>ML664161.1:47454849-47585894 GCA_007570785.1 Antilocapra americana | reverse complement strand
TTATCGAAAAAGCAAGAGAGTTCCAGAAAAACATCTACTTCTGCTTTATTGACTATGCCAAAACTTTTGACTGTGTGGATCACAATAAACTGGGGAAAATTCTGAAAGTGATGGGAATACCAGACCACCTGACTTGCCTCTTGAGAAATCAGTATGCAGGTCAGGAAGCAACAGTTAGAACTGGACATGGAACTACAGCCTGGTTTCAAATAGGAAAAGGATTACATCAAGGCTGTATATTGTTACCCTGCTTATTTAACTTATATGCAGAGTACATCATGAGAAACATTGGGCTGGAGGAAGCACAAGCTGGAATCAAGATTGTCGAGAGAAATATCAATAAACTCAGATATGCAGATGACATCACCCTTATGACAGAAAGTGAAGAGGAACCAAAAAGCCTCTTGATGAGAGTGAAAGAGGATAGTGAAAAAGTTGGCTTTTTCAGAGTACTGGTTGGTACTGAAAAGTTGGTACTTTTCAGAGTACCATGGCATTGGCCTTTGCTCTCTTCACTGTTGGCTCAGTGTCCTGTCTTGTTGGTATCCAAAGCAGGAGCCCTGCTACTGATAGCTGCAGGTGCCACTGTTCTGGTCCTGATGCCTTCCAATGTGTTCTACCGTTGGTAATGCATGGCACTTAGGCCAGTGGTGTTTGATCCAGTGATCTTTGTGTCCAGTGAGCCTTGGCATGAAGAGAGTTCTACCAGTTGCTGCTCAAAGTCTCATCATGGCAAAAGTTACACTACTGTGGGTCACAGCCAGAATCTCCACTTATGCTTATAATGGCTAATATTGAGGATATCACTTTTATTACAGAGATTGTGGCAAACAGCTCATTTGCCAACCCTCTACCCCATTGAGTCCTTAGGACAAGACATGGGCAGAGAACAAACCTCATTGGTAATAACCATGCTCTTTTAAGATTCCCTTCTTTAGTCTAATTCTTACTCTTTTTTTACCCCAATGGAACTGACCTCAGTTTCCTCTTCTTTTTTGAAATTCATAGTTTAGTATTCAACCCTCTTTATTTTTGGAGACCTTACAATGATGTGGATATGTAATGTGATTAGACAAATGGGAAATAAATGTATTGATGTTGATAAATATCTAAACCTCCTTTAGACCTTCATTGAAAACTACATTGAAGAATGTTAATTAGCTAGAATCTCTAGTGGAGCTTCCCCCCTTTCACCCCATACATGTCTCTTGGGACATACACTTTCTTATACAGCTAGATGAGGGGTTGCTGGAGGAGTATATGAGTCATGGAACATTTGGTTTTTTTGTGTTTTAAAAAATGGGTTATGTGAGAACATAGGCTTCCGCAATGGCTCAGCAGGTAAAGAACCTGCCTGCAAAGTGAGAGACACAGGAGAAACTGTTTAAATCCCTGGAGTCAGGAATATCCCCCGGAGAAGAAAGTGGCAATCCACTCCAGTATTCTTAACTAGAGAATCCCATGGACAGAGGGGCCTTGTGGGTTATAATCCAAAGGATCTCAAAGAGTTGAACATGACTCTGTGACTGAGCACACATGTGAGAACATATTTGCACATTAATTACTCAGTAAATTAGTCAAGGCTGAAGGTATAGGAGAGAGACTGGGGAACTGTTGGAATGAATGCTGTGAAACTAGGGATTGCCTTCAGAAGAGCTCTGGATATAACCAGCCTTTGACATCAGGATGCACTCTTGTGCCCACTGTCTTACTTGAGGGCACTTGTACCGTTAGAATGCTGCCTGTAGTTTTTCTATTCCATGTATGTGAGCTCATTTCTACTCCTTCATCTGGATACTGTGCAGAAATACCCTTTCTTACACCTCTTCCTCTCCTATTTGATACAGAAACAGTGAAAGCAAAAGTCACTAAGTTATGTCCGACTCTTTTGCGACCCCATGGACTGTAGCCCAGAAGGCTCCTCTGTCCCTGGAATTCTCCAGGCAAGAATACTGGAGTGGGTTGGGTTGCCATTCCCTTCTCCAGGAGACCTTCCCTACTCAGGGTTCAAAACCACATCTTTTGCATTGACAGGTGGATTCTTTACCACTAGTGCCACCTGCGAAGCCAGATTCACCTCATTTGTGTTCATCCAGCAGAGATACTTTTACCATAGAGCTTTTCATAGTCTATTATAACCGGTGATACTCTATTTCTCAGTTGCTCCTGCTAGTTTGTAAACTCCTTGAGAAACGTATCTAATTTATTTCTTTTTATTGTGCTGAGATATACGTAACATAAAATTTAGCATTTTAACCAATTTTAACCGTTTAGTTATATGGTGCTAAGTGTGCACTCACACTGTGGTGCCACTGTCACCACCACCTAGCTCCAGAACTGTTTCATCTTCTCCAGCTGAAACTCTTCACCCATTAAACGCTAACCACCAATTCTTTCCTCCCACATTCCCTGGAAGCCACCATTTAATTTATCTTTCTATTGTCAGGGACAAATGCAGTACTTGTCAAATAATAGGTGAGCAATAAATGTTTATTTAGTAGATGAATAAAGGTACTCATTCATTTTTGTTAATCTTCTGGTGAAAATATGGACCAGTGCCTTTAAATTTGGAATGATTATCTTAATTCCACATTAGTCAAATGAAGCTGAATATATCACAATTTATTCTAATCACCTTGTGCCCTTACTTGATGAAAGAATATCATGATTAAAAAATGGACTCTGAATACAAGTGAATGACAGTCAAACTCCAAAGATGGATATGTGTAAAACGTAGCATCTAGATTACAAAAAATATGAACACCAAGGGATTCAATTATCTATAACCTTTACAAGTAAGTATAAGAATAAAAATAATCATTAGTTTCATAAAAATGCCAAATAAATGTCAATGTCAGCTATCATAATTGTGGAATTAGGGCAAAGGAAAAGATTACACAAGTGAGCATTGTTGTTGTTACAGAAAGTTGTTCAGTGATTGGGTTGCAGAAGATTCATATAAGTAGCAGTTAAAAATAAAAAGATTAAACTCAATCAAATTTTCTGATTTTAATGAATAATTGGACTTTTGGGGGGAGAAATAAGCAGTATTATTTCACAACTTTATAGTACTTTCTTCAAGCCTTATTTTGATAAACATATGAAACTTGAAAGTTATCTATAATATTTTTGAACTCATTGTTTCTTCTGATGGCATCTTACTTATTGCAGTTAAAAAAAGCATGAGCTTCCTAAGTATCATAGGTGTATTTGCAATAATACATGAATGACAATAGGAAATCCTTCCAGAACAACAAACTCCTGTTGGCATTGGTAGAACTGGCTTCCTCTGTTCTGCTCTGCCTGAGGAAAAGATGTGTATATTGGTATTAAGACTGCAGTGACAACTCAGCTTTTCTAGAATATAGGTTAATCTCTTGAGTCACATAGAGAAAAAAATAATCTAAAGCAAGATGTCAGTTTTCAGTGATGAAACTTAGTCATGTGAAATTGGTATATGTTCTTACTAATGAGACAAGAAAATCCGGTCAAAGTTCAGAGTGCTAGTGAGGAAAGAGAACATTCAAAACAAAATGATTCCAATATATAGTTTCAACCTGATTCCATTCAGTTTCACAGAATTGTTTTTATAATGCAAGATGATGCTTTAAAATTTAGAAAGCCATGCAACTCTATACTATAAGACATTATTTAGACCATTTAATACTCTTAAGTAATAGCCTAGAACTAACAGATAATGTTGAGATGCTGGGTTTAAGATGTCAGGGAGGGATTTTCTTTCTGTTTACTAGCTGTGAGACTTAGGCTAAAATCTTCAACTTTTCTAAGTTTTAGTGCTCTTTTCTGTAAAATTAAGAGATTAAGCTAGATAACTGAAGAACCCTATAAAGCTATAACATTTACAAACAGAGCAGACATCAAACTGGTATTTCGTCCTTATATCAACTTCATTAGAGTTTGCAAATACTATCAGATGTACAATATTAAGCCTACTGAAATGCCTTGAAGTTGCCTGTTACATATCTTCCAGCTGATTTCTACTGTATGCATCTGGCCCATAAAGTATTGAATTATCACTTTTGATCAACAGGCTTAGGTTCATTAGATGGGCTCACATACTGAGACACAGGGTAGAATTGGGATCTGTTTTTCTTGATTCTAAGGAACAAGTTATGATGCAAAGATTGAACACTTTTCTTCCAGAAGATAATGAAAATTGATTTCTTTACCCCAAATCAAGCTTTCACAGTCCAAGAAAGGAACTTTGAAAAAAAACTTGCTTTTAAAACTTGTAGTCTTTCTGAGCCCTCAAAGGTAAAAAGGTATAATGCATTTAAGTGATGGAAAACCATGTACACTTCATTTTACTCTTTTGTGCAAGTAAATACTACTTCAGGGACCATAAATTTTAAGCAAAAGGTTTATTTCAAGTTTTACCTTAGTAGCATTTATAATGATTGAACATAGGGTAGACTTTGCGTTTGGGAAACTTTGCTGAGAGAAACCTCAGATATGCATATGCAGATGACACCACCCTTAGTGAAGAAGAACTAAAGAGCCTCTTGATGAAAGTGAAAGAGGAGAGTGAAAAAGTTGGCTTCATGCTCAACATTCAGAAAATTAAGGTCATGGCATCTGGTCCCATCACTTCATTGTAAACAGATGGAGAAACAGTGGAAACAGTGGCTGACTTTATTTTGGGAGGTCCAAAATCACTGCAGATAGTGACTGCAGTCATGAAATTAAGATGCTTACTCCTAGGAAGGAGAGTTATGACCAACCTAGAGAGTATATTAAAAAGCAGAGACATTACTTTGCCAACAAAGTTCCGTCTAGTCAAGGCTATGGTTTTTCCAGTAGTCATGTATGGATGTGAGAGTTAGCCTATTAAGAAAGCTGAGTGCTGAAAAATTCATGCTTTTGAATTGTGGTGTTGGAGAAGACTCTTGAGAGTCCCTTGACTACAGGAGATCCAACCAGTCCATCCTAAAGATCCGTCCTGAGTGTTCATTGGAAGGACTGATGTTGATGCTGAAACTCCAATAGTTTGGCCACTTGATGCAAAGAGCTGACTCATTTGAAAAGACCCTGATGCTGGGAAAGATTGAGGGCAGGAGGAGAATGGGACGACAGAGGATGAGATGGTTGGATGGCATCACCAACTCAATGGACTTGAGTTTGGGTAAACTCTGGAAGTTGGTGATGGACAGGGAGGCCTGGCCTGCTGTGGTTCATGGAGTCATGATGTCAGACACAACTGAGTGACTGAACTGAACTGAACATTTATAATGATTGAACATAGGGCAGACTTTGCATTTTGGAAACCTTGAGAAACTTTTACACAGGAGACCAAAGTTTTTAATTTTTAATTAGAATCCAACTTCTCTCTTTTTAAAATTATAGTTTTAAATTGTTTCCATTATGCCACTCATAATATGTTTCTTATTTTGCAGATCTCTGCTTGAGTTAAATGGTAAGAAGTCTGGAGATGAATATGTATGCATTTTGTTTTTAGCAAGCCCTAACAGACTTCTCTTTTGCCTTCACTATTGGAACATGTAAAACCAAATTTAGTGTCCATTTGAATTGCATTTATTGCCCCTTATCTCTAATGATGTATAATTTAACTTTTCTAACCATATATGTAGTTTTTATCCTGTGAAAAATGGAATTTTCTTTCCTTTGTTTTGAAAACTTAAACTAGTCCTTGCTGTATGTGACTTGCCAGATTGTCATGTGATGAATGTTTGTATCTTCCCCAAATTCATATGTTGAAAACCTACTGTTCATCCCCAATGTGATGGTTTTAGGAGGTAGGGATTTGAGGAGGTAATTAGAATTAGATGAGGTCATGAGGGCTCCATCCTAATTAGCGAGAGTAGTATCTTTTAAAGAGTTAGAAAAGATGACCTTCCATGTCCTAGGTTCCGTGCAAAGTTCCAAGAATATCATGTATAACAGATAAGAGACTTGGTCTTTAGGCTCTTGAAACTTAAGATCTAATAACAAGTCAGAGAGTTAGAAAATGTTCTTTGAAAATAAGAAAGTGCAAGTATTATGTTGTTGTTCAGTTGCTAAATCATGTCCAAGTCTTTTGTGACCCCGTGGACTGTAACCCACCTGGCTTCCCTGATGATGGGATTTTCCAGCCACAAATACTGGAGTGGGATGCCATTTCCTTCTTAACGGGATCTTCCTGACCCAGGGATTGGGCCCAGGTCTTCCGCTGCATTGGCAGGCAAGTCTGTTACCACTGAACCACCAGGGAATCCCCAAGTATTATGAGGTTTCAGAAATTAGTATATAACTTTTTCTAATTAGTTATTTTCCCTTTTATCTACTAATCTATTTTTATTATACAAAAGTAGAAATAATGTTAGAATTTGCCTAAATATAGCCCCTTTAAAGGCAAAATAGCTGAGTAATGTGTAATATCACATTTATATTTAACCAAACATTTTAAAAACAAGATAATATGGCTACACTATGAACTAATCAGTGTAGAGTCTCTTGCTTGCTTTCTAAATTGAGTGATATTTACATGTAGCACAAATTAGCATATTAGCACACTAAACAGTTCTCCAAGTGAAAGATTTGCTGCCTGGTTTAATCTGCTAAGTGGTTGTAAAACAAATGTTACCTTTAACGTTATGAATTTAAAAAAAAAATGCTTTCATTAACCTACCTTATGTTTATACAAACTGGAGATAATTGACTTCTATTTAAGAGATCATAAGGATTATAAAAGATTATACTGACACTTGTGTAAACTGTAATTACCACCTTTCATTAATGATAACATGAGTTTATGTAAGTATATTTCTTTGCTAATTACCCATAATTGAGATAATAATCCATTGAATAAATGGATTTTTTTTTTGGTTAAATCCCATTCAGCCCCTCAATGCATACTTTTTAATTTTATAGTATTATCTCATTGGCTGGTTTAGGTACTAACTATAGTAAGAACTAATTTTCATTAAGCACTAGCCACTGCTTCCTGGAGTGAGGCAAATAGGAAGCAGAGTTGGGGATCCCAGTTCTTGGCAAGGCCCATCTGTTCAGCTAAAAGGGTGAGATGGCCAGTAACTATTAAGGAAAAGGCATGTGGATACATTCATAAGCTAGAGAACTAGCTAATCTAAGGGTGGGCAAGGTCATTAGAATTAACTTTTCTTTGAAATCCACAGTTGGATTATAAGCACTTTCATTTCATTTGATACGTAAGTCACCTATGTCTGCAATGTTGTCCACCTAAAGAAATCAGTTTTTAAAATATTTCTCCAGCAATTTCTCCAGTGTTAGTCATGAATTTCTTAGAACTGGTTGAGAGAAGAAAATTGGATGAATAAAGGCCAGTTATGATATTTTCAGGTGATTTTGGAAAGCATACCAGGTTTTGTGGCTAGAAAATAGAGTGTCCTTAGGGTATTAATCTAGAGGGACTAATGTCAGGGCATGTAGATATGGCCCTGATGATAGATGATGGCAGAAAGTTTCCTGCAGTCTCTACAGATTGCTGTCATTTTTGAGTTTCTGTTGTTTGCTATGCGGGTTATTATTAATCCTCAGAACAATCTTTATGTTGAAAGGCTCCAGGAGATTAAGTTGCTCATGTAAATTCTCATATATAGGATATGGGGAACCTAAGATTTGACTCCAGCTAATTTTCTCAATGTAAAAAACTAACTCATTTCAAAAGACCCTGATGCAGGGAAAGGTTGAAGGCAGGAGGAAAAGGGGATAACAGAGGATTAGATAGTTGGATGTCATCACTGACTTGATGGACATGAGTTTGAGCAAGCTCTGGGAGTTGTTGATGAAAAGGGAAGCCTGGCATGCTACAGTCCATGGGGTTGCAAAGAATAAGACATGACTGAAAGACTGAACTGAACTCAGCTAAATTTTCTCAAAATCCAAGTGTTCCTTTTACCATAACATATAGTAACTTTTGATCTGTTCAACCAACTTCTGTCATTGCTTACACATATGTGCTGGGCATTTGTAATTTTTTTGACTGAAGAGTAAATATTCAACCCCATAAACCTAATATCCTGATCTCCCCTTGTGGTACACTTTTGTTTATAATCTTAGAGGAAAGTTCACTTCCTTCCATTCCTTGTCCTTGCAGGGATGAAGAAAGAAGTCATATGCTACATAGGAACTTCCTAATCTCTCTGTCCAAAGTGGGAGACAACAGAAAAATGGGAAAAATAATTTAAAAAGACTAAATCTTAAAAATTAGGGGACAATTTCTTTAAGCAAAAGTCACATTGAAATTGCTTCATCTAAAATTCCTTAGTACATTGTAAATGGCAGCAAGAAAACTGAATTCAGAGACTGTTCAGTATTAGGTTGACTAATTCCATTTCTAAGAGTCATAGCTAAAAGTGATGCAAAGGGAACTTTCTGAATGAACAGAATAAATGCATCAACATAATTTTTTAAAATAATTCAGGCTCTCTTTTTTTCTAAAACTCAATTTGATATCTTATCTTCCTGCTTCTTGTCTTTCTGTTAGGCTCCTTACCATCCATTTAAATAGCATTATTGCTTCTTTGGTAATGCATTTTTTTCACAAATAAGTTATTTTCAGTAAATAAAAATCTAGACCTTTTTAAAGGTTTGTGCTTCCAGTATACATGTAATAATCCTAACAGTGGAGTCGAGGTGATGATTTTGGTTTGAATGAATGAATTTCAATATGGGTTGCAGGGAGCTGACCAAGAAAAACCTGGAGAAACAGCTTCTTTCATGACTTTTAAAAACATATTACTTTTGATGTCTGATGTACGAAGAGATTCCAACATGATTTCATTTAATAACAGCTTCACAACTTGCAAAGGAAAGACTTGTTGAGAATCTTCTAAAGTCTCTGAGGAAAAACCTTTAAATGACTTCCCTCAGAATAAAACTGTTTGGGTATGAGTAGATGGCTGGAATTAAATCTTTTAGTATTGTATGTAAAATGTAAATATTTTCTTTGTGAAATTGTTATAAAATCATGATGTATCTTTGTCCAGATTCTTAGGGAAACTATATCTTACCAAGACTAGCTTTTTCTATACTTAGCTCCAGAAAGCTGTCTCTAGAAGCTGTAAGTTTATGATAGCTCTCATAGGCTTTAAGGACTCAACTCTACACATGGAAATCACCAGTCGGCCAATACCAAAGTCAGATTGATTATATTCTTTTCAGCCGAAGATGGAGAAGCTCTATACAGTCAACAAATTAAGATAGGGAGATGACTCTGGCTCAACTCATGAATTCCTTATTGCCAAAATCACACTTAGATTAAAGAAAGTAGGGAAAGCCACTGGGAAATTGAGGTATGACCTAATTCAAATCCATTACGATTATACAGTGGAGTGACAAACAGATTCAAGGGATTAGATCTGATAGACAGAGTGCCTGAAGAACTATGGACAGAGGTTCTTGACATTGTATAGGAGGGAGTGATCAACACCATTCCCAACAAAAAGAAATGCAAAAAGGTAAAATGGTTATCTGAAGAGGACTTACAAATAGCTGAGAAAAGAAGAAAAGCGAAAAAGGTAAGGAAAGATATACCCATCTGAATGCGGAGTTCCAAAGAATAGCAAGCAGAGATAAGAAAGACTTCCTCAGTGATCAATGGAAAGAAATAGATGAAAACAATAGAATGGGAAAGACTACAAATCCTTTAGGAAAATTAGAGATGCCAAGGGAACATTTCATGAAATGATGGGCGCAATAAAGGATGGAAACGGTATGGACCTAAAAGAAGCAGAAGATATTAAGAAGAGGTGGCAAGAATACACAAAAGAACTGTACAAAAAAGATCTTCACAACCCAGATAACCATGATGGTGTGCACTCACCTAGAGCCAGACATCTTGGAGTACAAAGTCAAGTGGGCCTTAGGAAGCATCACTATGAAAAAAGCTAGTGGAGGTGATGGAATTCCAGTTGAGCTATTTCAAATCCTGAAAGATGATGCTGTGAAAGAGCTGCACTAAATATGCCAGCAAATTTGGAAAACTCAGCAGTGGCCACAGGACTGGAAAAGGTCAGTTTTCATTCCAATCCCAAAGAAAGGCAATACCAAAAAACTGCTCAAACTACCGCACAATTACACTCATCTCACAAGCTAGTAAAGTAATGCTCAAAATTCTCCAAGCTAGGCTTCAACAGTACATGAACTGAGAACTTCCAGATGTACAATCTGGATTTAGAAAAGGGATAGGAATCAGAGATCAACTTGCCAACATCTGTTGGATCATAGAAAAAGCAATAGAATTCTAGGAAAAAATAATCTACTTCTGCTTCATTGACTATGCTATAGGCTTTGGTTGTGTGTATCACAACAAGCTGTGGAAAATTCTTAAAGAGGGAATATCAGATCACTTACCTGTCTCCTGAGAAACCTGTATGCAGATCAAGAAGCAACAGTTAGAATCAGATATGGAACAACAGACTGGTTCCAAATTGGGAAAGTCTGTTTATTGCCACCTTGCTTATTTAACCTATATGCAGAGTACATCATGTGAAATGCTGGACTGAATGAAGCACAAGCTGGAATCAAGATTGCTGGGAGAAAAATCAGTAGCCTCATATATGCAAATGGCTCCACTCTTTGGTGAAAACAAAGAGGAAAAAAAGAGCCTCTTGGTGAAGGTGAAAGAAGAGACTGAAAAAGCTGACTTAAAACTCAGCATTCAAAAAACGAAGATCATGGCATCTGGTCCCATCAGGTCATGGCAAATGGATGGTGAAACAATGGAAAAAGTGAAAGATGTTATTTTCTTTGGCTCCAAAATCACTGCAGATGGTGACTGCAGCCACAAATTTAAAAGATGTTTGTTGCTTGGAAGAAAAGCTAAGACAAACTTAGACAGTATTTTAAAAAGGACACAGTACTTTTCTGACGAAGGTCCACATAATCACAGCTATGATTTTTTCCAGTCGTTGTGTATGGATGTCAGAGTTCGACCATAAAGAAGACTGAGCACCAAAGAATTGATGCTTTTGAACTGTGGTATTGGAGAAGACTCTTGAAAGTCCCTTGGACTGCAAGAAGATCAAGCCTGTCAATCCTAAAGGAAATAAATCCTGTGTATTCACTGGAAGGACTAAAGCTGAAGCTGACGCTCCAATACTTTGGCCATGTGTTGCAAAGAACCTACTCATTAGAAAAGACCCTGATGCTGAGAAAGATTAAATGCAGGAGGAGAAAGGGACAACAGAGGATGAGATGGTTGGATGGTAACACTGACTCAATGGACATGAGCAAGCTCCAGGAGATGTTGAAGGACAGGGAAGCCTGGTATGCTACAGTTCATGGGGTCACAAAGTGTTGAACATGACTGAGCAACTGAACAACCACAACAAGGACTAGTTATCTTTCTATATCTTATCTTTTTTAGATCTAAAGATTTATAGCAAAGAAAAAGGAGGTTAGTATGAAATCCCTTAGAGGCAAATTGGTTGTGTTAAAAACTAGCTTTATTCAAGTCCCCATAGAATATAAACTAAGTACACTGGAACATATCCAGGGACATGAATGATGGTGCAAAAATTTCATGATTTAAAGGTATTGATATCATACAGAGTCTGTTTTGAATAGAGCTTATATTCTACTGTTGTGTGGAAACTGTATAAATATTAATTATGTTGAATTGGTTCATGGTGTTTTTCAGGTCTACTGTATCCTTCTACTTTTCTGTATATTCATTCTATTAATTTTTGAGTGTTTGATATTGAAACTCCAGCTAAGAATCTTAATTTATCTACTTAAAAAGTAATTGTAACATATAGTGGAGCTATACGTAACTTTCTTCTATATTTTAGAGGTCTCTCATCAATGTGTTATCATACTTTCAAAATTTTTAAAATAAAAAGACAGGAAATTAACTAACTTTATTATGTAATAGCCATGTGTTCTTTTCCATGTTACTTATTTTTCTGTGTCTCAATTGTCTTATTTGCAAATTGGAGACAGCACTACTTTCTAACTCATAAGAATATTCATTCACTAAGTATTAATTGAATGCATTTTTATTATGAGCTATTAATGCTGAATATGGAAGATAGAGAAGTGAAAAAAAATCTCCTTCCATATAGCTCACATTCTACTGAATAACATCAGATACTTATTCAACACCTATGTAGTCTCAGGCACTGTTCTAAATATAAAGTATGGGACAGATACAATTGATATTTTTATTACTTTACTCACAGAATCATTAAGTAGCTTGCTCAGATCATACAGGATTAAAAGAACAAATGTAAAGTGTTTAGAGAAGTATCTGTCATAAGGAAACATTAGATAGATTTTCAAGTAAACAGATTATTTAGATAGATATTAGTTCCTGTATACTGTTCATCCATATATTTATCTTCATCATAAATGTAATAATACTCAAATGCATAAATATGTAAAGTAAAAATAAGAGACTCTTAAATATTTTCTAATACTGTTGAAGAGTTTGGCTTTTATTTTAAATTCATTTATTTTTTAATTTTAGGATAATTTCTTTACAGATTTTTGTTGTTATCTGTCAAACTACAACATGAATCAGCCATAGGTATACATACACTCCTTCCCTTTAGAGCTTCCCTCCTATCTCCCTCTCCATCTTACCCCTCTAGGTTGATTCAGAACACCTGTTTGAGTTTCCTGAGCCATACAGCAAATTCCTGTTGGCTATCTATTTTGCATATGGTAGTATAAGTTTCCATGTTACACTTTTCATACATCTCACCCTCTCCTCTACCCTCCCCATGTCCATAAGCCTATTATCTATGTCTGTTTCTCCATTCAGTTCAGTTCAGTCACTCAGTTGTGTCCGACTCTTTGAGACCCCATGAATCACAGCACACCAGGCCTCCCTGTCCATCACCAACTCCTGGAATCTTCCAAACCCATGTCCATTGAGTTGGTGATGCCATCCAGCCATCTCATCTTCTGTTGTCTCCTTTTCCTCCTGCCCCCGAATCCTTCCCAGCATAGGGTCTTTACCAATGAGTCAGCTCTTCGCATCAGGTGGCCAAAATATTGGAGTTTCAGCTTCAACATCAGTCCTTCCAATGAACACCCAGGACTGATCTCCTTTAGGATGGACTGGTTGGATCTTCTCGCAGTCCAAGGGCTCTCAAGAGTCTTCTCCAACACCACACTTCAAAAGCATCAATTCATTGGCACTTAGCTTTCTTCACCATCCAACTCTCACATCCATACATGACTACTGGAAAAACCATAGCCTTGACTAGATGGACCTTTGAGGCAAAGTAATGTCTCTGTTTTTCAATATGCTATCTAGGTTGGTCATAGCTTTCCTTCCAAGGAGTAAAGCGTCATTTAATTTCATGGCTACAATCAGCATCTGCAGTGATTTTGGAGCCCCCAAAAATAAAGTCTGACACTGCTTCCCCATCTATTTGCCATGAAGTGATGTGACTGGATGCCATGATCTTAGTTTTCTGAATGTTGAGCTTTAAGCCAATTGTTTCACTCTTTTCTTTCATTTTCTTCAAGAGGCTTTTTAGTTCCTCTTCATTTTCTGCTATATGGGTGGTGTCATCTGCATATCTGAGGTTATTGATATTTCTCCCAACAATCTTGATTCCAGCTTGTGCTTCTTCCAGCCCAGCGTTTCTCATGATGTACTTTGCATATAAATTAAATAAGCAGGATGGCAATATACAGCCTTGATGCACTCCTTTTTCTATTTGGAACCAGTCTGTTGTTCCATGTCCAGTTCTCCCTGTTGCTTTCTGACCTGCATACTGGTTTCTCAAGAGACAGATCAGATGTTTCTCCATTGCTTCCCTGTAAATAGATTCTTCAGTACCACTTTTCTAGATTCTGTATATATGCATTAAAATATGATATTTTTCTTTCTCTTTCTGGTTCACTTCAGTCTGTATAATAGGTTCTAGGTTCATCCACCTCGTTAGAACTGACTCAAAGATGTTCCTTTTTATGGCTTAGTAGTATTCCATTGTGTATATGTACCACACTTCTTTATCCATTCATCTGTTGTTGGACATCTAGGTTGTTACCATGTTCTAGTTATTATAAATAGTGCTGCAGTGAACAATGGGATACATGTGTCTTTTTCAATTTTGGTTTCCTCAGGGTATGTGCTTAGGAGTGGGATTGCTTGGTCATATGATGGTTTTATTCCTAGTTTTTAAAGGAATATCCATACCACCTCCCATAGTAGCTGTATCAATTTACCTTCCCAACAACATTGCAAGAGTGTTCTCTTTTATCCACACCTTCTCCAGCATTTATTGTTTGTAGACTTTTTGATGAGGGCCATTCTGACTGTGTGCAATGGTATCTCATTGTAGTTTTGATTTACATTTCTCTAACAATGACAAATGTTGAACATTTTTCATGTGTTTGTTAGCCATCTGTATGTCTTCTTTGGAGAAATGTCTGTTTAGGTCTTTTCCCCACATTTTGATTGGGTTGTTTGTTTCTCTGGTACTGAGTTGTATTAGCTGCTTGGGTATTTTGGAAATTAATCCTTTCTCAGTTATTTCATTTGTTATTATTTTCTCCAATTCTGAGGGTTGTCTTTTCACCTTGCTTATAGTCTCCTTTGCTATGCAAAACCTTTTAAGTTTAATCAGGTCCCACTTGTTTACTTTTGTTTTTATTTCTGTTACTCTAGGAGGTGGGTCATAGAGGATCTTGCTTTGATTTATGTAATCAAGTGTTCTGCCTATGTTTTCCCCTAAGAGTTTTATAGTTTCTGGCCTTACATTTATGTCATAATCCATTTTGAGTTTACCTTTGTGTTTGGTGTTAGGAAGTGTTCTAAATTCATTTTTTTTACATGTAGCTGTCCAGTTTTCCCAACATCATTTATTGAAGAGGCTGTCTTTATCCCATTGTATATTCTTGCCTCCTTTGTCAAAAATAAGTTACCCATAGGTGCATGGGTTTATTTCTGGGCTTTCTATCTTATTCCATTGGTCTATATTTCTGTTTTTTTGTGCTAGAACCATACTGTCTTGATGATTGTAGCTTCATAGTATAATCTGAAATCAGGAAGGTTAATTTCTCCAGCTCCATTCTTCTTTCTCAAGACTGCTTTGGCTATTAAGAGTTTGGCTTATAATTTACTTGATGGGCTATTTTTCCCTAAGGCATATGTGAAATTAAGTCCCAGAATGTAATAAACCAAAAAAATTCTGATTGTAATCTGTGGTCATCTTGGAAACATCAAGTAATTTCTGATATCAAAGAAAATCACTAGTAGGTAAGAAGCAAATTGTAGAAGGCACAATATAAGGAATTTCTAAGCAATTTCATAATTAGTATTTGTCTTTCACCTTCTCATAAGGTCAATAACATAAAATATCTCTTTTTTCTGTAGTACGGAAAATAAAGGTCTGTTTTTGCCTAAGTGGATTGACTGCCGACCAATTGCAAACTTTATATATAAGTAGTTATTTAGTGTCACAACATACTTCAGGGCATACGCTCATTTTTATGCATGAGGAACAATCATAACTTTCCTGGAACCAAAAGAAGAATTATTCTTTGCATCTTTTTACACATTGAAACTTAAAGTGCTTGAAAACATAGCTTCAATCTTTATTTCCATTCTTTCATTTTGTTTCAGCCCAACTGAAATCTCATTTTATATAAAGTATTTTACTGTTGTAGTTACCAAGAAAATACTCTTGGTAATATGATTAACTAATAAAGTTTCCTTTAGTCTTTCAAACAGTAGTGGTATGTCTCTATGTTTTAAGAAAACTAAAGCTTATTGAAGAGCCATAAACAAAACTAAAGTGTGATCTTTCAAGGTGAGATAATATTTACAAGGTACCATATGGATCTACACAGAACTGTGTACAGAGGTAAACTGTTATCTTCCAGATGTTTCCTAGTAAAGGAGAGAGTATAATCTTGGGCATTATGGGGTGTATATAGTAAGGAGGGTATAGAGCAGTCAGGGCCGAGAGAAAATTTAAGAACTTCTGTTAGTAGATGTTTTTATAGCCTAAAATTGAGGACATAAAGGGCTTTGATGACTTATATTAATAAAAGTAAAAAATATTCTTATGGCAAATCTTGCATTGAAAATAATCATAAGCAAAGATAAAATGGAGAAAAAGACGTGTCTCCTATTTCAGTGTCCTCTTCATCAGTCACATTAAGAGGTAGAACAATAATTACCTAATCGTATCTGTCATGAAGCTCTTAAAAATGAAATTATGATAAAAAATATTTGAAGTGTGGATTCATATCACATCAGTACTGATGAACTTCATTCTCGTAGCATCTTGTGCTCTGAGGTGTTAACAGTATATATGATGTATCATGTATATCTAATAGTCACATAAACATGCAGGAGGAAGGCTTCTTCATATTTTTTTCCTGAACAATAAAAAATGTTTGGGGAACACATATCCTTTAGTATCCTGTGAAGACAGTAACCATTTCACCTCTTTATTGAAGGGTGAATTTGTCAGAGGAAAGATACCATATACATTTGCAAATGTATTTTCTTTGAGTCAGGTCTAGTTCACAGAAATGTTTTATGCAGCTTACATGGTATTATTTATTTAATTGGTCAGTTTTTACCTAGTTTCTGACATTTAAAACCATGAGATTTCACATTTTAAAAAACACAATTTTTCCCCCTCTCTTTTAAATCTCTGCCAATAATATGCATACTTTTCTATCTGGGACTCATCTTCCCTCTTTAGTCAAAGAATATTCCTTCAAATTTCCTACAGTTTCCTATACTGTCTGTGTATTCTCTCCAAACTGGTTCAGTCATTCATGTCCCTGTTTGCATTTGAGTCTGTGAACTATGGTATATGTAGTAGCTGTGGTGAAGAAAGGTCAAAAAGCTATGTAGAGGTCAAAAAGCTCTCTACACTACAGAGTACAAAGTGAGGGGTGGGAAGCAGCTGTGGAACAGGAACTGTTCCTTCATTCTTCTCTCATCTTCCTGGGACACTGTGACTAGTTCTCTCAGTGGAATATGAATAGAAGTAATGTCCCAAAGAATTCTTTTTTCAACTGTTAAGGAGACCTTGGTACAGTGGTTAATACCACCAGATAATAAAAGTGTGATCCCTGAAATACCACATGGAAAAACATCCTACCAATTGGCAACCTACTTTTACTGTGGTAAGCTAGTAAAATTTGTGGGGCTAGTCGTTGCAGCAGCAAGCTGTACAATGATTCAGTTCAGTTCAGTTCAGTTGCTCAGTCATGTCCGACTCTTTGCAACCTCATGGACTGCAGCACAGCAGGCTTCCCTGTCCATCAACAAATCCCAGAGTTTACTCAAACTCATGTCCATCGAGTTGGTGATGCCATCCAACCATCTCATCCTCTGTCATACCATTCTACTCCCGCCTTCAATCTTTCCCAGCATAAGGGTTTTTTCCAATGAGTCAGTTCTTCGCATCAGGTGGCCAAAGTATTGGAGCTTCAGCTTCAGCATCAGTCCTTCCAATGAATATTCAGGACTGATTTCCTTTAGGATTGACTGGTTGGATCTCCTTGCAGTCCAAGAACTCTCAAGAGTTTTCTCCAACATCACAATTCAAAAGCATCAATTATTTGGTGCTCAGCTTTCTTTAGAGTCCACTTTTCACATCTATACATGACTACTGGGAAAACCATAGCTTTGACTAGACAGACCTTTGTTGGCAAAGTAATGTCTCTGCTTTCTAATATGCTGTCTGGGTTTGTCATAGCTTTTCTTCCAAGTAGTAAGCATCTTTTAATTTCATGGCTGCAGTCACCATTTGCAGTGATTTGTACAGTGACTAATACACACTAATATTTATGAAATACTTACCTATCTCAACCAAATTAGAAAGCACTGTCACATTTACTGATAAATATCATGGAGAAATCTTTAAAATGAAATTAAAGCCACAGGTAACAGTGTGTCTACATTTTTAAAAAAGCTGAATTTGGGGGTGAAGTTTGCTCTTAAGTCAGTTATATTTTTACTATTAAGATAAAACTAAATGATGTTAGTACTTATAAATAATAAACAGTGTTGGGTTAAATTGTGACCCTAATTCTCTCTCACATCAGAGTAAAAGATGAAAAAAATAGAAACTTAAGACCAAATTTTAAATTTTGGTCTTAAAAGTAATAAAAACTTTTATGATTGCAGTGTCAAAATCATTTCAACTTCTACTCTTAGAATTTACCCTCTTTTTGTTTTAAACATTCATATACACTGTACCCTATCAAACATAGAGGAGAAAGAATAATTTCTTTTTCCTAACTAAATAAGTTAAAAATGCATTTTTCAGGGATAGGGCTTAAGAAAAATTCTAAACAGGTGATTATTACTGAACATACATTCTTCTAAAATAACATATGAGTTGAAGCTAAAATGAACAAACAAAAATCTCCTCATGGGTTGATCTGAAAGGGGAATAGATAGAGTAGAACACTTCCAACACACTGTGTCTTGGCTGAGAGAAATAGCCTAGATCTTATGTAGGGGAGATTTGTCTATTGATTATTTTCAATGTAGAATATAATGTCTGTTCATTTCTGTGTATGTGTGTGCATGTGTCTTGAATATGAGGTCAGTCTATGACTCCAGAGGCCAGAATAGAGTTGGTCAGTTTTGGAAAACAGACAGACCAAAGAGAAAAGTCAGATAAGGAGGAGAGAGAAACCTAGTATGGGGCATTAAGGCAGGAATTCTGGGTGGGACGTGATGCCAATCTTCTCATCTCATCATCCATTATGCTTACTAGGGGAGAATCATTTAGACTCTGAGGCAACGCTGGACCTGCAGGTGGGAGTTATGAAGTTCTGATCTCCCAAATCAACGCATAAAAGGACACGTAACTAAAGGAACACTGCCATAAATCAATTCTGTGGCACATTTAACTTTCCTCATGGTGTCTCTGAACTACTAATTTTTGTTTCTTTGAAGCACCAGTGATTTTCTACCCACAACAAGAACAGAGTAATTATGTGGTCTAATATACTATAGAGAACCCCAACAAGGAAAATTTCAAAGGAGCCCAGGATTAATAGAAAGCCATAGACTGAGACAAAATTTTTATGTAAGCCAGTAATTTATGACTTGTTCCATTTTGTCTTTCTGAGCATAAAATTAGAATTTAAAAATTTCAAAATCCATAGCTCTTAAAGTAGTCATACAAATTGGAGTGGGTTTTCCTCTCGTTTAGCTGCACTTTAGCTAATCTCTGATATCCTTTGTACTCAGATAAGTCCGTATTTCTACTTAGAACTCTATTTTGTTATAGAAGATAGATTAAATTATTTCAATATTTTACTGTAGCACACAAATTTAAAGTTTAGAAGTAAAGGAAGTTTTTTCAGATTTTAAAGTTTCCAGAACTTCACCACATTTTCCCCCTTATTTTTATTTGTTAATTTGTTTACTAATTGAACAGATATTTGTTAGCAGATGTATATTACTCTAGGTATTGAAGATTCCAAAGATGAGTAGGATATAATAGCTAACCCCCAAGAACCTGCAGGATTAAATCACCTGAGACTTATGAGTTAGGCTGTTTAGATGAAGCAAACCAACAACAACAAAACAGTAACAATTGACTTCATGAAGGTCTTACTTGGATTTTAACCTGGATAATATTAAAATTGGGAAGGACTGTTAAAAATATCCCCAGACTAAGGCTTAAAAGTGCCTTCCAACTGATGATTTTTTGTTAGTAAATGATGAGTCATTGATAAGTCAGCAACTCAGATTCCATCTTGTGTGCGTGCAAGTATTCCTGTTACTGCTACAGAATAACCAAGAAAGAGTTTTGGATGGAAGCCATTCTGACTGGTGTAAAGTGGTAACTGGAGCCTATTATATAGAGTGAAGTAAGCCAGAAGGAAAAACAATACAGTATACTAATGCATATATATGAAATTTAGAAAGATAGTGATTATAACCCTGTATGCGAGATAGCAGAAGAGACGGAGATGTATAGAACAGTCTTTTGGATTCTATGGGAGAGGGAAAGGGTGGGATGATATGGGAGAAAAACATTGAAACATGTAAATTATCATATGTGAAATGAATCGCCAGCCCAGGATTGATGCATGATATGGGGTGCTCAGGGCTGGTGCACCGGGATGACCCAGAGGGATGGAATCGGGAAGGAGGTGGGAGGGGGGTTCTGGAAGGGGAACATATGTATACTCATGGTGGATTCATGTCAATGTATGGCAAAATCAACACAATAATGTAAAGAAAATAAATGAATATATTTTTAAAAAAAGAAAGCAAGAACTGAGTTTTGTGTAAGTCAGCTAGAGCAGAAGTTGTTAAAGGGATGCTGTATTTCTAAAGCAATAGAGAACAGAGCCTCATGCAGTTAATGATTCAGGAATAGTGAAGAGCAGATAAGAGTGATCAGCCATTCCAGAGGCTGTTATTTGGATGCTCTAGTTGATATTCTAGGGCCAGGCTACTCAGGACCCAGTGGTGTTTTAGTTGTGATTGGGGACTAAGTGTTTAACTTGGTTGTGGAAGGGTAGAAGTGATGAAATCACTGGATGTTCTGCATCCAATTCTTTATCAAATGAGCTTGTTTACTGCAGAAATTTATACTCTTCAGCTTTAAGATTAGGATGTTTTAAAGGATTCAAAAGCCTGTTTGAGTTTTAATGCTCAGAGTTCTTAAGACATACATGACTTGTCAAAGTCTATGTCATTTATTAATAGACTCAAACCAAATGCAGAAAATATGTTGTAAATATATTCAAACAGTGTTAACCTTAATTCACTGTAATATGATGAAGTTTAAAACCACAGATAAGAATGTAAACAAAAGACACCTGATAGTCATGAGATGATCTAGAGTTCAATAGCTTGGATTTTTCCTTAGATTGTGTAGTGCTTCAAAGTTGGGGCAGTGAATACAAAAGATTGCCTTGACTTGAAAACAATGGAGCATCATTTCTGCTGGGTTCAATAAACAGCTTTAAAAAGGAAAAACAAAACACCATTTTCGTATCTATGTGCTTTACCCTCTAGGCCGTGAGAACCCAGAGAAAGTTTTTGTAGACCCTTACCATTAAGAAGATGCATGCCAAAAAATTAAGTATGCATTTGGGTGGAAATCAGTATATTTCCAGGGAATTTAAGACTGACAGAGATCAATTTGGAGTCAGGCTACAAGCTTCATAACAGGCTTGCTGGTGTAGCTCAAACCTCAACAATTAAGAAATGATTAGGTGAAAAATACCTTTTGAGTAGATTTTAGTATTGTTTCCACTTAGTTGCTGCCTCTCCTTGTGAGAAGATTATATTTTTCCCACTCTGTTGAAAGGAGATTTGACCATGTGTCTTGCTTCCTTCAGAAAGTGTGTGGGTAAAGTTATATCATTTTAGAGTAGAAGATTTGAAAGCCCTCACATGGTTCAAGTACAATTTTTTTTTCCCTCTCCCAGGAAAATAGCATGTCCTTGATAAAGATCCTTCAGTAATGTGAGACCCAAAATGGAGCAAAGCCTAACTGACCAGTAACCTAAATAAACATAATAACGTGTAATTTTTTTTTGTTGCAAGTCACTGAGATTTAGGGATTGTTTGTCATTACTCCATAAGTTATTATAGACTAGTTAATAACATTCTTTCTTCCTTCAGCAAAAATAATTTTACCTGGTTGCATTTGAATGTATACTCTTGGTTACTTCATCTTATAGTGGGCAATGTCTGTGCCAATTTGAATTAGCTATTAAATTTTGCCTAAAATATCTCCATGTTCTCCAAATCTAAACCTTTTGTTGAATAGGCAGAATAGGAAATGATACATTTTTCACCATAACCAAAAGTTGTTAATAATAATATATATTAGTAGTAATTTCTTTGGCATAATAATGGGTCTTAGAAATGGAAAAGCAATTTTATTTTTTTCTGAGAAAATTATTTTAAAAGTTAAAACTTGTTAGATGCTATGGAATTTATAATGATGCTTGGAATGAACTGACATGTAATTTCTGTTCTACCTGCAATGGCTCTTCAACCACTTTTTTAGAAGACAGATTGACATTCTGCATGACCTTTGAGCACAAAGAGAAAACATTTTCAGTATATTGAGTGACAGCTGTAAATGGAATGGCTCAGAAAAAGTAAATTTAATTTCTTTTCTTTGGAGGTACAAACTATTCGGATAGCTGCAGTGTCTACAATTATGTTGGCTAATCTGTGATTCTGAGTTATTCTTCCCACATTGCTTCCTCCTTGAGTCTGGGGTATTATTTCAAGGGGACAGTTCCAGGGAGTAATGGATTATTTCTCAACAAGAAAGGCAACCAGAGACTTTAGAAGAAAAACAAGAGAAATTCAGTACTAGAAAACATGAGTGAACAAAGAGTTTGCTGTCACAGGTGCCTTTGAAGATAATTATATACCTTCCTGGCACTGTCAATGGCACCCATTTATACTCTTTTTAGAGGAAGAAAAAAAGAAGCAGAGAGCTCTTTTATCTATAGTTTCAACTTTACAATTTGACCTTTGGGGACTGTTTAGGTCTGTTTCATAGAGGAAGATGAAACATACTGTCTATTGAAAACAGAAGAATAAAGCTGTGAGCATCCTGGATTATCACTGACACTGTTTCTGATCCCAAAGCAATAGTGCATATTAGATTAGATTATGTTAGGCTTATGCTGAAATCTCTTATTTCTTATTCATACTATTACTATCACCACAAATCAGCAGAGGCTTCTGTTCCACATAGTCACTCAGGTTTCCAGATCATTGAGGGCTTTACTATCTACCTTATAGCTATACTGTCTGGAAGACATGATGTAAAGGTTTCTCAGTTAGCATAGCAAGAGAGGGGGAAAAAAAGCTGAAGAGTTAAAATGCTTTAGTCCAGAAGAGATGCCTAACACAAACTATTGGCCAGAACTAGTCACATGGCCTTGCCTAATTTCTGACAGTCAGGAAAGTAGAATCATCCTCCTAGGTAAAGAATCTTCCTGCTGATGCAAGAGACATGGATTCGATCCCCGAGTTGGGAAGATTCCCTGGTATAGGAAATGGCAACCCACTCCAGTATTCTTGCCTGGGAAATTCCATGGATAGAGAAGCCTGGAGGGCTACAGCCCATGGGTTCGCAAAGAGTTGGACACAACTGAGCACACAACACAATTTGCCTAACAAGACAAAAAAACTAGTTATGAATGAGCTTGAATACTGATGTGTTCAAGTATAGCAGCAAACAGATACCATCTGAAGAAAACCTACTGGGAACCTTACAATGAAAAGAAACAACTATCAGATAAATATAAACAAGTATCATACTGCTGTAAGTAGAATATCAGAAAATCTGTGAGTCAGACTAGAATATTTCCTTTAGAAAATTGTCTTTACGCCTGTTTCTTGAAAAATTGTCATTCACTCATTGTTTCATAACTGTTTTGGTCAAAAATTATTTTAAATGTTGCTATTAAACCAGGGAGCAGATTATGATGTTTTAGAAAATAGCAGCCTATAACTGTAGCCAACCTTTTTAAACTGGAAGGAATTGTAATAATAACAATAAAAAGAATAGTTTCCGAATATATGGGTTTTGGCAGATAAAGAATAAGGAGCAAGTTGGTGCCAGAGAAGTTTTTACTGATTCAAAGACAGTCACAGAGGTTGACAGAGACCAGTTGCATCAGACTAAGTAATTTGTTTTTCTCTTTCTGTCATCGTCACCAGACAAGAGCAGAGAGAGGACCATCGGCAAAAATCTCAGTATCTTCTACCTGATCATGAATGCTTGGTTGCATATTCTACTAACAAGGGGAAATAATAGCCTAATGAGTTAGTTTAACTCATGCTTGCTGGCAAAAAGTTAGATCATGGATCCGGGCATGAATAAATTTTAAAACCTCCCTCAGGTAAGTCTACGTTGAAACCTTGGCAGTGGAACCATTGCTATAGGTGAAGGAGAGCTCATGTATTGTTTTATGTGCCATTACATCTCCAGAGTCTAGCATAAAGTAGTACCCAGTAAATATTTGCTCACTAAATGAATGTTGGATGTATTTGGAAAAAATTATGTAAAATGTTAAACAGTATATAGATAGTGCCAGCAAAGGCTTACAATAAGAAGTACAATTTTAAAAATGAACATGAATTAAGATAAATGTTAGTCAACCTCTCTTTCATATTGATTGGAAATACAGGTTTATGGGGGAAATGGCTATTAATTTCCGGTGATAAACACAATTAGGTAATTAAATGGAGGGTTGTTCTCCCTCTTTCTGAAAGGCCCTATGCAGCAGGTGTTAGCGCTCAAGTAAGTGTGACCCACTGTTCATTCAAATGTCTGAGTTCCCACAGAATGCAGTTACATCTGTCTTGAGAGAGCTATAATTAAACAACACTTTATAAAAGGAATTAAATGTGATGGCCGCTGTGATAACATATTTGGTCCTCCTATGGCTTAACACTCATAATTTCTTGCCACTTGTCAATTTTGACTCTTTTAAAACATTTCTGACTAATACTTCTACTGTCTTAGTAAGAGAAACAGGAAAACAAAACAAAAACAGGCTGTCTTGGGTAGATTCTCTCTTTTCAGGACACTTAAAAAATCATTTATCTCTGCTTTGAACCTATTCAGAATTTCCCTCTATACCTCTCATAAAAGACTTTATTTTTCTTGTCTTCACTATCTTTCCTACATTACGTTTCCTATAAATAACAGTTCTGTTATTAAATCAGCCTCCAATCTGTCTCAGAGGCTTCATTATCTGTTTCATTTTAGGGTCTATGATTCCACAGACAGTGAGACAAAATATTTCTTAGCATAATAGAGAAGGCCCCTGAGGTTTCAACTTTAACTTGTATTTTCAGACTTATGCTTCTTTTCATGTCAGATCCATGAATCAAGACAAATTGGAAGTGGTTAAACAGGAGATGGCAAGAGTGAACATTGACATTTTAGGAATCAGTGAACAAAAATGGACTGGATTGGGTGAATTTAACTCAGATGACCATTATATCTACTACTGTAGGCAAGAATCCCTTAGAAGAAATGGAGTAGCCATCATAGTCAACAAAGAGTCTGAAATGCAGTACTTGGATGCAATCTCAAAAATGACAGACTGATCTCTGTTCATTTCCAAGGCAAACCATTCAGTTTCACACTAAACTAAGACTATGCTTGGACGAATAATGCTGAAGAAGCTGAAGTTGAATGGTTCTATGAAGACCTACAAGACCGTCTAGAACTAACATCCAAAAAAAGATGTCCTTTTCATTTTAGGGGACTGGAATGCAAAAGTAGAAAGTCAAGAAATACCTGATTAATAGGCAAATTTGGCCTTGGAGTACAGAATGAAGCAGAGCAAAGGCTAATAGAGTTTTGTCAAGAGAACACACTGGTCATAGCAAACACCCTCTTCCAATAACACAAGAGAAGACTCTACACATGGACATCACCAGATGGTTAATATCAAAATCAGATTGATTATATTCTTTGCAGCCAAAGATGGAGAAGCCCTACACAATCAGCAAAAACAAGTCTGGGATCTGACTGTGGCTCAGACCATGAACTTCTTATTGCAAGATTCAGACTTAAATTGAAGAAAGTAAGGAAAACCATTCAGGTATGACCTAAATCAAATCCCTTAGGATTATACAGTGGAGGTGACAAATAGATTCCAGGAGTTAGATTTAATAGACAGAAAACGTGAAGAACTATGGACAGAGGTTCAAGACATTGTACAGGAGGAAGTGATCAAGGCCATTCCTAAGAAAAAGAAAGGTAGAAAGGCAAAATAGTTGTCTGAGGAAGTCTTACAAATAGCTGTGTAAAGAAGAGAAGCAAAAGACAATGGAGAAAAGGAAAGATATACCCATTTGAAAGTAGAGTTCAAAAGAATAGCAAGGAGAGACAAGAAAGCCTTCCTCAGTGATCAATAGAAGTAGAGGAAATAGAGGAGAACATAGAATTGGAAAGACTAGAGATCTCTTCAAGAAAATTAGAGATACCAAGAGAAAATTTCATGCATAGATGGGCAAAACAAAGAACAGAAATCGTATGGACATAACAGAAGCAGAAGATATTAAGAAGGGGTGGCAAAAATATAGGGAAGAACTATACAAAAAGATCTTCATGACGCAGATAATCATGATGGTCAGATCACTCACCTAGAACCAGACATCCTGGAATGTGAAATCAAGTGGGCCTTAGGGAGCATCACTATGAACAAAGCTAGTGGAGGTGATAGAATTCCAGTTGAGCTATTTCAAATTCTGAAAGATGATGCTATGAAAGTGCTGCACTCAATGTGCTAGCAAATTTGGAAAACTTAGCAGTGGCCATAGGACTGGAAAAGGTCAGCTTTCATTCCAACCCCAAAGAAAGGCAATGCCAAGGAATGCTCAAACTACTGCACAATTGCATTCATCTCACACACTAGCAAAGTAATGCTCAAAATTCTCCAAGCCAGGCTTCAACAGTACATGAACCATTTACTTCCAGATGTTCAAGCTGGGTTTAGAAGAGACAGAGGAACAAGAGATCAAATTGCCAACATCTGCTGGATCATTGAAAAAGCAAGAGAGTTCCAGGAAAATCATCTATTTCTACTTTATTGACTAAGCCAAAACATTTGACTATGTGGATAGCAACGAACTGTGGAAAATTCTCAAAGAGATGGTAATACCAGATCACCTGACCTGCCTCTTGAGAAATCTGTATGCAGGTCAGGAAGCAACAGTTAAAACTTAATATGGAACAACAGACTGGTTCCAAATAGGAAAAAGAGTATGTTAAGGCTGTATATTGTCACCCTGCTTATTTAACTTATATGCAGAGTACATCGTGAGAAACACTGGGCTGGATGAAGCACAACCCGGAATCAAGATTGCCTGGAGAAATATCAATAACCTCAGATATGCATATTTCACCTCCCTTATGTTAGAAAGTGGAGAAGAACTAAAGAGCCTCTCAATGAAAGTGAAAGAGGAGAGTGAAAAAGTTGGCCTTAAACTCAACATTCAGAAAACTAAGATCATGGCCTCTGGTCCCATCACTTCATGGGAAATAGATGGGGAAAGAGTGGAAACAGTGTCAGACTTTATTTTCTTGGGCTCCAAAATCACTGCAGATGGTGACTGCAGCCATAAAATTAAAATACACTTGCTCCTTGGAAGAAAAGTTATGATCAACCTAGACAGCACATTAAAAAGCAGAGACATTACTTTGCCATCAGAGGTCCGTCTGGTCAAAGCTATGATTTTTCCAGTAGTCGTATATGGATGTGAGAGTTAGAGTATAAAGAAAGCTGAGCACTGAAGAACTGATGCTTTTGAACTGTGGTGTTGGAGAAGACTCCCGAGAGTCCCTTGGACTGCAAGGAGATCTAACCAGTCCATCCTGAAGGAAATCAGTCCTGAATATTCACTGAAAGGACTGATGCTGAGGCTGAAACTTGAATACTTAGGCCACCTGAGGCTACAAATTGACTCACTGGAAAAGACCCTGATGCTGCAAAAGATTGAAGGTGGGAGAAGAAGGGGACGACAGAGGATGAGATGGTTGGATGTCATCACCTACTCAATGGACATGAGTTTGAGTAAACTCTGGGAGTTGGTGATGGACAGGGAGGCCTGAGATTCAGTCCATGGGATCACAAAGAGTTGGACATGAATGAGCTGAAGTGAACTCACACTTCCAAATTTCCCTTTCCAAAATATGTCCTTAGTTACAAATAGCGTTTTGATTGTTTCCCAAATACATCATATATTTTTACACTGCACCAGTTAGGATCTTTTCAGAAAATTGATTTAGTTTTCTCTAAGAATATTTATTGTTTCACATAAGAAATCCCAAAAAGAGAGAGAGAGAAAGAATCCAGTGTTACCTGGTTCAATGGTATAATCTAGTCATCAGAAATCTGGTTCTTTTCTTTTTCCTCTCTGCCATTTTCAGCTCGCTATTTCCATTCTCTTCATGGTCACAAGTTGACTGAATCAGCTCCACAAATTACATTTCCCAACAACCAAGTCTGCAGGCAGTAAAAAGGAATTTTTCTTTCTTATGTAGCTTTTTTAGAGTTAGACTCAGAACTTTGTTGGAAGTCTTCAGACATCTCTTCTTATCCCATTGGCCAGAATTACATCTCATGCTCTTTCCCATCTATTGATGAGAGAATGGTTGATTTAAATCAGTCATCATTCACCCACTGTGGTTGGGGAGAGGCCTTATCTTCTTAGAAGGACTTGTTGGAGAAGATTGAATCAAACTGAGGTTTTCTTGATAAAGTTGGAAAATAGCTGTTGAGTGTGATACTATGTCAATCATAAACTCAACTTTCATTCTTGTAGTGTTCTCTGCCTGTCCCCCCTCCTCTTTAGGTAAATTATAGCTCAATCATCAATATGCTCTTCCCATGTCATATTCTCTGTGCAGCTTTATTCAACTGCCTGTAGAAAATGTTATTTGCTTTCTTTTTTACTTCCAAAGCTGTTCTTATGTCTACTAAATCTTATACCAAACTGTATTATATATATGTAATATACATATGTATATGTGTATATATGTATGTATATACATAAGTGTATATGTATACATATATACATATATCTATATATATGAAGTACATATGTATATACATATATATTTATAAATATAAAATACAAAATTGTATTTTATATAAATATAATATATATGTGTGTGTGTGTGTGTGTGTGTGTGTGTGTGTGTGTGTGTGTATCAGTTCATTTCAGTCACTCAGTCATATCCAACTCTGTGATCCCATGGACTGCAGCACACCTGGCTTCTCTGTCCATCACCAACTTCCAGAGCTTGCTCAAACTCATGTCCACTGAGTCAGTGATACCATCCAACCATCTCATCCTCTGTCGTCCCTTTCTCCCACCTTCAATCTTTCCCAGCATCAGGGTCCTTTTCAATGAGTCAGTTCTTCGCATCAGATGACCAAAGTATTGGAACTTCAGCTTTAGCATCTGTCCTTCCAATGAACATTCAGGACTGATTTCCTTTAGGGTTGACTGGTTTGATCTCCTCGCAGTCCAAGGGAATCCCAAGAGTCTGCTCAAACGCTACAGTTCCAAAGCACCAATTCTTTGGCACTCGGCTTTCTTTATAGTCTACCTCTCACATCCGTACATGACTACTGGAAAAACTGTAGCTTTGACTAGATGGACTTCTTCAGCAAAGCAATGTCTGTGCTTTTTAATATGTTGTCTAGTTTCATCATTGCTTTTCTTCTGAGGAGCAAGCATCTTAATTTCATGGCTGCAGTCACTGTCTGCAGTGATTTTGGAGCCCAAGAAAATAAAGTCTGTCACTGTTTCCATTGTTTCCCTATCTATTTGCCATGAAGTGATGGGACCAGATGCCATGATCTTTGTTTTTCTGAATGTTGAGTTTTAAGCCAGACTTTTACTCTCTTCTTTCACTTTCATCAAGAGGCTCTTTAGTTCCACTTTGCTTTCTGCCATTAGAGTGGCATCATCTGTGTATCTGAGGTTATTGATATTTCTACCAGTACAGTCTATTCCCACTTGTGCTTCAACCAGCTCAGAAATTCACATGATGTACTCTGTAAGTTAAATAAGTAGGATGACAATATACAGCCTTAACATACTCCTTTCTCAACTTGGAACCAGTCCATTGTTCCATGTCGGGTTCTAGCTGTTGCTTCTTGACCTGCATACAGCTTTCTCAGAAGACAGATAAGGTGGTGTGGTATTCCCATCTCTTTCAGAATTTTCCACAGTTTGTTCTGATCAACATAGTCAAAGGCTTTGGCATAGACAATAAAGCAGAAGTACATGTTTTTCTGGAGCTCTCTTTCTTTTTTGATGACCCAGCAGATGTTGGCAATTTGTCCTCTGGTTCCTCTGCCTTTTCTAAATCTAGCTTGTACATCTGGATGTTCTAGGTTCACATACTGTTGAAGCCTGGCTTGGATAATTTTGAGCATTACTTTACTAGCTTGTGAAATGAGTGCAATTGTGCAGTAGTTTGAACATTCTTTGTTGTCTTTCTTTGGGACTGGAATGAAAACTGACCTTTTCCGGTCCTGTGGCTACTGTTAAGTTTTCCAGATTTGCTGGCATATTGAGTGTAGCTTTTTGCAACATCATCTTTTAGGGTTTGAAATAGCTCAGCTGGAATTCTATCACCTCAACTACCTTTGTTCATAGTGGTGCTTCCTAAAGCCCACTTGACTTTGCATTCCAGGATGCCTGGCTCTAGGTGAGTGATCACACCTCTGTGATTATCTGGGTCATGAATATCTTTTTTGTATAGTTCTTCTGTGTATTCTTGCCACCTCTTTTTAATATCCTCTGCTTCTCTTAGGTCCATGCTGTTTCTGCCCTTTTTTTTTTTGCCCACCTATGAATGAAATATTCCCTTGGTAGCTCTAATTTTCTTGAAGAGACCTCTGGTCTTTTACGTTCTATTGTTTTTCTCTATTTCTTTGTACTGATCACTTCAGTAGGCCCTCTTATCTCTTCTTGCTATTCTATAGAACTCTGCATTCAGATGGGTATATCTTTCCTTTTATCCTTTCCCTTTCCCTTCTCTTCTTTTCTCAAGTATTTGCAAGGCCTTCTCAGACAACCATTTTGCCTTTTTTCATTTCTTTTTATTGGGGATGGTCTTGGTCACTGCCTCATGTATAATGTCATGAACATAGTTTTTCACATACTCTGTCTATCAAATCTAGTTCCTTGAATCTATTTGTCACTTCTACCCTATAATTGTAAGGGATTTGATTTAGGTGATATCTGAATGATCTAGTGGTTTTCCCTGGTTTCTTCAATTTAAGCCTTAATTTTGCAACACGGAATTCATTTGACAACTTTGTTAGATGTCAAGATCCTGGGAATTAAGGGTTTATTTGACACTGAATTCCTGGTACTTCTGACCCAGAGTAGATGCTGAGTAAATGTTTTTAAGATTGAGTATTAAAGTTAAACTATTTCAGAATATCTCAAGAAATGCTTTTTTTGTGTGTGTGTGGTTTATATAACTGACTCATAACAAGTACTATTTTCTAAGGGTGGTTGTTCTCTTCTGATTTGTAGATGGACTGGAGATAATGGCCTTCCTTTCCAGGTGGCTCAGTGATAAATAATCCACCTGCAAGCAGGAGATACAAGTTCGATCCCTGTCTTAGGAAGATCCCCTGGAAAGGGAAATATCAACCCACTCCAGTATTCTTGCCTGGGAAATCCCATGACAGAGGAGCCTGGTGGTCTATAGTCCATGGAGTTGCAAAAGAGTCAGATATGACTTAGTGACTAACAATAAACAACAGTATTTTGTGAAAACCTTTTTCGCTCGCTTTAGATCTTTAGAAACCAGACTTACCTGGACATGCATATTCAAAGCGTATATTTTTAACACTGCCCGAGGCTCTTGGGACACAAAATAACACAAGTATAGACACTGTTCTCAGAGAGCCCAGGATCTCCTGGAGCAGATAGAATTTTATATAAGTAATCACCCTTCAGTGTATGTTTGGAGAAGTACATCTCAACCTAAAGTAGGAACTCTAAGGAAGGAAATAACGAGACAGGTTATTCCCTTGAATATCCTCTTGGATTACCCCCTATCCATAGTGGAGGTGATGCCTAACTTTGGTATGAGAGAATATTAAGAATTTTTCTAGGTGAACCAGGGAAGGAAGGCATTCCAATATGATACAGAAGAATATACAAAGATACAGAATCATCTAAGTATATGCATAATTAGAAAGTGCAAGTACTTCTGCAATCTTAGAAGGTATATTTTGAGAAGAACAACACCAGGAGAGGAAATTTTCAGAGGAATAAAAGGGTTGGATGTGATTGGTGTTTTGTGTCATGAGAAAGATCTGGAGCTACTCTGAAGGCTTTTACTGGGAGCTCGTTAGCTCATTATGCATTATTGCAAAGGGAATATGCCCTTTAACTAACAGATACACTTTGAGCTCTCATTGGCTAGATGGTGGTGAAGTCTTTTATTGGCAAATTAGAGAACCTCAGCAGACAAAATTGATATAAAATGATCCCCTTTCTGTTTTACTTTCAAAATAATAGGAAATTTGAAATGGATCTTCTCCCCATGAGCATTTTTCATCCTCTTATTGTCACCTGGGGGATGTTAATGCTTTTGGACTGCTGCCTGCAGCCTTGGCCTTGCCCCCTAAGTGGATATTCGGTGATGGCAATGCACCCTCATAAAGATAGACTGCTGATTACATTTCCATTAAAAACCAGAATCATGTCTGTCTGCTAATTTCCTTGCCAATAAGAGTTAGAGTTTTACTGTGGCAAGTTTGCTGTGGATAACCACTTTTCTACTCAAAGTGCAAAGAGATAGCTTAAGAAATATAAGACTATAGCCTTCATCAACAAATATCCTAGAGTCTCTAAATATATATCTTTGTATGTGTGTGTGTCATGTGACATTCTCTGTGACAAGTTATGTTGTTGTCTGCCCTTTCAGATTCTATTTTTTCATTGAAGGCACAATGGATTGTATAGAGTATAATTACAGATACCCACTCATCAAGCATCTATGAAACACTGATTATGTGCCATACATTGTGCTAGACGTCATGACTTAAAAATGAATATGGCATAGCTGTTGCCCTCAAGAAGCTTTATAGTTCAATCCTACCTATCCTTGGGTATAACGTGTTTTCATAGTAAATAAAAAAATAAAATTATTATGAAAGAAAGAAAAGCTATTATAACACTGTGGTTTGCCAAAATAGATGCTAAGTACAATTTTAGGATCCAGATTAGCATTTGTAGTAGATTTAATTATAGTAAAGTCTCTGTAAAAATAATTTTTACATCTTATTTTTTCTCTTTTTGATCACCATTTTTTATGGCTTAAATGTTTATTGCCCCATAAAATTTATATGTTGAAGCCATAACTCCCAATGTGATGTTAGTTTGAATTTGGGACTTTGGGAGATAATTAGAGTTTAATGAGGACATGATATTGCAGCCTTCCTGGTAGAATTAGCATGCTCAACGGAAGAGACACCAGAGAGCTGAATTTCCCACCTGTCTTCTATTTCTCTCATTCTCTGCAAGTTTATGTCCTGAAGAAAGGTCTGTGGGCACATCTCAAGCATGCAGCAGCCTACATGCCAGGGAGAGAGCTCTTACTAGAACAGACCCTGCTGGCAGCTGATTTAGGACTTCTAGCCTCCAGAACTATGAAAAAGTACTTTTCCATTGTTTAAACCATTCAGTCTAAGGCAGCCTAAGCTAATATCTACCATACTATATTAGACACCATGCCTGGTATTTTCCTTTTATTTTTCCGTAATGCTCACCATGACCACAAGGCAGTGATTATTGTATTATTTTGTTGATATGTAAACTGAGGCTAGGGGCTTAAATAATTTTCCTGGGATGACAAAACTAATAAGTGGCAAGTCAAGATTTGAGTTCATATCCATGTTATGTCCACTACCAAATGACATCACTTCATAGCTCAGTTTCATTAATCTCTGTTCCTGTATAGTGAAAAGTATGCTACTCAGATATTTGTATTCTAACCTCCTAAATCTTTACTTTTTTCCCCCTCATAATTTAGGAATAATCACATAAACTCTTGGTTTTTGTTGCTAAACATTCACAGTGCTTGACACAGGCTTCCCTGGTGGTCCAGTGGTTAAGAATTTGCTTTGCAATGGAGGTAACATGGGTTTGAGCCCTAGTCCTGGAAGATCCCGTCAGCTACAGGGCAACTAAGCTCGTGAACCACAACTACTGAGCCCACGTACCCAGAGCCTGTGCCCCTCAGCAAGGAAAGCCACCACAATAAGCAACTCATGCACCACAACTAGAGAGTAGCCCCACTCACCACAACTAGAGAAAAGCCTCCTACAATAAGGAAGACTCGGCACAGCCATACATACATAAATAAAAATTTAAAAAAATACTCAACAATAGTATATCATCTATGCATTGATTTCAGGAGACATAGAAGAAGAAATCCCTCCCCCCCCCGCCCTCGAGATCCAAGTATCATCTTCTTCAGTAACTATTTAATTGTGTAATGATGAAGAGAAGCATTATAATGGTTGTCTGACACAATGTGATAGCACATTCATAATGTGATTTCTGAGATTCTTTGGCTCTGTTTCTATTTGTTTTGGAAATTATGTGTTGATGTGAATCAGTGGCAGGTGGGACTGTCAAATACATCATTTAGCAAATCATACAGGCATTCTTCTGCTTTGGATAGTTTATTTCCTTGTCAGTTCTAGCCTACCTTAGAAAATATGGAATATGTATAAATTTGGTAGTATTTTCTTTTTCCAGTATGCTTTGAACTTGTGTATTTCTTTCACTGACTGAAATAATGTACAGTTGTTCCTGAACCAGTATCTTTTGAGGGAAGTCTGAATGTGCTCATGTTCCAGTTTCGCTGTTCTCTTTTTCCTTTGTAGGAAAACTTCTAAAAGAGTGGTTTATACTCACTGATTTTAATTTCTCTCCTCTCAAGCTTTTAAAACCTAACTTAAATCAAATTTGCTGCAAACTGTTCTTACCAAGATACCTTGTGGCCTTTATATTGCTAAATCTAATGCTAATTCTCATTCATCTTGACCTGTCAGCAGCATTTTACACAATTGATCATTCCTCTTTCTTGAAGCACTTTTTTTTCTTGACGCACTTTTTTTCTTGATTTCCAGAATTTTACATTCACCTGGTTTTCTCTTTCTCTAGCCACTGCTTTGAGTGTACTTTGCTGATTTACCTTCATCCATGGGATCCCTATGTGTTGAAATGTCTTTGGGATCAGTTTTTGGACCTATTTTTTTCTGTATATTTTTCAACACTTAGTGATTTCACATAGTCTCATGCCTATTTAAATAATCTATTGTCAAATGTTAATCCTGTTATATCAAAATGTAAATTATGGGAGTAGGTCTTATGAAGCCTTTACAAGGATTATATAACAATAATGTATCCTCCCTGAGGATAGTCCCAGAATTAAGCTTTCTGGCTAATCCTGTTACTGATTCAGTATATAACTCCATTGCTAACTCTAGCAAAGGGGTACTCTTTCTGCCGCCTTCTGATGCCTATGTCAGAAGCTTTCTCTATTTCCTTTATACTTTAATAAAACTTTATTACACACACAGTAAATAAATAAATAAATAATCTATTTTATGTATCTCTTCTTGTGAAACGAATCTCCCCAACATTTAGTGGTTAAAAATATTAATAATTGTTATCTCTCACAGTTTCTCGGTTGAGTGGTTCTGGTTTGGGCTGTCTTATGAGATTACAGTCAAATGCCACTTTGAAGGCTTCATTGGGGCTGGAGGATTCACTTATGGGGTGGCTCATTTGCATGTCTGGTAAGTTGGCCCTATTATTGGACAGAGGCCTCAGTTGCTCTCCATTGATCGCTGTAGATAGAAAGTCATACACTTTGGTTTCCATTGCCTGTCATATTGAGCCAGTCCTGCTTCATTGTGGAAATGGATGCCATAAAGACGTAACTACCAGGAGATGAGAATCATTAGGGGTCCTCATTGAAGCTAAATTCCATAGTCTACCTGTGCCCCCACTGATGGTCCTCTCACATACAAAATACATTCACTCTTCTCCCAATATACCCTCTACTAGGCTGCTATCAAGCATCTCCTCTTCTAAATCAAGTCCAGATGTGAATGAGGTGACTCAGATTAAGTTCATGGAGTGAAATTTCATTTTGAGTGAAATTCCTCTTGATCTAAAGACCTATGAATGAAAGAGACAAGTTATCTGCACCCAACACACCCAGTAAACATTGGTGGGAAAGACATAAGATATGTGTCCCGAATGCTCCATTTCATAAAAGAAATAAATAGGAGGCTCACAGGAGCAACTTCTCTCAGGTAATTTGAAATCCTGCTCTTGTTAAAGTGCATGTCTATTGTCTGGAGAGTATCATTTTGATGCTTAGCTCTGCCATTTGAGATGTTGGTTCCATATTCTGAATCATTCTTTCTTTTTCATAATAAATGGTTTGTGTTTGAGTAGTTTTTCAGCCTGCTTCCAGTCCATAATATTTCAGAATTCAAAATAATCTTTTTTTATTGTCTCTGCTCCTGCTAGTATGAGCTAGTCGTGTTTTCACAAATGTAGTTCACTTAAAAAACTGTTTGGGTCTCCTGTGAATCATATTGAGGGTTCATTCAATTAGCAAACATCCACATTGGTCAACCAGTCTTGTTACAGTAGATCCTTCTTTACCTTGGCCTTCTTATAATGCTGCTATAGGAAAACACACCTTAGATTTCATAGAAGTCCCACTGTTTAATGAAGTGGGTCTGTGAGGCCTGCCTCTATCCTTCATGGCCTTACCTTTTTGTTGTTGTTGTTTTAAGATACCACTTCGAATATTTCTGAGGTCTTGATGAAAGATTTTGTAGTTACACCCTTCATTTTCCACCAAAGTTTTCCTGACAGTGCTTCTTTTCCTAGAAGCTATGTTCTTATTTTTATCATTGTTTGCTACCAGAAGAAGCAGCATTTAGATGCAGTTTTATTTTGAACACAGAAAGCCCTGGATAGTTTATATATTTAATCATTATTTTTTTTTTTTGCTCAACTTCTTAATCTTCATTTTAACATAGGGAGAAAGAAGAAGCCAGGTGATACCACCAGTACTCTACCTAGAAATATCTTTATCTAAATAATGCTATTAAGTATATTTTGCATTTCCTATGTCATTAGAGGTGACATGTTACTAAATTTTCTGTCTGTATAACAGCAGTCCCTCTTTATCAAGCTTCCAATAATATTTCATTACTTTTCTTTGAGCCCTAGTCCACAATCTTTTTAGAGCTGTGGGGATTTGCTGACATTTTCTAGGCCCCTTAGAATTTCATTAATATTCTGCTAAGATTCTTCCAGCTTTTGTCTGTTTCTCAATCACAAACTGACATTTTTAGGTTTTATTACTGTGGCACCCTAACTCTAGTACCAAAATTCATGTTTCCACTTTAACTGTATAAAACATATCACTCCAAAACTAAATTGCTTGAATCTACAAAAGTAATTGATCTTTTATAATTTGGGAGGAGGTGATCAATCAAGAGTGCTTCAGGTGCATAGTTCTAGCTCAGGATCTCTCATGAGATTACTATCAGATACAGGCTGGAGCTGAAGGGTCTAATATCATGGTGGCTTCTTCAAATGACTAGTGAGTTGATGCTGGCTATTTTCCAGAGGTCTTAGTTTCTGTCTCCATGAGCCTCTAACCAAGACAGATTGAATGTCTTCATGGGGGATGGCTTCCCTTAGAGCAACTAATTCAAGATATTAAGACAGACGCTGTAATGCCATTTTATGACATAACCAGAGGAATCACATACTCTCATGTCTACTGTATTTGATTGGTCACACAGGGTTAACTCTGATTCAGTGTGGATGTGTATACATAAGGGCTCATATACCAGAAAACATGCCATTGCAGGCCATCTTCATGGCTGGCTACACCACTGTCATCATACAGTGTGTCTTCCAAGTGTGTTTCTCCAGTTTGGACTTCTCACCTAAATCCAGCTGATCGATCAACATCTCCACCTGCATGTCTGACAGGCATCTCAACATACCACATAGAAAACTGAGCATTTCATGTCTTCATTCTTGCCCTTCAATTCTGTGTCTCTCATCATCACCCAATTTCAGAAAATGATAACTGTATTCTTCCAATTGCTTGGGCTAAGGTTACTGAAGTTTATATCAAGTATCAAGTTATCCTTGATTTATCTTTTTTCTTTATTTACACTTTATATAAGAATTCTATATAGATAATCTGTGTACAGAAAACACTCCTTCAACACATTTTATGGGCATGCATTTCCTTAGAGAAAAGGGCTCTTTAGGAATCCTCATGTACTTGTCCCAGAGCATACTGACTCTTAGCACAAGAGAGAGATGGCATAGCTTAAACAAATTTGTAGAGGTGGTGGTCTTCTAATGGAATGAATTGTAACTTGTTACAAAATATGCTCAAATTTTTAAAAAATGAAATTATTACAACTTGGATTAAAAGAGACAGATATCCTCAACATGGAAAAAGGCAGAGAGCTGGTTCAGAATGAAAAGCTATTCATTCATTGGTTATTTACTTTATTCTGGGAAAATTGAAGTGATTTTTCACATGTTCTCACTGGATTTCAGTCATGTGAAGTAGGCAATACTATTGTCTGAATTTAGAAGTGAGAAAACAGAGGCTTAGAGAAATTAAATAATTCACCAATTTTTTTAAAGCATTGGCAAGTAGCAGAATTAAGAGTTAAACCCACGTGTTCTGAGGCAAGTTCAGTATTTTTTTATGATGTGTCAGTGAGTTCACATTTTGAGATCTGTGAATAAAAACAAATGATAAAAAAAACACACACATAGCTTGTCCTGTTGAAACACAGCTTACCATAAGGTCAAAACATATCCTCAAGCAGTGGACAATGGAGCAAAAATTATATAAGTAAAATGGTAGGAGGGCCTTGGAAAGTACAATAATGATGGGGGTGTGACATCAATATAGAAAGACTAATTTGGTACCATCAGGTGCAGGGCTAGTAGGTAGGTATTGACGAGAGTGCAATACAAACAGGAGTAAGGACTAGAAGCAAAGTGACAAATACTCTCACAGGCTATTTGTTGTTCTTGCTCAAGTGGTAGGATACAGTAGAACTTTCAGATCTTACTTGAAAGCTGAAAAAGAACATTAGGAAAAGAAAGGGAGGTTTTATTTGACATTTGGTAAATTCTTAAGTTTTAGCGTTTCTAAAAAAAAAATTCTATGAATAAGCTGTAAAATGCAAAAGAAAGCTCTTCCACATGTCACACTGAATAGACTGTGTATTTTGTCCATGTTGGTAAGAGTATGCAGTAGACAAAGATGTACACAGGATTGAAAGGTAATGCCTTCATTGTACAGGTCTGTTTTCTTTCAGTAGAGTGGCTTCCTTAATTGAGTGTACCTCAGTATCCTTTCCAAAAAGTAGTAGAGAAGAGTGCATTTCAGCAACAGTCATAAAAAAAAAAAAAACCTCCTACCTTCCTACCCAATATAAACAAGGAGAAAAAAAAAAAGATAACAGGAAAAAGTTGAGGAGCCAAGTATAGTTAACTACAAATACTTTCATAGTCTGTACAAGCTAAGTACAATGTTTGAGGAGGAGAGTTTCCTTGGGGAGCCAGGGAATTGAATTTGAGTGCTGGTACATTAATCCTACTTAGAAACACTTATCATTGTAAATAATTAATAAGTTTGATTTTGGAGACAGTCTGTGCTAAAAGAAGTTCCAGGAAGAGAAACCAAACAAGATAATGGTCTCTATGGAATAATCTGAGGATGGAGAAGTAGAGAAATCATTCTGATATAATTTAGAGCTTCAGAAAAATGAATGAGGATATGCTCTTCACTAGACACTCATTGAACTGAACAGGGTGGGACTTCAATGGATACTGAATTGTATAGCAAGGAGGTAGAGGGGAGCATGAATGTAGTTGCAGATGAGCCTCAAGGATAAGTGACCAAAAAGCACAGAGGCTATAACACAACAGAGAATAATAGAAAGTTAGGATGAGTTTAATTGTGTACATCCTTTAGCACATCTACCACAACTCCCTCAAGTAATAATTGGAAAAATCAGTTTATATGGCTCGGTGTAAACATGTACATTATTCTCATCATAAATGTAAAAGGAAGTTAAAATGGATGAATAGCTCAGTTTTTTAAATAAGGGAAATGCTGGATTATATTTTCCCCTGGAGTGTAGTATTTTACCTAGAGCCAGGTCGCTAGTGGAAAAGATTTGTGTACAGTTAGTGCATGTGGTCAAAAAAGGAACTGAGTTATAATAAAGGAGTTATTAGAAGAGGAAATTAAGGGAAATTCAATGTAGCTTTGAATAGCTCATCTTTTTATGTATTTATGGAATTTCTAAAGTCTGACCTTTTTATATAGGAAACTACCTCCATTAATTGTAGCTTGACAAAATGACCTCTTACTTGTAAGATCTTCAGCACCTGAAAAATCAACTGTTAAAGTTAACTCTACTTGATCTTTTGTGTCATTATGGTGAAAGAGACAATCTGATAGAATCCCTGGTCCCAAGCTGTTAAAAGAGAATAACAGTAAAACAGAAGTCAGGATCTCTTGTCACCCAACAGCTAATTCTTAACTGATTTAGGAATGCTCAGATGACAATGTTAGGTATTCTTCTGACTTTTATATTCTCTAACATCTGATTTATGATAAATAATTGTTTATAAACCTCTAGTTTGGTTTGAATGAATGGTACTATGGTTTAAAATCTGAATTTAACTTTTTTTTTTTTTTAACATTTTCTCAAGAAAGGGATTGCTATTGTTTGTGATGCCTTGAATTGTTTTTTGGCTTAGTAATAACAGTGAACATGTTCACATTAATTATTCTTTTCATTTGCTCATTTGAAACTTTAGAGAAGAATTATGTGAGATCCTAGATAGGAAGATATTTATTTTCAGCTTGTAACACAACTTTGAGCAGTTGCAGTTGTTGTCTGTATTTACAAAACAAATAAACAAACTGAATTGGGAGCAGTGTTATCTTGAACAGTTTCCTTAATCCAGATACTTCAGGTCAGGAGGTAAAATAAGAATTCAAACTCATGGGTGTTTGACTTCAAATTGCTCTTTCTTTAAAAAAAAAACTGCCACCTCCTATGAGGACAGGAACATTCACATAGTCAGTGGATGAAGATTTTTTTTTAATAGTTGGGACTACTGTGAAATATACTCCCTGATGAGGCCTGCCATTCCCTCTGCATGACCTTCAGTAGGTAGATGGGGAAGTGGAGTGTATCTTGGGTTATGCTTAGTCACTGTGACTACAGCTACAGTGACTCAGCGAGTAAAGAATCTGCCTGTAATGCATAAGACACAGGAGACTCAGGTTGAATCCTTGGGTCAGGAAGATCCCCTGGAGAAGGACATGGCAACCTTCTCCAGTATTTTTGCCTAGGAAATCCCATGGACACAGGAGCCTGGTGGCTTATAGTCCATGGTATCGCAAAGAGTTAAACATGACTGAGCGGCTAACCCTGTGGCTAAAGGGAGAGACCACTGACAGCACCTCAGAGTAAGCTATTGAGTGGGAGAACTGGCTGTATCTGGGCTTTGTCCAGTCAAAGATCATAGTTTCTGATTTTACTAAGTACCAATCTTCTGGACCTGGTCTGTACATGTGTGCTCACTTTCTCGGTCATGTCTGATTCTTTGTGACCCTTTGGACTGTAGCCTGCCAAACTCCTCTATCCATGAAATTTTCCAGGCAAGAATACTGGAGTTGGTTACTACTGTTTCCTCCTCCAAGGGGTCTTTTTGACTCAGGCATAGAACTCGTGTCTCTTGTGTCTCCTGCATTTGCAGTACAGATCATAGTACAGTGAAGAAAAGAAAGAAGACGACATTTAGACTTCTATAATGTTACTGATGTTTGACTTGGGTTTTACATGGTTTTATTTAATAGCTATCACTCAACACATTAGTGATCTTAAAGGGATTTCTGAGGCTATGGCTTTCTTAATACTTGAGTAAAGTTATACCTTATTTTAAAATTATTCACAATATTCAGGGGTAATATTTATTTTAATGTTTCTTATAAATTTTTAAAATTTATTTTAATTGGAGGCTAATTACTTTACAATATTGTAGTGGTTTTTGCCATACATTCACATGAATCAGCCATGGGTGTACCTGTATTCCCCATCCAGACCTCCCTCCCCATCCCATCCCTCTGGGTCAGCCCAGTGCACCGTCCCTGAGCACCCTGTCTCATGCATTGAACCTGGACTGGCAATCTGTTTCACATATGATAATAGACATGTTTCAATGCTGTTCTCTCAAATCATCCCACTCTTGCCTTCTCCCACAGAGTCCAGAAGTCTGTTCTTTACATCTGTGTCTCTTTTGCTGTCTTGCATATAGGGTCATTGTCACCATCTTTCTAAATTCCATATATATGCCTTAGTATACTGTATTAATGTTTTTCTTTCTGACTTACTTTGCTCTGTATAATAGGCTCCAATTACATCCACCTCATTAGAACTGATTCAAATGCATTCTTTTTAATAGCTGAGTAGTATTCCATTGTGTAAATGTATCACAGCATTCTTATCCATTCGTCTGCTGATGGACATCTAGGTTGCTTCCATGTCCTGGATATTGCAAACAGTGTTGCGATGAACATTGGGGTACACATGTCTCTTTCAATTCTGGTTTCCTCGGTGTGTATGCCCAGCAGTGGGATTGCTGGGTCTATTGGCAGTTCTATTTCTTGGTTTTTTTTTTAAGGAATCTCCACACTGTTCTCCATAGTGGCTGTACTAGTTTACATTCCCATCAACAGTGTAAAAGGGTTCCTTTTTCTCCATACCCTCTCTGGCATTTATTATTTGTAGACTTTTTGATCGCAGCCATTCTGACTAGCATGAGATGGTACCTCATTGTGATTTTGATTTGCATTTCTCTCATAATGAGTGATGTGGAGCATTTTTTTAATGTGTTTATTAGCCATCTATATGTGTTCTTTGGAGAAAAGTCTGTTTAATTCTTTGGCCCATTCTTTGATTGGGTCGTTTATTTTTCTGGAATTGAACTGCAAGAGTTGCTTGTATGTTTTTGAGATTAATTCTTTGTCAGTTGCTTCATTTGCTATTATTTTCTCCCATTCTGAAGGCTGTCTTTTCACCTTGCTTATAGTTTCCTTCATTGTGCAAAAGCTTTTAAGTTTAATTAGGTCCCATTTGTTTATTTTTGCTTTTATTTCCATTACTCTGGGAGTTGGGTCATAGGAGTTCCTGCTATGATTTACATCAGAGAGTGTTTTGCCTGTTTTCCTCTAGGAGTTCTATAGTTTCTGGTCTTACATTTAGATCTTTAATCCATTTTGAGTTTACTTTTCTGTATGGTGTTAGAAAGTGTTCTAGTTTTATTTTTTTACAAGTGATTGACCAGTTTTCCCAGCACCATTTGTTAAAGAAATTGTCTTTTCTCCATTGCATATTCTTGCCTCCTTTGTCAGATAAGATGTCCGTAGGTACGTGGATTTATCTCTGGGCTTTCTATTTTGTTCCATTGATCAATGTTTCTGTCTTTGTGCCAGTATACTGTTGTGCCAGTATGACTCTTGCTTTGTAGTATAGCCTGAAATCAGGCAGATTGATTCCTCCAGTTCCATTCTTCTTTCTCAAGATTGCTTTGGCTATTTAAGGTTTTTTGTATTTCCATAGAAATTGAGAAATTATTTGTTCTAATTCTCTGAAAAATACCATTGGTAGCTTGATAGGGATTGCATTGAATCTATAGATTGCTTTGGGTAATATACTCATTTTCACTATATTGATTCTTCCAATCTATGAACATGGTATATTTCTCCATCTGTTTGTGTCCTCTTTGATTTCTTTCATCAGTGTTTTACAGTTTTCTGTATGTAGCTCTTTTGTTTCTTTAGGTAGATTTATTCCTAAGTATTTTATTCTTTTCATTGCAATGGTGAATGGAATTGTTTGCTTAATTTCTCTTTCTTTTTTCCCATTGTTAGTGTATAGAAATGCAAGGGATTTCTGTGTATTAATTTTATATCCTGCAACTTTACTATATTTATTGATTAGCTCTAGTAATTTTCTGATAGAGTCTTTAGGGCTTTCTATGTAGAGCATCATGTCATCTGCAGTGAAAGTTTTGCTTCTTCTTTTCCAATCTGGATTCCTTTTATTTCTTTTTCTTCTCTGGTTACTGTGGCTAGAACTTCCAAAACTATGTTGAATAATAGTGGTGAGAGTGAGCACCCTTGTCTTGTTCCTGACTATAGAGGAAATGCTTTCAAATTTTCACCATTGATATAATGTTTACTGTGAGTTTGTCATATATAACTTTTGTTATGTTGAGATATGTTTCTTCTATTCCTGCTTTCTGGAGGTTTTTTTTTTTTATCATAAATGGATATTGAATTTTGTCAAAGGCTTTCTCTGCATCTATTGAGATAATCATATGGTTTTTATCTTTCAATTTGTCAATGTGGTGTATTACATTGATTGATTTGTGGATACTGAAGAATCCTTACATCCCTGGGATAAAGCCACTGATTATGATGTATGATCTTTTTAATATGTTGTTGGATTCTATTTACTAGAATTTTGTTAAGGATTTTTTCATCTATGTTCATCAGTGATATTGGCCTGTAGTTTTCTTTTTTTGTGGCATCTTTTGTCTGGTTTTGGTATTAGGGTGATGGTGGCCTCATAGAATGAGTTTGGAAGTTTACCTTCCTCTGCAATTTTCTGGAAGAGTTTGAGTAGGATAGGTGTTAGCTCTTCTCTAAATTTTTGATACAATTCAGCTTTGAAGCCATCTGGTCCTGGGCTTTTTGTTTGTTGGAAGATTTCTGATTACACTTTTAATTTCTGTTCTCATGATGTGTCTGTTAAGATTTTCTATTTCTTCCTGGTTCAATTTTGGAAAGTTGTACTTTTCTAAGAACTTTTCCATTTCTTCCAAGTTGTCCATTTTACTGGCATATAGTTGCTGATAGTAGTCTCTTATGATCCTTTGTATTTCTATGTTGCCTGTTGTGATTTCTTCATTTTCATGTCTAATTTTGTTGATTTTATTCTACCTTCTCTTCTTGATGAGTCTGGCTAATGGTTTGTCTATTTTATTTCTCTTCTCAAAGAACCAGTTTTAGCTTTGTTGATTTGGCTATGGTCTCCTTTGTTTCAATGCATTTATTTCTGCCCTAATTTTTATAATTTCCTTCCTCTACTAACCCTGGTGTGCTTCATTTCTTCTTTTTCTAGTTGCTTTAGGTGTAGAGTTAGGTCATTTATTTGACTTCTCTCCTGTTTCTTGAGGTAGGCTTGTATTGTTATGAACCTTCCTCTTAGCACTGCTTTTACTGAGTCCCGTGGTTTTTGGGTTGTCATGTTTTCATTTTCATTTGTTTCTATGCATATTTTGATTTCTTCTGTGATTTGTTGGTTATTCAGAATTGTGTTGTTTAGACTCCATATGTTTGTATTTTAATAGTTTTTTTCCCTGTAATTGACATCTAATCTTACCACATTGTGATCAGAAAAGATACTTGACATCGTTTCAATTTTTTGAATTTACCAAGGCTAGATTTATGGCTCAGGATGTGATCTATCCTGGAAAAGGTTCTGTGTGTTCTTGAGAAAAAGGTGAAATTCATTGTTTTAGGGTGAAATGTCCTATAGATATCAATTAGGTTTTTTTTTTTGAAATGCATTTGCAGTTTATTTATTTTTTATTTTTAAAAATTTTTTCTTTACAATATTGTGTTGGTTTTGCCATACATTGACATGAATCCACCATGGGTATACATATGTTCCTCTTCGTGCATTGTATCATTGAAAGTTTGTGTTTCCTTCCTAATTCTCTGTTTAGTTGATCTATCCAAAGGTGTGAGTGGGGTATTAAAGTCTCCCACTCTTATTGTGTTACTGTTAATTTCCCCTTTCATATTTGCTAGCATTTGCCTTACATATTACAGTGGTCCTATGCTGGGTGCATATATATTTATAATTGTTGTATCTTCTTCGTGGATTGATCCTTTGATCATTAGGTTGTGTCCTTCTTTGTCTCTGTTCATGGCCTTTATTTCAAAATCTATTTTATCTGATATGAGTATTCCTACTTCTGCTTTCTTTTGGTCTCCATTTGCATGAAATATCTTTTTCCAGCCCTTCCTTTCAGTCTGTATGTGTCCCTTGTTTTGAGGTGGGTCTCTTGTAGGCAGCATATCTAGAGGTCTTGTTTTTGTATCCATTCAGCCAGTCTTTGTCTTTTGATCGGGGTAGTCAACCCTTTTATGTTTAAGGTAATTATTGATAAGCGTGATCCCATTTCCATTTACTTTTTTTTTTGGGGGGGGGCTCTAGTTTATAAACCTTTCCTGTGTTTCCTGTCTAGAGAAGATTCTTTAGCATTTGTTGAAGAGCTGGTTTGATGGTGCTGAATTTTCTGAGCTTTTGCTTGTCTGTAAAGCTTTTGATTTCTCCTTCGTATTTGAATGAGATTCTTACTGGGTACAGTAATATGTATTGTACATTTTTATCTTTCATCACTTTAAGTATGTCCTGCCATTCCCTTCTGGCTTGAAGAGTTTCTATTGAAAGGTCTTCTGTTATCCTTATGGGGATCCCTTTGTGAGTTATTTGTTGTTTCTCCCTTGCTGCTTTTAATATTTGTTCTTTGTGTTTGATCTTCATTAATTTGATTAGTATGTGTCTTGGGGTGTTTTGCCTTGGGTTTATCCTGTTTGGTACTCTCTGGGTTTCTTGGACTTGGTGGCTATTTCCTTCCTCATTTTAGGGAAGTTTTCAACTATTATCTCCTCAAGTATTTCTCTTTTTGGCTTCTTCTTCTGGGACTCCTATGATTCGAATGTTGGGGCGTTTAACATTGGCCCAGAGGTCTCTGAGGTTGTCTTCATTTCTTTTAATTCTTTTTTCTTTTTTCCTCTCTTTCATTTATTTCAACCATTTTCATTTATTTCCACCATTCTATCTTCCACCTCACTTATCTTATATTCCGCCTCAGTTATTCTACTGTTGGTTCCCTTCAGAGTGCTTTTGATCTCAGTTATTGCATTATTCATTATTGATTGACTCTTTTTTTATTTCTTCTGGATCCTTGTTAAACTTTTCTTGCATCTTCTCAATCCTTGTCTGCAGACTATTTATCTGTAACTCCAATTTGTTTTCAAGATTTTGGATCATTTTTACTATAATTGTTCTGAATTCTTTTCCAGTTAGACTCCCTATCTCCTCCTCTTTTGTTTGGTTTGGTGGGCTTTTATCATGTTCCTTTACCTGCTGAATATTTCTCTGTCTTTTCATCTTGTTTAGGTTTCTGTGTTTGGGGTGGCTTTTCTTTATGTTGGAAGTTTCTGGTTCCTCTTTATTGTGGAGATTTCGCCCTGTAGGTGGGATTGGAGGAATGGCTTGTCAAGGTTTCCTGGTTAGGAATGCTTGCCTCAGTGTTTTGGTGGGTGGAGCTGGATCTCTTCTCTCGGGGAGTGCAGTGAAGTATCTAGTAGTGAGTTTTGAGGTGTCTATGGGTTTGGTGTGACTTTTGACTGCTTGTATTTTTGTGCTCAGGGTTATGTTCCTGCTTTGTTGGAAAATTAGCTTGGTATGTCTTGCTCTGAAACTTGTTGGCTCATGGGTGGAGCTTGATTTTAATGTAGGTATGGAGACTTTTGGGTGAGCTCTTTTTAATGTTCTTGGAGTCAGGAGTTTTCTGGTGTTCTCATGTTTTGGATTTAAGCCTCCTGCTTCTGGCTTTCAGCCTTATTCCTACAGTAGCCTAAAGACTTCTCCATCCATATAGCACTGATGATAAAACGTCTAGGTTAATGGTGAAAAGATTCCCCAGAGTGGGGGACACCCAGAGAGGTTCACCGAGTTACATGGATAAGAGAAGAAGGAGGGAGATAGAGGTGACCAGGAAGAGAAGAGGAGGAATCAAAAGGGGGGAGAGCAATCTAGCCTGTGATCAGTTCCCTGAGTGCTCTCCACAGCCTGGAACACCCAAAGAGATTCACAGAGTTAAGTAGAGAAGAGAAGGGGAGGGAGGAAATAGAGATGACCTGGGGGAGAAAAAGGAGAGTCAAAAGGAAAGAGAGCAATCAAGCCAGTAATCACACTCCTAAGTAAAAATTGGTACTGAAGATTGGATTCTTAAAGGTACAGAATTGATAACAAATACCAAAAAAGCAAAGATTAAAAGTCTAGAGTAGAGGATAGTCTTTCAAAAGTACAATATTAAAAAAAAACAAAACAAAATTGCAAAAGTTATAAAAAAATCAAATTTGCTTTAAAAATGGGGTCTTTTTTTTAGTAAGGTAATACTAGGTTTTAAAACTGAAAATTAAAGGAATAATAAAGAACTTAAAGATAAAAAATTAAAAAATTATAATAGTAAAATATATCTAGGAGCTTCTCTGCAGGTGTTGAGGGCAGTGTGGGGGCAGTTCAGTTTCAGATAAGTCCTTGTTCCAGCTTATACTTCTTCTCAAGGTCTATAGGCATCTTACAATGTAGTCAGTGCTAACTACAGGGTTTTAATCTGTTGCACCTGTCACTTGCAAAGCAGTTCCCTCTTCTTTGTTTATTTTGGCTTCCTCTGTTTGCAAGTTTCTTCAGTATCTAACTTCCTCCCTGACACAAAGGGGTGAAGGTGGTCATTTATTTAGGCTCACTTGTTCATTTATGCTGTGGGGAGGGAGAAACCCTGCAAACCAATATCACTGGCATGTGTGGGGAGTTCTCACAGTGTCTGGGCCACACTGGGTTTGCCCCCACTCACAGCATGTATTCTTTCCCAGTCTACACTGCTCAGGCTTCAGGTTGCTCTGCAGGGAAACTGTCTAAGGCTGGCCCTGGGTTGTGTGCACTTCCCAGGTCTATGACGTTCAGGTTCAGATTCTCAGGTATACACAAAGGCACAGACTCTGTTCGGTCTGAGTTTTGTACCCTTCCCAGGTCCGAGCAGCTCAGGTGACCAGGTGCTTGGCAAGTGCACTCTCCCCAGGTGCAGTGTGTCTTATCACCTCCCTGGTCCTGGCAGCTCAGTTTCTTGGGTGCACAGTGGGAGTGTGGTCTCAGGTGTGTCATGTGTCTTCTCTGGGGAGCTGATCCCTGGCTGTGACCCTCGTGGTGGATATCAACCGTCCAGGATCCTAGGAAGACTTTGTTAGCAACTGGGAGCCTGCTTGCAGTTTGGTAGAGGATGCCGTCTCTGGGGCCGAGTTTGCCCCTTGCCTTCTGGCTCTGGCTGTCACCCGCCTGCCTCAGGCGTCCAGGGGATGAGCTAGTCCTCTGCCAGCTAGCTCTCCTCTGGTATTCACTCAGTCCTTTGTTCTGTGAGTGGGAAGGCAGTGCTTTAGGTTAGAGCTTTTCACGGGGAAAGTTCTCTCTCTCTTTCCTTTTTTTTCCCCTCTCTATCTGACTATCCCAAAGTTTGGGTTGCTATCTCACATTAGCTCCCTCAGATTGTCCTCAGGAAATTCAGGCTCAGTCCTTACCCTAAGCAATGCATCCTGGGTCTCCCTGTTCAGCCCCTGTTTGCTTGTGGCAGATGCGAGCGTCTAGGCTACTTCTCCGTTGGGAGTTGCAGTTAGGAGCATAATCTGTGGGTTTTATTTATTTTTCCCTCCCAGTTATGTTACTCTCTGAGATTCCAAAATTCCCCACAGACCCACTGGTGAGTGGGTTTCCTGGTGTTTGGAAACTTCTCTTTTACGACTCCCTCCCCAGGTTGGGTCCCCATCCCTAATTCTTTTGTCTCTTTTTTTAATCTTTTATATTTTGTCCTACCTCCTTTTGAATACAATGGGCTGCCTTTCTGGGTGCCTGGTGTCCTCCGCCAGCACTCAGAAGTTGTTTTGTGGTATTTGCTCAGCGTTCAGATGATCTTTCGATGAATTTGTGGGGGAGAAAGTGGTCTCCCTGTCCTATTTCTTCCCCATCTTGAACCTTCCCCTCCCTTTTAAAACTTTTGATTGGCTAAACAATCACACTATATAGTGAATAAAATATTACAAAATCTAAAATCTAGTCGGCATATTCCTTCCCAGTATTCATCCTTAGCCAATTTCATTGTCTGAAGGAAACTACTCTTAACTTTATTCCTTTTAATTGCCACTCAAATTTCAAATAGCAAATTCATTTGATATATGATTTACTGACTTTTCAAATTAATATCATGTCTAATGCATCTCAGCCAATGGGATTACAAAGAGTTGGACATGACTAAATGACTAAGCTGAATGCATCTCCACCATGGAAATAAGAATTTGTGCATACTCAACTTTCTTTCAATTCTTCATTTACCTTCAATTTTTGCTTGATATTATTACCATTTTTATGTTGCCAAACTTTATAGCATTTCATTATGTTCTTTAACTATTAAGTCTTTATGCTGTGTTTAGGTTGATTCCAAAAAATCAAAGGCTGAGGGACAATATTTAAATGTTTTTCTAAATATTTTATGCTGCAAAGTCAAGAATGTGAATTGACCCATAGAGACTAAAATTTGGTCCTAAGGAATTAAAATTTACATTTTAAAAAGACCCTTCCAAATATTAATGTCAAATAAACTCTTAAAAAATTTCTGTCTGCAAGCCTTCTGCATCATATGTGGTACATGGAATTTTCTGAGTTTTGGTATTATAAAACTAAAATTTAAAACTGTATTGTTCTCACATTTTCTTGTTAGTTTGGTAGGGTAAAGAGTGTAATATCCCAACTATTTCTTAACAACAATTTGAAGACATTCTCTCAGAATGTTTCATTATAAGAAAATCTGTGTCAGTGGTATATGACTTTCACTTAAATGGTACAGAAGTATTTAGTGGACACCACCTAGGTAGGTAAATTTTATTCCTCTTTTAGAAGTTTTCAAACGTTTTCTTTATCCTTACAATTTACAGTTTTGTGTCTAGAAGTTGGACTTTTTTCTAACAAACTTTTCAGATCTTTTCAATCTGAAACTTCGTTAAGGTAGGGGGATATTCTCTTGTATTCTGTTGGACCCTGTCTCCATTGTTTGTGCTTTCTCCTTTGAAAATATTTTTGGAAGACTGTCAGACTTTCTGGAGCCTTCATAATTTCATTCTCAATTTCTGTGTGTCTGTTTTACTTTATCATTTAACAGTTGGTCTTTAAAATCACTAACTTGATTTTCAACTATATTTCCTTTTCTGTCATTCACTCCAGATTTAAGAACAGTCACAATGATTGCCTTGTTTCCTGATTGTTCTTTTCTTTGTCACCTGTTCCAGTAACTTAAGATATTTAAAGTGATTAAACTTTGTCTACTGGGATCCTTTATTTCACATGTCCTATTTTACACTATTGATGCTCTTTAAATATCTTGTGATGCAAACATATTAAGATTATTATATGTATAAATATGTTTGAATAAATTTTTGAATTAAAAAGTATAATAGTTAGAATAAGTAGGTGTTTCTTCTGACTTTGGCTAAGCATTTTCTTAAGCATATCTTTCCCTTGAATAGATTTAGGGTATAGTAGCCTGTGTGAGTCAGGAGAGCATGCGGGCAAAACAGCATCCACATAACATGTGTGAAGGGAATTTATCTGAAGACAATTCAGATCACTGTAATGTAAAAGGAGAAAAATGACCCAAGATAAATTATTTATTAGTGAGCCCACTGAGAACTCATAGTATAGTGACACTTGAATTTTCCATATTCTTAAACAGAATCATTTTCTAGTAACTTTACTAAACTTTTGAGTCCTTGTGTCTCTTCTCTGAACTTTCCCCCCATATTCATTTAAAATGAATCTCTGTTAATTAACCTTTATCAAGAAGGCTGTTTGTTTTGCTGCTCCTTGTTAATAGAAGTGCTATTTTATATACGACATGAAGTTCTTATTGGTGTTTCAAATCTTCACTATGGGAAACAAGAAGGATCAAGCATAAAATAGAGATGATAGAGTATGACTGACAGTAAAACATTCCCAGGAAAAGGAGTACCATCTCACAGTGAAATGTTTCAGAGCTTGTTGGAAAGCATTTAAGAAAGCTAAAGTAAGTTTAGAAACATATGAAATATAGATGAGGCAGAGTAATGCTTCCTGGATGGATAGACTGAAAAAAGTTCTTAATGGCAAATGAGAAAGCATGTTTAAAAGTTCTTAACACTTGTTTTTGTTCTTTCTAAATCTCTTGTAATGAATGAGTGCTGTACAAATAAATGAGACAAAGTGATGTTTGTACTTCATAGGGAATGTCTGATGAGAAATCCTGATGAACTTTTTGAAAATATACTTCATAGCTATCTAGGTGACTGATTTAAAGGGCAGTCTTCTGTTCAGTTCAGTGTCAGAATGAAAATGCATGCTTGGATAGAAAGGGATTTTTATTTATTTTCATTTTATTATTTTTCCAAAAACAAATCACATACTTACCCAGCTTATATTAATTTATGATTAGGGTAAGTGATTTTCAGGTTAAAAAAGGAATAAAATCTGGATTTTAATATATGGGACAGAGTGAAAGTTATCTAGTTTCTAAATTAGCTCAAATATATGGAATTTAGAAAGACGGTAACGAGAACCTAACATGCGAGACAGCAAAGGAACGCAGATGTATAGAATAGACTCGTGGACTTTGTGGATGAGGGTAAGGGTGGGATGATGTGGGAGAAGGGCATTGAAACAAGTTAATTATCATATGTCTAATCAATCGCCAGCCCAGGATTGATGCTCGGGGCTGGTGCAGTGAGATTTCCTGGGGGGGAGGGAGGAGGGAGGGGGGTTCTGGAGGGGGAACATTGTAAACCCATGGTGATATCATGACATTGTATGGCAAAAAAAATAAATAAATAAATTTAAAAAAATAAATAAAACTACTGTTTATATTATTAAAAATAAATAAATTAGCTCAAATATTATTTTATTACTATTGTATTATTTTCCTTTTTTTTTTCTAGCCATGCTCTACTACAGAAGCAGAGGTCTATTTACCAAATAAAAAATTATTTCACTGTTAGAAAAACCAGCTGACACATCCTAAGAGCTTATGTTCTTAATAATGAATAGAAGTTACAACCTAAGGTAAGAATGTTAAACTACTGAGCTGATATGAATTCACTTTATATTCAAAGATCTAACATGTTGTTATGATGTTCTATAGCTCCTGATTCCCAAAGGGGTAGATTTTCATTTTGCTTAAGGTCAATTATTTTTCATAGACTTGAGTTAGAGAAAAATACATAAAATTGCTGACCTTTTATGATGTGTGTATGTGTGTATATTTGTGTTTTTATGGGAAATATTTTGGGAGAGATCTGTCAGCCCTTGCTAGGTAGGTTCACTTTGTCATTGACACTTTATCTTGAAAGACGCATGCTAGCATGCAAGGATGCAAAATTTAGTCAATAGAGACTTAGATCTTTGACAGGCCTTATTACCGCTATTCTGACTGAGTGAATACACTGCAGAACTAAAACCATGACTACAACATTTTTGCTATTATTGTTGGACTGTGATCTACCTATACCAGGTTATAGATCATTCCAAATTTGGTATAAGAGTCAAGTTATTTTATGATATTTATTCTAAGGAAAACAGGATGAAAAGTGTCATTAAAAGTAAAAATAAGAGAAATTCCATGCTCTTCCCTTGGCTGATGTCAACTGCAGTTAGATTGTGCCTGGAGAGGATGATATTTGCTTTGTGCACATCCTCAAAATTCAATACTAACAACTGAAATGACCCTAAGGAGCCAAACAATTCACATATTGTTAATCTTTTTGTTAACTGATCAGGAGTTTTGAATCAAAATTTTAAAAATTCAGTAATCGCTATTATTCTTGGTTCCATCTCCTGGAATATATCACATGCTATAGCAGTAGTTACCACGTGTACAATACAGAAACTCAAGGTGACTGTGGCTAACTGGCCTTTTGCTTATACTAATAATCTCTGTGTGGACCTAGAGCCTCTCTGTGGTGCCCAGTGAAGCTTCCAAAGCTAACTTTTATTTAAAGGTATAACAAATGTTAATAAATTTGGAGTTGTTTTACTTGTCTTATGTAAACTGATTCCCTGTCTTTGAAATGTCCACACTTTATATTTGCACTTGCATACCAAAACATATGATTTAGGATAACTTCAAATACAAAATGCAGTAGACCATTAATTCCAGATGAACTTTGAGAAATACGTGTCATTCTTGCATGAATTACTGCAAACTTCCATTAAAATATGGCACACAGATTTGGCTTGTGTTTGCTCTCCAATCTGTAAGTTTATCTGTACAATTCTAATCAGGACTCCAAGGCCTAGTCTTGGATTTTTAATGTTCTTGCTCAGTACCAGTGACTGTAATCATGATTGGGAAGTTAATGCACAATTATAAAAGTATTTTCTATTAAGTAATAGTAATTAGAAATGGCCTCTATGTGCAATTTGAATCAAATATATAGGAGGCTTCCCAGGTGGCTCAGTGGTAAAGTATCTGTCTGTCAATGCAGGAGCTGCAAGAGATGAGAGTTCGATCCCTGGGTCGAGAAGATCTCCTGGAGGAGGAAATGGCAACCCACTCCAGTATTCTTGGGTGGGAAATCCCGTAGACAGAGGAGCCTGGCAGGCTACCATCCATGGGATTGCAGAGTCAGACATGACTGAAGTGACTGCACATACATGCATGTATGGAAGATATTTAAGTATAGTATGAATGTGTAACATTACAAAATTTGCTCAGCTCATTTCAGTGTGGGAATATAGAGGACTTAATCTCTCCTAGTATCAGTAGGGTCATAGATTCATGACACAACATCTTGCATGAAAAGTGTAGTTTTCAAGCCTGTGTAAAAATCTTTTCATAAATTCTATTCATACTGTGTTTTCCAATGTCCTTAATTCAGGTGAACTTGAGTTTTAGTACCTTTAAGGAAGTTCATTCAGCTGCCCTGAAATTGAAAAAAGACGCCTACACATAAACATCATTAATACAGAAATTTAAATGAAACTTTTCAAAGAGAGTGAGAGATTGCAGAATAGAAAGGCATACAGCCTTCTACTAAGTACATTATGTTCAAGGTATTTTACCTCCTTAATATGTATAGCTACTGAAGGTTACACAACGGTTCCTATAGAGAGACAAAAGAATATTCCTGGTGTGATATGCATGATATCAACAAGGTTAGCTATGAAACAAAGAAGGTGTTTTTGAAAAGCATATTGTATTTTTGAATACATATCCCATATATTGTGATACACTTTCAAAATTGACAGAATAAACCAAATTGATACCCTGTTTCTTTTCAATAGAACATAGCATGTATATATGCTGCTATATTTGAAACATTAAAAAAAGAAAAGATTTGCCTGTTGCATAGAAGGATAAATCATGACCACTACTTTGAATATCTTTATAGGAATAAAAAGTAATGAATTTCTTAAAAATCATTTCCTATTTTAAGTTTGAGAAGTCTTATTCAAGAAAATACTAAAATTTGCACTCCCTTTACCTGGTACAGCATCAAAAATCTATAGAGCAGGAAAAAAATTAGATCTCATGAAGGGAATGAAAAAAAAGAAATCCAATGTGCTTTGCAACTGAAAGATAGGGCTTTTAATAAATGATATGACAAGAGAGAAGAGATCCTTGAGGTATTATGGGTACAGTTTCTAAAACATTGTGTATAAAAGCTTTATTCTATGGGTCAAAGAAAACCACTGAAATAGAAGGAAATGTGGAAGCTGAAAAGGAGTAATAGAATTATTTAGATGTTTTTACAGGAAAAACAAAAACTAAAAATGTTAATTAGATTTTCTGTTTCCCCAGAAAACGTGACCAGATAAGTCAAAGATTTAAGAGGAAAAAGAATGACTCAAAGGGTGATTATTTTACATAATATAGCAAAATAAAATACATTATATAACTAAAGACTGCACATTTGTACCTTTGGCATATTTACATAATGAAAAATATATTAATGTTTGCATGACTGTTTAATTTGTTTTGGAGGAAGAGACAATCAGCTCCTCGTAGATGCATTCTAAGTTCCAGGAACTTTGCCTGGTGCTTCCAGTATTTAACATTTAAGCATCATGAAACTCTTAAGAGGAAGCTATTTAATTTTCCTTTTTATAAAGGAGGCTTACATGATTTGGAAACTTGCTCATTTCCCATTCCCCTCTACAGGGTCAGAATGTCATCACAAACCCTGGTCACTCTGACTTGAAGATTGTTGTTCCACCTATTCCACTCTACTGACACCTTACATTTTCAAGCCTTATTTTTTTATGTTATCTCATTTGATTCTTATGAGAACTCTGTAAACTTGATTGAAAATAAATAGACATTCTCATTTTAGAAATGAAAGGAAGTAAAAATCACAATAGAAAAACTGACAACCTGTTAGTTTTGTGATGGAGGTGATTTTTTTTTTGTATCTAAGTTTCAAATACCAGATGAATATCTTTTTCCTTTTATATTATGCTTCTAATGACACCAAGATGAATGATAAGATGCTTATAGGTTAGTGATAAATGTTTTCTTTGGTGGAACGTCAGTGCTAGTACTTCTATGTAAGGCTCCCTTCCCCAGCACCCACACCATACTGATTTGCTGTGTGCATGCTTATCTGTCTTTTTTGAAGGGCAGAGGAACTTTGAAGGGATGTACCCTGTCATGTTTGATATTCTTTGCTCTGACAAGATACAGGAAAGTGTGGACATGAGATTAATGATTAGACCTCAAGACTTTACCTTCTTGAAAGACATATCTGCCATATGGGTGTAGGAACAGAGGCTGTGTTCTCTATGTCTACCACAGCTCTTCAAAGTAAGATGTTCCAGGAACTGTCTATTGACTGCTGTTCTAAGTAAGAAAATTGTAGCCAGTAACCATTTTATCCTTTAAGTGTTCATTTGTGGTTTACCTCTTTTGTACATTTGGAATTTCCAACTTGGCAACCCACTTCTCTTTTCTTAAAGTAATCTTAAGGTAATGATTATTAAAAACAATGATTGGCCCAGCAATCCCATTGCTGGGCATACACACCAAGGAAACCAGAATTATAAGAGACACATGTACCCCAATGTTCATTGCAGCACTGTTTACAATAGCCAGGACATGGAAGCAACCTAGATGTCCATTGGCAGATGAATGGATAAGAAAGCTGTGGTACATATACACAATGGAATATTACTCAGCCATTAAAAAGAACACATTTGAGTCAGTTCTAATGAGGTGGATGAAACTGAAGTCTAATTATATAGAGTGAAATAAGTCAGAAAGAAAAACACCAATACAGTATATTAACACACACACACACACATATATATATATGGAATTTAGAAAGATGGTAATGGCAACCCTATGTGCAAAACAGCAAAATACAGACATTTGGACTCTATGGGAGAAGGCGAGGGTGGGATGATTTGAGAGAACAGCACTGAAACATGTATATTACCATATGTGAAATAGATCACCTGTCCAGGTTTGATGCATGAAACAGGGCACTTAAAGCCGGTGCACTGGGACAACCTAAAGAGATGGGATGGGGATGGAAGGGGGAGGGGGGTTTGGGACAGGGGAACGCTTGTACACCTGTGGCTGATTTATGTCAATGTATGGCAAAAACCACCACAATATTGTAAATTAGCCTCCAATTAAAATGTTAATTAATAAAAAAAACTGGTAACATCTCAAAAAAAAATGATTAGGCTTCTGTATTTGAAAAAAAATGGTTTGGATGAAAAAGAAAAGTATTAAATTGCAGATTGGTTGGTCTTTTTGCTCAGGAGCATTAAATTAAAAGTAACTTTCTTTGTTACCCTCTCCCCTCCCAAAAATAGACTGTGCTGAAAATCATGCTTCTTTGGAATAGTTCCTCAGAGCTATCCTGGAGGCTGTCTCCTGGGCTATAATCTTCAATTTGGCTTGAAAACAACTCTCTTCTGATCTTATTATAGATTGGTTATTGATTATTTCTCTCAGCATGTGTATTGCTTAATTTCATTCTTATAAAACCTTTATCAGGTATCATTCTTATTTTTGCTTTAGAGGTGAAAAATGTGGGGACATAAAGAAGCTAAATAATTAGTCAGAAATCAAACAGCCATTAGATGGTAGACCCTGGTTTACACTCAGACAATTTCTCTAGAGGCCACATGCTTAACCACTATGTGTTAATCCTTTTCCAGTAAGACCTTTTATCAGAGATTAATTTTTTATTAGTATATCAAAGGTCATTAGAAGAAAAACACCTGACTTTAAAAAATTAGCAAATATTGAAATATTGAAAGATTATTTCTAATTTAAGCTCTAAAATGCCCAAAGTGTGATTTTTGAGAAGGTATGGAAATGATGAACAATCTATTTGCAGTTTTAAAGACTTTTTGGTATTTCAAGTGAAATAAAACAAAGCTATTCTGGATGCCTACATCAAAACTAAAGTTTGGACTTACATTAGCTTAATTGATGCTATTTCAAAAGCTAGTATCTCTCACATGTTTCCCAAAGTCTAACTTTAAGTCTAATCACCACTAAATTTTTCATTCATTATTATTTTACTCTGTCACTCATCATTTATTAAGTACCTACTAGGAACCTTAACTCTGTATTGATTCCGAGATGTACAAAAGGTGAAAATCTACAGTTCCTGTGTTTATTTAAGTAGTTAAATAATGAGAAAAGTGAAAAATAGTTAAGTTCTGTGATAGAGAGGAGAGACCTCTGAGAGCAGTGGAAGCCAAGTTCATGGCTGCTGAGAAGGTAGAACCAAAGCACCAGAGATGCTGGCTGTTTGCTAGATTAGGAAGGAATAGCATTCCAGATGGTGGAAATAATCGTGATGAAGTTTGTCCTCAATGGTTTTCATAAATGGGCTTTAATTTAGTTAGAACATGCTAAAAAAAAAATTCAACCAACTTGATCCTCACTGAAAGGTTTCTAGGTATCATGGTATCCATTATTTTCAGACTTCCAAGGTTTCATCTAGACCTCTTCCTTGAACAGGTTTCGAATATCATGCTTTGTTATATTTGATTTTCTCCTTGTTTTTAGGCTCTACCTTGCATTTGTTTAGTTCAGTTCAGTTCAGTTGCTCAGTTGTGTCCGACTCTTTGTGACCCCATGAACTGCAGCACACCAGGCCTCCCTGTCCATCACCAGCTCCTAGAATCCACCCAAACCCATGTCCATTGAGTTAGTGATGCCATCCAACCATCTCATCCTCTTTTGTCCCCTTCTCCTGCCCTTAATCTTCCCCAGCATCAGGGTCTTTTCCAATGAGGCATCTCTTCGCATGAGGTGGCCAAAGTATTGGAGTTTCAGCTTCAACATCAGTCCTTCCAATGAGCACCCAGGACTGATCTCCTTTAGGATGGACTGGTTGAATCTCCTTGCACTCCAAGGGACTCTCAAGAGTCTTCTCCAACACCACAGTTCAAAAGCATCAATTCTGCACTCAGCTTTCTTTATAGGGCAACTCTCACATCCATACATGACTACTGGAAAAAACATAGCCTTGACTAGATGGACCTTTGTTGACAAAGTAATGTCTCTGCTTTTTAGTATGCCGTCTAGGTTGGTCATAACTTTCCTTCCAAGGAGTAAGTGTCTTTTAATTTTATGGCTGCAATCACCATCTGCAGTGATTTTGGAGCCCAGAAAAATAAAGTCAGCCACTGTTTCCACTCTTTCCCCATCTATTTCCCATGAGATGATAGGACCAGATGTCATGATCTTAGTTTCCTGAAATTGAGCTTTAAGCCAACTTTTCACTATCCTCTTTCACTTTCTTCAAGAGGCTCTTTAGTTCTTCCTCACTTTCTGCCATAAGGGTGGTATCATCTGCATATCTGAGGTTATTGATATTTCTCCTGGCAATCTTGATTCCAGCTTATGCTTCTTCCAGCCCAGCATCTCATGATATGCTTTGCATATAAGTTAAATAAGCAGGGTGACAATATACAGCCTTGACCTACTCCTTTTCCTATTTGGAACCAGTCTCTTCCATGTCCAGTTGTAACTGTTGCTTCCTCAAGAGGAAAGTCAGGTGGTCTGGTAGAATTTTCCACAGTTTATTGTGATCCACACAGTCAAATTGTAAGTGATTTTTGACTACCAGAACTGATGTTATTGACAAATGTATGGGCCCATGAGCTTAAGCTGCATGACTATTCCATATAGTTATATCTCAAAATTTTTTTTATTTAGCTTGATCCTTAAAACAAAGTACCCAATCACACAAATGTTCTTCATTGTACTATTCCTTGCACAGTGGTCAAAGTAACCTTGGTGAAGAATTTTCATATCAAGCTGTAAACTGTTTGTAGTATTCCTTTGCTGCACACACATTTCTCTTTATTTTGTACTGATATCTAAGGTTCTTCTGATATTTGAAACTTATCATCTTTCTCAATTTCTCTTCATAGTATTAATTTTCAGTTTTCCAAGCTGAATTACATTTTAAAGTCATCTTTAGACTCTCTGTTAGAGCCTTCTGGTCTTTTTAAATTTGTCTCATTTTCCCATTTTGTATCATTTCAAACCTTATTATATTTATTTAAAAACTGATGTAAAGAGAATTGAATTCCTGGAATACGGGGCAGTCTAATTCCCATAAGCCTCAAGAGATTCTGGCAAGGTCAAAATTTAAGAGCCATCCGCTGGGGTGTTGAGTTAAAGCCTAAGTGAAGAAGAATAGAGAGGTTAAGAGTAAAGCAGTAGCCTCTGTGCATGCCTGCTCCATGCCCCTCACACCCAGGCCAGACCTAAACAGGAAAGCAGAAGGGTGTCCTCTTCTGAGGTGGTTGCAGGACACAAGCCCCTGTTTCCAGAGACTGACTTTACTGAGCCTAATAATTTGGTAGTGAGTCTCTTAGAACTTCTTTCCACTTACATCATAAGGAAGGTTATCTTTATTATTCTATCAGACCATACAGTCCTATTGAACACTTCCTCAATTAGATTCTTCAAAACAGTGTTCTGGGAAATGTCAATAAGGTATTATGAAAAGTTAACAAGCATTTAAGTAAATTTTTAAAATGCTAAATGCTGTATATCCCTTTGAATATTCACTGTAACTTATTCCCATGGTGAAGAGTGAGAAAAATTCCAGACCAGTGGTAGCTGTTTAACGCTTTTAAGTTAAGATTTCCAAAATGTATATGATTAAGGAATCTTTCTGATATGGTACAACTACCACCTTCTTTTGCAAAAGCATTCAGAAGTCTGGATCTAAGTGAATTACTTGTTTCTTCTTGGATCCAACTCACTGAGTCTCATTATCTTTCACCTATTATAGGTATGATGTTGAGTATGAAAAATTTTGTACTTAGAGACAGATGACCCTAAGGAGAAGCTGATTTTCCACATCCATCCAAAACCTGTTTTTTGGCATAACCCTAACATTGGCTGTGGCCCTGGTAGACAGCTCATTTGTGTGCTGACCACATTGCATTCCAAGTTCTTGACTGCCTTCTCCACATACCTGCCTCAGGACTTTTTGTGAAGTCTGGTAGGTCACTCACCCCAAACACAAGGCATTCTGAAAGTACTGAGGTAGAGAGCCTGGAAGGAGGCATTAAACTCTGAGCAGCAAATCTCAGTCAGTAATGTGAAAGATTAACTCCCCAGACTCTCTCTCCTGGATAGATAATCCTGGGAGCAGACCACACCATTCCACAGAGGTTCTTCATTGGGACTGAGTTTGTATGCATATGGTAGAACCAGCTCAGCAACTTACATTTTATTAGGTTTCTTCCCATTCCTTTCTCACCATCTGCTTCCTGAGATTATCTCCCCAGTAAGCTGAATCCTCATCTCAGGGTCCTCTCTTTGAGGAAATCAAATTAAGACAAGCTTTTTTTCCCCTAAGTGGCAGAAATAGGAAAGGGTTAAGTTGCCACCTGGAAGCATATGTGTTTTTACTTCCCTGATTCTCACGAGTCCACGTCATATGCTTCGAGCTGATACTTTCCTGTGGGACAGGGTTATTGTAAGGGCATATAGTCAGGTGACCTCTTATTTTGGCCTAAATGTTATCATTCAGTTTTTGCTTTGTTCTTAAAGGCATCTCCAACTTGTGAAACAACAATAACAATAACAGTTATTATTTATAAAGCAATTTTGGCAAGTAATGTACAGTATGCTTAAAAATTATTCCATCTTCATAACTTATGTAAATATTATTGTCCTCATTTTACAGGTGCAAAAAGCCCTGAAAACTAGAGAAGTTAAGTAATTTGCAGAAGATCATAGAACTGGAACCAGGATCAGAGCTCACATCTGTGTGCTTCTGTGGTTCAAGCTCCAAGTCACTTGTGCGCCAAGCCACAGTGGAGCAGTGTGCTCCACTGCTTACATTCTGCATCTAGAAAAAGACTACCAGACATTGTCACAGAGATAACTTCATCTGTAAAATGGGGATAATGATGCTATGTTCCTCATAATGCCATCAGAAGTATCGAATAAAACAATGCCTTGCAGTAGCCATGAAAATGTTTGTTATCACCATTGTTATTATGCATATTAATACCAAAATTATATGGGGTCCACTCCTTTTCTTACAGTCTTTGAGACAGTCCTCTGCAGCCTCTGGTAAATGAGGAAAGAAAGCCTGCACATGGAAGAGTATGTAGAACTGTTTTTAGAGCTAAGGCTTGAAGTGCTGTTTATCAACTGTGTCTTCATCCCATTGACCAGTATCCAGTCACATGACCCCACCTGACTGCAGGAAGAATTGGAAGTACAGTTTAGCTGTGTGCTCAGGATGAAAAATAAGTGAAATATGGTGATTGTATTGCGATAGCTCATATGGCATCATCATCATTTTAATTTCATCCAAATTTAACACGTTCAGAAGTGAACTCCATCCCCAAGATATATCCAGAATCTGGTCATGTCTCACCATAGCTCCATTACCACCTTTCTAGTTGAAGCCATTATTTGTCGCCCTGATTTTTGCAGTAACTATATAACTAGTTTCTCTCCTCCACTCTTGTCTTTCTAAAAATGCATTCCTCTTTCAGAAAACAGATCAATCTCATCACAATCAGTCTCCCTTTCTTCAAAACTCTCCAGTGGACTCCCATCATTCTTATGATAAATGACAGATGCTCCATACTCTATTTTTGATGTCCTCTCCTACCAGACTCCTTCCTGCCTGTCCGGGACTGTATACATCCTCCTTCCTCTTCTTGGAATTCTCTTCCCCTGCATCTTTGCATAGATCCATCCCTCGTTTCATTCAAATCTGTCCCTAGTCTCACCTCATCAAAGAGGCCTTTTGAATTGTTTCACTTAAAATCTGCTTCAATTCTTCTTCAGTTCCTATGTATCTGTTTTTCTTCATAACACTTAAAATGCCTAAAATGTATATTGTATATCTATTTATTTACCAGTTGCATTGGGCTTACTCCATTAGATTAAATTTCTAGGGACAATGACTTTGTATAGTTCACTGTTGAATTCCTAAAATTAGGATGGTCTCTGGCATGCAGGATGTATTTAATACGTATTTGTTAAAAGGATGAATGACTTCTGGACTCCCTATGATGACAGTTTTAACTTTTGCTGGTCCTCATAGAGCTGTTTTTTAATTCCCATTGATTACAGTGCTTTCTCTGTACCCCACACTTCGTTTCATTTCTTTAGTTCTTTTTAATTTCTGAAGCTCTATAAACTGATGAAAATTTCCATGGCATTCATGGTCCAGTTGTCTGGATACCTGAATATGTTTGTTTTTCCCATACTAGATATAAAAAAAATGCTAACTAGGGTTCCTCTTCAGATTTCTTCATAATAATCCAATTGTGCCTGTTTGCAATACCAGTTTAAAGCATCGATGCAATCGTACAGGGCTGGTTCACACCCTCCCTCCCTCTTTTTCTTCTTTCCTTCCTCATGGAATAGCCATTCAATCAGAAAATACAGTTTGGAACGATCTGCATGAATAGCTAGTAAATAGGCAATCATCATATTTGATTTTTTAAAATGTGTTTCCACTATTAGTTTCAGAGAACAAAGAAGCACAGTGGGTGATATTGTTCATGTGGGCATTACCATTATTATTGCTATTATGTACACCTATAATCCACAGCAGCTGTTGTCTAGAAGAATTTATCACTACGTCCCTGGATTCCAGAGTACTATAAAGAATCAACTGTTGACCTACAGTAGAAGAAATAGAAACAGGAATCAGAAACTAATTACAATTATAGATTTGCTTCAATTCATAATAACCAACACTCCATCCCAAATTCAGAAAAATTCCTCCACATATTCCCCAAGTGTTTTTTGCATTACCTTATAAGAAACATTGATTTTAGCTGTACTGTTTCAATAAACACCAACAGAGATTTTTTAAGCTTAAAAAAAGTCTATGCCAATTTGAAAAATAAGATTTTGATAGCTTTTCAGAAGTAATACCAAATAAGGTTATTTGCTTTGTGTTCTCTCTCTTTCTATTATTTAGTTTCTAAAGCAAATATCTGTAGGCTAAAAATAAAGGTAATGCTAAGGTTTCCCTAAATACCATTATGAAGTGTTTCAATTTTATATCTTTAACAAAAACATTATTTGCAACATAGTCATTGACAGCAAAATGTTTACCAGGTCTGAATTAGGTACATCTTTCTATTTTAGAGCTGGAACTTAAGCCAGAGCTGATTCTTAACTCCTCAAAAAAAGCAAAATAATTTTCATCTGCAAAGAAACTGTGATAGGAAAAATATATATAAATTATGAGTAAGTATTTAAGACCAGTGTTTCATTGTTTTACTTTGTATTACGTCCAACTGCTACAAGCCAGAAAGAGATTAATATATATTAAAAATAAACTTTAGTTAGTTAAAAAATGTATTTTAAATGTGAAGTAGCAATCAGACCTAAGAACTAATGAGGACTAATTTTCAATAGCATTGGGTGCTCTTTATCATCATCTCTGAAAAAGCTCACCTAGCACTCCATTCCTTAATACCTCTACCATCTCATAAGAGTTGACAGTTTCTCTACTCCCCTCTCTATCTTTTTCATTCTATCATGAAATATCAGAACAAAAAAATAGCAATAGTATATTTACCTACTCTACTAAAATATGACCTGCTGTCCATCAACTGCAAATTCTCTAAAGAATTACTATCACTTAAAAAATATTCATGAAGTCTTTAAGAATAAAAAGTCAGAATATGAAAATTGATAGGGTAAAGACACTTGGATGAATAAGGATGTTGATGAACGAAGACAATTAGACAACAGATGAAAAATTTTTTCACAGAGATTAGGAGAAAATAAAACCAATATTCCCTTCTCTTGAGTACAGTTGGTTTAGGTTATTGGTTGTTCAATTGATCAATTGTGTCTGACTCTTTGTGACCCCATGGACTGCAGCATGCCCAGCTTCTCTGTCCTTTACCATTTCCCAGAGCTTGCTCAAACTCATGTCCATTGAGTCAGTGATGCCACTCAACCATCTTATCCTCTGTTGTCCCCTTGTCCTTCTGCCTTCAATCTTTCCCAGCATCAGAGTCTTTTCTAATAAACTGGCTCTTTGCATCAGATGGCTAAAGTACTGGAGCTTCAGCTTCAGCATCAGTCCTTCTAATGAATATTCAGGACTGATTTCATTTAGGATTGGCTGGTTTGATCTCCTTGCAGTCCAAGGGATTCTCAAGGACATTGTGTGTTAACTCCTCAATTCTGTCTAGCTCTTTGTGACCTCATGGACTGAAGCTTGCTAGACTCCTCTATCCATGGAATTACCCAGGTAAGAATAGTAGAGTGGGTAGCCATTCCCTTCTCCAGGGGATCTTCCCAAATTAGGGGTTGAACCCAAGTTTCCTGCATTGCAGGCAGATTCTTTACCATCTGAGCCACCAAGAAAGCCACTTAATATTATAGTTAAGAACTTAGACAACAGTGGAACAACCATCTGCAGACTTTACATAATGACTATAATGCCTGAGAAAGACATTGAATTTATGCTATTAAAGAACTGCTACTGGATTCATCATGGAGAAATGCCATATGAATCAGCACAAATAAACCATTACACCATTTAACTTTTTTAACCATTAACCATTTAACATTGTCTAGAGTTCATTATACTATGTTGGCCAAAAAGTTTATTCAGATTTCTCCATAGCATCTTATATTTTGCCTCTGTCATCCTAAGAAAATACCAACAAGCCTGTTTCTTCTGAATTCTTTATTTCAGCTAATCACATAGACATTTAAATAGTGATTCAGCCTGAAACTCTGTAGCCATTCTTAGCTTCTTCTTCAAATTTCCTTCAATATTAAGTAGTCAGTTCAGTCACTCAGTCTTGTCTGACTCTGCAACCCCATGGACTGCACATGCCAGGCCTCCCTGTCCAACATCAACTCCCAGAGTTTACTCAAACTCATGCCCATTGAGTCAGTGATGCCATCCAACCATCTCATCCTCTGTCGTCCCCTTCTCCTCCTGCCTTCAATCTTTCTCAGCATCAGGGTCTTTTCAAATGAGTCAGTTCTTCACATTAGGTGGCCAAAGTATTGGAGTTTCAGCCTCAGCATCAGTCCTTCCAATGAATATTCAGGACTGATTTCCTTTAGGATGGACAAGTTGGATCTCCTTGCTGTCCAAGGGATGCTCAAGAGTCTTCTCCAACACTACAGTTCAAAAGCATCAGTTCTTGGCATTGAAACATGTTAATTATCATATGTGAGATCAATCGCCAGCCCAGGTTTGATGCTCAGGGCTGGTGCACCGGGATGACCGAGAGAGAGGGAATCGGGAGGGAGGTGGGAAGGGGGTTCTGGAAGGGGAACATATGTATACCCATGGCAGATTCATGTCAATGTATGGCAAAACCAACACTATAATGTAAAGGAAAAAAAAAAACAAGAAAGAAAGCATCAGTTCTTCGGTGCTCAGCTTTCTTTATAGTCTAACTCTCACATCCATACATGACTACTGGAAAAATCATAGCCTTGACTAGGTGGACATTTGTTGACAAAGTAATGTCTCTGCTTTTTAATATACTATCTATGTTGGTCATAACTTTTCTTCCAAGGAGTAAGCGTGTTTTAATTTCATGACTGCAGTCACCATCTGCATTAGGTTCATAGATTTTGTTCCTGAACACATTGCTGCCCTGTATCCCCATTGCCGTTGTCACAGTTTTCCTTTGGGTCTTAATCTCTTCCTGTTTTCCTTGGTCTTATATTTACCCCTCTAGTTCAGCCTGTACCATGGCTGAAGTGATATATTTATTGATACAGCTTTCTCAACAGGGCATACGGACCCCTTGATTTAGTCCATTATCTCACATATGCTTCCACTTCCTGACTCAAAGGCTTAGGAATATTGAATTGCTTGCAATTCTCCCTGCTTTATGCATCTACCCACCCACCCACACAAATATTTAATGTTTTATACGTTGGTAATTTTTTACCTTGTTTCTTCTTCCTGGATAGCACTGCCCTCATCCATTCTGAAACTGAACTCCCCTTATCTGGGGCTCTTACTCCTCCCTTAGAACTCAATTTGCATTCATTTCCTCTAGGAAGCTTTTCTGACCTTCTTCTGCTGTCCTTGCTCTTGTGCTTCTGGGATTCCATTGTAATGGTGTGTTTTACATTTGTCATCCTCACCATACTAGAAACTCTGAAAACTGGAACCATTCATTTCTTCACCAGTGCTTTTCCAGTGCTCCACAGAATCTGGAAAATAACAGATCAGCAAATGTCTGAACAGTGATTACCAAAAAGCAGGAGGGTCTCTAACCTCCAAGACTTAATGCTTGTTGATCTGTGGTAGAGCTGATGTAATAATAATAGAAATAAAGGGCACAATAAAGGTAATGTGCTCGAGTCATCCCCAAACCACACCTCCTACCCTGGTCCTTGGAAAAATTATCTTCCACTAAACTGGTTCCTGGTGCCAGAAAGGTTTGGGAGCACTGCCAATGAGGATAAATGGCAGTGACCAAGAAAGGAATTGACAAAGTTAGTCAATTGTAAAAGCCAACCCTTAAGTCACTGCAATACTCTTTACATTTACCCCCATAATAAGTGTAGTGTCTCACATCTCTGCTGGTGAGTCCCAGTTTTATAAATACAGCTTTAATCTTTTTCCACAGTCTGCCTGGCTTCTATACATCTTCCACTTGGATGGGGGCATTTATCTTCCCTGCAGTAACATCACTATTCCACATTGATCCTTTGCTCAGACTCCAATATACTTTTATTAATTTTTTTAACTTCTTCAATAAATAAACTTTCTTTCCCTAGAAAAAAATGGTAGTTCACTAATTGTCTTTCTCAAAATGTCTTTCACTAAATAATGGATACTGTGCAATTCATTTCTATCCCTCCGCCTCCTCCCATCCCCTTCTCCCTTTCTGTCAGGAACTCATATTTGAATTTTACACACAATTGTAAAAGTAATATAAAGGTAAATAATAGTTAATGCATGAATGGAAAAACTGGCACGGCAGTCTTGGTTTTCTTTTGGAGTCAGTACCTCTGGATCTCTAATATACATCATATTTATTCCTGCTCTTTTTCCTCTGCTTCTGTGTGCATACCTTTAGTACATCACAATAGTTGATACTTAGCAAAAGGTTAATTTGAGCTTTATTACACTTAATTTAATGAGTCAAGTGAATATGAGAAGGCTGCTTTTAGGACTTCCTTTCACTTTTAAGGGCTTCCCTGGGGGCTCAGACAGTAAAGAATCCACTTGCAATGCAGGAGACTTAGGTTTAATCCTTGGGTTGGGAAGATCTCCTGGAGGAGGGCATGACATCCACTCTATTATTTTTGCCTGGAGAATCCCATGGACAGAGGAGCCTGGCGGACTGTGGTTCATAGGGCCACATAGAGTCGGACACGATTGAGTGACCAAGTACACACACTTTTAAGGAAGTTGAAAAATTTTTAGAAATCTCATATATAATAGGGTCTTAAAAATTTACTGTTTGGAATAATATTGATATTTTTCCGTATAATAACTTATAACTATCCCATCTGTACTCTTTTGTACACATTGATTCATATTCAATACTAGAGGAAAAGTTTGACCTTGCTTTAAGAGACAGATTTATTGTAACTCTTTTGAAAATGACTTAAAGACCACTAGGTTAAAATAATACTGATTGGGATAGCTCCACAAGGGAGAGAAAATTCACCTTTTAAAGTATTAAAAGTTTTCAAGTAGCTTTAGTTAAATTCAAGACTAAGCTAGAGATATAAAATAGAAGTTCTCTCATTCCAGTTGTTACCTTTTGCTGATGTTTTCTCGGTGGTTATGATGTCTACGCCGGAAGATTCTAAAGCTAGAAGGACTGTTTGTTTTTTAATAATTGGCCAGACCACTAATTGCTTTATGATGCTGTGTCACTGAATATAGTGCAGAGTATTAGATTAATGGCTTTTGCTTTGACGAGCTAGAACAGGAGAGTTAAGGAATAAAAAGCCGGACTCCTGTTTTCCCCATTGCAGGATTCTTTGTTCCCTGAACCACAGGGAGGATTAGTTTGAATAGTGGTGTGTAAAATGGATTCAGGCTTATAGATCCTATCACTTTTATCACTCTGGTAAGGAAGGGATGAATTTAATAAGACATGGTATTAACTGTATTTGCTTTGTTTAGGATTTTTATATAGATTAGCAACCCTAGACTCTTTTACTGATTTTCTTTAGTTTTGGACTCATGATAGTGTGATTAGCACTAAAAGGAAGTGATGGCAGCAGGGGTGGACAGGGTTTTGAAGGTGCAGGTTTGATAAATGTCAGGTATTTGGGACTCACAGGAAGACACTGTGTCTCACATCCTTTGTTCAGGAATCTCCGTGATCAGAATCTGTCGGGGAAGTCTCAGTGGTTTTTAGTTTCTGCCTAGTGGAAAACAGGCAGAAAGATCTCTTTCTGGTTGCAGTCTGCTGTTAAGTTGTCTATCAGTCAATCTGCAGACTTAAACAGAAATTGAATGAACACAAAAGCAGTTTTCCTAGTTGGGATTCTGGCCCCCACCATCAGCTGCCTTTCCCCTCCATACTCACAATCTCAGTCTCTGGTTAGTATTTAATTTCCTTTCAGCAAACATTTATTGGGTGCCAGACATTGCATTAGGTGATGAAGGGAGATAGGAGATGGATATAAAACCTGGCCCCTGCTCTTGTTTTCATCACCTTGAAAACACAATTGTATCTCTCAGAGTGATTTGGTTAGTCATCTAGATTAGAAATTAGCCACACAAAATACACCTGGAGGTATAACTAAATAAAGACACTATAAATAGCAAGTCTTGGGATTCACGGTCACATTACAACATAAGGTAGGTAGACAGGGCCCTGAGCAACACCTGGATACCAGAAAACTGTAGTGAAGATGCTATCAGGTAGATCTTCCCAGATGACTGGTTCTTTGTGCTACTTAGCATTAACACACATTTAAGCACCTGCGCGCGCACACACACACACACACACACGCACATTCTACTGCTTCTCTCTGCAGTCAGACATACTACACAAAAGATATCCAAATGACTTGATCAGCGCCTAACATTTAGTAATGAACAGTTTCAGAACTTCTTTTCTTGTTAATTTAAATTTAGGTAAGTTGTGAATATCAAAATTGGAATGAAATTTATTCTTTTGTCTAGTAATAATGGTGATGATGATGATGATTTGCATAAATCATCACTTGCTTTTAAATAGATTTAGAGAATGTATTATCCAGATATTTTCTTCTCTACACCTGTGTAAATTATAGAACACAAAAATACTACTGTCTTTATTTTAGAGATGGAGAAACTGAAACATTGAACAATGTAATGACTTCAAAAAGCCAGGAAACCAGGATTAGAATTCCTAATTTAGGCCCAGTATTTACATTGGAATTTACATTGGAGGCAGAAATAGACTGTCCAAAAAATATATTTGCTACATTTCTTTGATCTTAATCAGCTTATTTGCTTTCTAGCCATATTTTAACACCTTCAATAAATCCCTGGTGGCTCAGTGGTAAACAACCCACCTGCAATGTAGGAGACACTGGTTTGATCCCTGGGTCAGGAAGATCCCTTGGAGAAGGAAATGGCAACTCACTACAATATTCTTGTCTGGGAAATCCTATGGACAGAGGAGCCTGGTGGACTGCAGTCCATGGGGTCGCAGAGTTAGACATGACTTAGTGACTAAACAAGAATGAGAAATCACAGGAGCACAGTGACTGTCTTAGGCCAGGGAGGAGGGAGAAATGCCTTCCCCTTTTGTTTTGTTTTGTTTGGCAGAGCTAGTTTGATTAAAAAAAAAGGACTAAGACAAAATCTTCTTTAATACAAGCTTTTGCATGTTGCTTTCTTTTCTGTGGGTCAAACCAAAAACAAATTGTTCTGAGAAAGATAAGTTTATAAATGGAAGATTTCATGGCCATGATCTTTGCTTCCTTACCCCGTTCATTGCAATGGGAAGACAGCATAAAGTAGTTACCCCTGGCTACCAAACTCAGCTTTAGTCTTCTGATGATTTGGAGTCTGGCTATTTTAAATTTAACATTTCCTCATACTTTAATGTTAAAAGACATGCAAGTTTTTAAATAGCTATAGTTCCAAGATGCTGAAATGGTTTTGTAAATTTCATGAATTGTTTACACTCTTCCCTTTCATACTTCCAAACGTTTGCAAATAGCTCAGAAATTCACTGTGACAGTTTAAGCAGCTTGCTGTTGATGCAATATCTAACATGTTTTGACAGACATGGGAGCTTTCCAACACATAAATTGCTATTGTGTCTCAGCACTGTTCAAGTTTCAACCACCTGCATTAGAATGCAAGATATATTCTGGCAACTGCTACTGCTTTTGGCTTTTTTAAGAGGAACTTGGGCTTCCCTGGTGGCTCAGATGGTGAAGAATTCATGTGTAATGTAGGAGACTGGGGTTAGATCCCTGAATCAGAAAGATGCCTTGGAGAAGAGAATGGCTACTCACTCCAATACTCTTGTGTGGACAATCCCATGGACAGAGAAGCCTGACAGAGTATTGTCCGTAGGGTCCCAAAGAGTTGGACATGACTAAGTGACTAACATTTTCCCTTTTTGCAGGTATCATCAGTAGTTGAGGGAAAGAGTGGTTATGTCTAAATACACACACACACATGCAAATTCTTAGGTTTGAAAGGGATTTCAAAAAACATTCAGTCGTAACCCCTCTCCCAGTTCTCAAACATAATTATACCTACTCCTAGGAGACATTTATTTGCAAGTCATGGCAACAGCCATTTCACTCCCAGAACCTCGTGTCTTGGATTATGTTTTGTTTGTAAAAATAGTCTTCTAAAATCTAGATAGCTGTGAGATAAGGTAAAGTTTAATGGAAAGAGAAAATGATCTGGAATCAGAAAAACTTTGTTTCATTTCTCAGCTTCATCTCTGACACTATGGACCATCTGTATAATATATTTTTTAATCATTATGAATCACACTTTCCTCATCTGGAAAATGGGGATAATAATAACTTCATAAGTTATTGTAAGAATTAGTTTTGTAACCTATACAAAGTTTCTAGCCAGATATGGATGTTCTGTTTTATTTCATTTTTATATAAACAGTATGAGAAAGGTATCTGTGTTTTATAAAAGAAGAACCTGAAGTTCAAAGTAGTGATGTGATTTCTCCACATTCCTGAGTTAAGTAAAAAAAAAAAAAAAAGAGTAACCAAGATGGCCAACTAGGCTCTTAACTTATCAAAGCAAATGTACTTCAGAATCTTCAAATCTTTTCCAACATGTCGAATCCATATCTCAGTCACCTCTAGGGTAGATATGGTGTTCATTTTTTCATAGTTCGTGGGTCAGAAGTAAAGGGAATAAATAAAAATTGAACTAAAATTGACACTTTGATAAATACCTCTTTATCATTAAACAGACATTAGTGGCAAGCATTACTTGAGTTTTAAATTTGTATTAATGTTTTTCATGATTATGTAGTAAATGCCTCTCTTTCTCACTAGACTAAAAGTTTCAGGAAATCAGGGAACACATAAGTATTCTGTATCCTCAGTGACTAACACACAGTAATTACCTATGAATATTTAAATGAATTCCTTTGAGTAACTGTGTTTTTAAAATCTCATAATTTTCTATTTTTTTCAGCTTGTTTCTATATCTGAAGTTTTCTTTACAATCTACATTTTTTTCTTTCATAAGTAAAATAAATCTCACTGTTAAGGAAGATTTAGCAAATATAAGCAAGATAAACAAACAAAAAAAAATCATTCTACCATGTCTTAGTTTTCTTTTTGCTTTTTTAAAAAAGAGATGAAAATCAATTTTAGTTAGACTTCAGAGAGTGTAGATGTTTCCCTTGGGATTTCTTGTTCTAATCACAGAGCTCTTGCCATTACAAGAAATAAAGCTTAATAAAACTTTCTGCTTTTAAGTTTCAGCTAGATGTCCCAGGAAAGAGTGGCAAAATCCTTTCTATATTTTTTTTTCAGTTTTGGTATCATTTTTGAAAAGATTGTTTAGGCAGCCACTCCCTTCAGGAATCTTACAATTAATTTTCATTCTGTCTATTGATTTTCCCACAGGGAAGCAAGAATATTGTTTTTTTAATATATAGCACCTCTATTCTGTTCAGATTAATTTTGGGTCATTTTTGGATCATCTGAAAACTTTATACAATTTCTTTTAAAAATGATATGTAAAAAAAAAAAATTCATTTGAAGCAATTCTACTCAGATGGACGAAACTGGAGCCCATTATCCAGAGTGAAGTAAGCCAGAAACAAAAACAACAATACAGTATATTAACGCATATATATGGAATTTAGAAAGACGGTAACGAGAACCCAACATACGAGACAGCAAAAGGAACGCAGATGTATAGAATAGACTCGTGGACTTTGTGGATGAGGGTAAGGGTGGGATGATATGGGAGAAGGGCGTTGAAGCATGTTAATTATCATATGTCTAATCAATCGCCAGCCCAGGACTGATGCTCGGGGCTGGTGCAGCGAGATTTCCCGGGGGGGAGGGAGGAGGGAGGGGGGTCCGGAGGGGAAGCATATGTAAACCCATGGTGATATCATGACAATGTATGGCAAAAACAATTAAAAAAAATAATAATAAAATTAAAAAAAAATAATAAAGATTCAAGACTTAAAAAAAAATGATATGTAGGTAGCTAATATTTTAGTTCTGAAAACTTTGAAGTTTGACTGAAAATGTACTTAATTTGCTTTCATAACACAAGAATTTCTTTCAATATTATTGAATTATAGCCTTTACCTTCAAAGTTGTATAATATTATATATATATAATATATATATTTTAGCTTGGAGACTTGAGATTTTTAAAAACTTGCTAATTAATATATTCTTCCATACTGTATTTAAGGATGAACTTATTTGAATAATTTTGCCTTATTCCCTATATCTATTGTTTTAATCATAGAAAATTTTGTAGTTATGTTTTGATTATATCTTTTGATTCATTTCAGTTTTCCTCAGTTCTTTCTTTGAACATCTAAACATCTTTTTATAGTTTTTTTAAAGTAGAGTGATACAAGTATACAATTAAAAACAATCAAATAGATCTAAAGGGCTTACATTGAGAGTCAGCTATTCCTTGCCTGTCACCCTTCTCCTTCCCTTTCTATATGCAGCTCTATACTCATTTAACTCTACTAGCTATAGATTCTGTTTTACAATTCTGTATGTTAAAGTAATATTTTTATTCTGCTCTCTCTTGATGCATCCATTTAAAATATGGCCTATTGACTAGTTGAGTTTTAGGATATTGCCACCATCCTTTTTCTCCCTCTGTCTTCCAAAAATTATTTTATCACAACTTTCATTAAATCTATAGTCCATGTTTACATCATTGTGATTATGTAAGCATTATTACTGAGCTTAAGAATGCACTATTATTTTAATAGTATGCTACCTTCAGTTTGTCCTGGAGTTGGTAATTGCTTTTGTTTTGCTTAGTTTTCTATATGTCTGTCAATAATCCTTTACTAAATGTTCCAACAGATCTGGGTAATGCCTTGTAATAATTTTTGCCGAACACTCAAAGCTATCAAATAATCTATAATTCGATTTATCATTCTTCTTGGAAACTGCCCACTTCCAACCTTCTAACATCATGTTCTCACATAAATTGCTACTCTTCAGGCCTGCTGCATAGCTGCTGTCCTGGGCCTTCTTGGTAAATTCCCTACGCTGAACCTCCAGTTTTCTACATATCATGTATTCTTTCTTTCATTTGTTTTGCTGAAGTATGTTCTCCAGTAACCTGTTGCGAAGAGGAAGGTGGGCAGTTACCTTTAGAATTACCAGGTGTCCGAAAATAACTTTATTTTTATCTTCCCACTTGACTAGTAGTTTGGGTAGGGTAAAAACCATTTTCCCTGACAAGTGTGTCAACCAGAAAAAGTAATGCAGGAAGCTGCAAATGTAAAAAAAATATTACTGATTTGAGGGTTTAAGAATGGCAATTTAGGAGACACAGATTTGAGTAAGCCTGAAAGAGTGTTCAGAGGAAGAGGAAGAGTGGGGGCTTATACATACAAAAAGTCCCACAGTTGCTAAAAGTTATCTGGAAAGAATTGTGATTGATGAGAGTCAGAAAATATTTGTTGTTACGATCTGAGTTGTTTTAAGGTGGGGTCTGAGAAGTAGACAGATCGTCATGAATTATTTTAGAGTAAGGGTCCAATAAGTTTGAGTTTGATTTCTGGTAGGTGTTTTAGACGACTTCATCGTCAGTGGTCAGACTCAATCCAGGCTGAGATGTATGCTTAAGTCACATTTTCTAAATGGCCTCCTGGCTCTGCTTCAGCAAGCTGTCTTAGCAATATTGACCCGTTTCATTTTTCTCTCACTGTTGGAAGGCATCATTCCTCAGTCTTCTGGCATCCAGTATGACTGATAACAATTCCAAATGCTATTGTGATTCCTTTTCCTTTGATTGTGTTTGGGTACTTGTTTTTGCATTATATTCTGGAAGCTTTTAGAGTTTCCTCTTATGTTTATTGTTCTGAAATTTTTATTTCAATCATTAGCCTTGTGATTCTGAGAAATTTTCATATGCATAATTTATTTCTCTCTAATTTTTCAATTCTTTATTTTGGAGGTGGTGTAGGGGTGAAATTTCAAAAAAATGATTGGATTTTGTACCTTTCCAGATTGATTCTCAAGAATTATCATAGTTTACCTCTCTTATGTTCTTTTCTGAGAGGTTTACTTGGCTTTATGTAGTAGAACTTCTGATTTTTTTTATTATATTTCATATTTACTATTTATATTTAATTTAGAGACTTATATACTATTTTCTTTCTTAGTAGCAGTTAGGTTTCCACCTGTTCTTCTCTGCACTTATTTAGTTCCTTCCTTCCTTCCTTCTTTGTGTTTTGTTTTTAATTACTTTGATTTCTTTGTTTGACATTGAAAACACTTTTTACATAACAACTAATCTTGATTTGTCCATTCATATTCCAGAGACATCAAACAGCTCACTGAAGCTGAGTGTCTTCCTGGAAGAGTAAAGTTGGAAGAGTAGTTAACCATATGTGAGCTGAAAGCAAGCCACCTTTTTGATCGAGGAACCGCAAAAATACCACAATAAGGATTTTTCTTGGGTTGTAGAGTTGCACCCAGAATGCTCCCTTTTCCAGCTTCTTGTGGTAGAAAGTGGAGAGATAATCTTTATGTATAGTTTCTAGGCAAGAGAAGCAGAGGGTATGTAGTATGTAGACTTCATCGTATTTCGTTTTCACTCTTATACACCCTCCTTCTCTCCACTGTGCTCCTGTTACAAAATCTAGAGTCTTTCAGAAAATAGGCAACTGCTATCCTGTCAGTGGAGAGCAGGCAGGGGAGAGAGGGGATATGCTGAATAATTTTCTTACTACAAGCATGGAGAAAGAGACCTGGAGTGTTCCAGCTGCCCTGTATATAGTTTTTCAATCAGTGTCTATTTTTCAGTCCTCATCCACCCCACTTCTTTGGTGCCTGGTGTCTCCAGTAGTAGTTAAGTCTCTCAAAGCATTTGGGACCAAGTTGCCTCCAGTACAGATTTTAAAGAAAGGTAGAAGTAATGCTTTCATGACTGTCTAAATTGTCTCCTACCTAAAGAATAGGGGAAAGATTCTAATCCATAAATAGCACAGATAATTTATCCCTATCTGAAACCTACATCTGTATTTAATATTGAACAGGGAGGTTTGAAGAAGCCTGATACTCCTTAAGCAGTATACAGATATTCTACAGGTTAACCTTAAGTGGTTCTAATCAATAAAGAAGGGCTGGTTTCATTTTTGGTATTAATTAATTGAACAATGTTTATTATGGAAGCATAATAAATATTTATTTATCTGTAAATATTCCATTTATTTTGGAAACTCACAATATTCCAAGAATTAGTCGTGTAAAACTTGTTGCTGCCTAGTCAAATCAACATCATGTCCTTTGTTAGCTCCAGTAAGCAAGTAGGAACAAGTAGTCCATATAGCATTGGCTAACCAACCTGATGAAAGGGAGGCACATTTATTAGATTCACACATCCAAATCTGTGAAAAGAAAAATTTCTCAGCATATTAATCTATCAAATTCAGTTTTTGCAAAAACACACCCCCATTTTAAAAGTATTTATTGTGCACCCAGCATAATATTTTGTGCACTTTGAAAAGGAGAAAGTTAAGCATTAGACATCTTAAATAACTTGCCCAATATTAACACTAAGGTGTTGTCTACTTTTAGCTACAGTACCATAATATTGGTACTATTATTCCAACACCATCAGTGGAAACAACTGTCAGAGGTATTGATTGCTAAATCTTTCCTATTAAGTATTTCTTCTTCACATCTTCATGAGGCATAATTTGCTCTCTATTTTAATTTCTTTTGGCATATTATAGCAGTGACAACCTTAACTAGCTAAAAACTATATTCAAATAGGCCCCAGTAGAACTTAAAAATAAAACTTTGTGTTTTTTTATACCTATTCCTCTTTTCCTTCTGACCACCTAATTTCACAGATTCTGTGTTTTCTTTTTACAAAGTTTTGAAACTGATACTTTTCTCTAGGAGTTTTATATGACATTAAGACTTTGGAAGAAAAAATGTCAGAAAGTATTGCCTTATTCTTCCTAAAACATAGCAAGCAACGGTAACCCAATTATTTTTTGTTGTTGTTGTTATATTAGGAATGATCTCTAAAGTGTTAATTCACTCATACAGAAGAAAGCTTGTCATACTTGGTTAATAAATGACAATGGTGTATATAACATTACTTTTTAAAATTCAAATAAAATTATGTGAAGCTACTATTTAAAATGATGTCTTGTAAAGCACCAAAAAAAACTCCCTTACTAAAAATATTTAGTAATACAGAAAGATGATCAGAATTTTAAATAATGTTGAAAAAAGAAGTAAGAAATCACTGTTGCCAACATTCACTGGAAATACTCCTAACTCTAAAGTTTTTATATATGTTTAAATTTGATGTTTGCTAGGTGATATTCAAGGTATGAGCTCATTAATGGGTTTAAAGAACTACAACACTTACTCCCTATCTCTAAAAACATATAAGGCATTTGGAGGTATAAACTGTAGAACTCCAAAGCTTTCAGTTCATTGATAGGATAGTACACTCAGACTCTACAGATAGAAGAGATAGGGTTGGACAAAGAAGATTTTACAGAGAAACTGAGACTCTAAGATTTTATAAAGAAACTGGGTTGGGCCTTGAAGGAACGGTAGTATTGACTATGTTTTAGTTAAGGTGAATTGAGAAGAGGAGAGAGAACACAATTGAGGATACAGGAATAGACCTTGTACATTCAAAGTAATTGAAGTTACTGAAAATCTGTTTTAGGTTGAAAAGGAACATTGATTTCTTCTTATATGAAGTTTGTTAACAGTGAACATATTTTAATTTGATGGTGCTTCTGTGGAATGGTATGACTGTCTGTGTGTATGCTGAGTCATATCCTACTGCTTGTGACATCATGCACTGTACATCATACCCATGACGCTCTGTCTGTGGGTATTCAGGGCAAGAACACTGGAGTCGGTTGCTATTTCCTTTTCCATGGAGTCTTCCTGAACCAGGAATAAAACCCACATCTCTTGTCTCCTGTATTACAGGCAGATACCTTACCACTGAGCCACCTGAGAAGCCTGATATGACTATATTGCCACTAAAAAATGTTAGGAAGGAAACACTGGTAACACATGTGAAAGAGAAAAAACAGAATCCAGGATTTTTTTTTTTCCCATCCAAGCTTTCCTTCTAATTTTTTGGGTTATGCTCTATTTATAACATTGTCCTCCCCTTTTCCCTGTAGTCTTTTATTCTTTATACAAGAAAAATAAAACTAATGGTGATTTTGATGAGGGAAGTTACAGTTGGGTTCTCTAGGAAGCAGATTCTGATGTGAAGGTAAGACTGGAAAAAAATTTATTGTGTATTGCTCTTGAAATCAACACTTTTGAAGGGAAAGAAAGAATGAAAGATTCATCAGGGGAAGAAGTTTGATCCTGACGCAGCCTTACTGAATGTTTCAGCCAATCCCACAAGTTGCTCTGAAACAGAGATGACATTTTTTAGTCCATGATGTAGTGGCGGGCCAGGATGAAAGCTACTCCAGGAAGGAGGTGGGGCCTTAGCTGTGGCAGCATTCACAAGCTGAGGGCAGATTTTTGCAAATACTATGATTTGAGAGCTATTAACCCTCTTCTAGTTTCTAGAAAAGTAAATTTTTCAGTACTGAAGGAAGAGCTGGCTGGTACACCAAAGTATATACTACAGGAATTCAAACTATCTGTTAGTGATCTGGGTGCCAAAAGCATTGTTTTGCCTGAATGCAAATTCAGGTGAAGGTGTGGATCATTCAGGCAGCATCACCAATGTCTCCAAGGGCCACTACTACTCCACTGGGTAAAGAGGAGTCATGGGGTATGTATTAGTTTGCTTGATCTGCCATAAAAAAGTAGACTAAGTGGCTTAAAAAACACAATTTATTTTCCTATATGTTTTTGAAGTTGAAAGTCCAAGATCAGGGCCTCAGTTTCCGGTGGATGCTATTTTTCTGGTTTGCAGGTAGCCACCTTCTTGCTGTGTCCTCACCTATCCTTTCCCCAGTATTTGAATGTGGAGAAAGATGCCACTTCTTATAAGAACACTAATGCTATCAAACTTGGACCCCACCCCTATAACCTCATTTAAACATAATCACTTCTGTAGAAGCTAAAACTCTAATATTTTGGCCACCTGATGTGAAGAACTGACTCACTGATAAAGACCCTGATGCTGGGAAAGATTGAGGGCAGATGGAGAAGGGGGTGACAGAGGATTAAGTGGTTGGATGGCATCACTGACTCAATGGACATGAGTTTGAGCAAACTCCAGGAGATATTGAAGGACAGGGAACCCTGGCATGCTGCCATTCTGAGCAACTGAACAACAACTTTCCTAGGAGGAACCCTAACTCCAGGTATAGCCACATTGAGGAATAGAGTGTCAACATATAAACCCGAGGAGGGGTTGGAGAAGTGGCACACAAACACATATAGTAGGATCAGTTAACTAGAAATTTCACATAATTTTTTTCACAAAACTGGAGAAATACAGATTATAAATTATTTTTATTTCCATGATTTTTTTTTATCCCAGCCTGTTGGTACTGGCATTGGGACACCTCAGGCCAAGCATGTAGCCAAGTAGACATGTAACTCCACACACTGCAGGTCAGCTACCTTAGAATCTTCTGAGCCCCAGGTGCCCTGGGACCTGGCCCTACCCACTAGCACCACTGGGGCCTCACAGTCTACAGTCTTAGGAACTGATCCATCCAACAGCAAGCTGGCTCTAGCCCAAAGAACTTATGTGCCCTAGCCCTACTCATCAGGTTGTCAACACCAGCTCTGGGATATTTTGACCACCTCAGACAGTCATCCCAGGATAGGATACCACCCTCCAGTGAGCTAACACCAGCTTTGGAACCCCATGGACTACAAGCCAGCCATGTGAGGAATCGACTCTCCCACAAGTGGGCTGACTCCAACTCTGAGATCCCAGGGCTCTGCAGTCAGAGTCTACAGTGCCTATCAGTAAGTCAGCACTAGCCCTAGAACCCTCTGGGCCTAGATCCCACCCAGTAGCAGGCTGAAACCTCCTCCAGGACACCTTGAGCCATTCAGCCAGCTGTCTGGAATCTAGCCCCATTCACCAGCAGGCTGATACCAGCTTTGGGACGCAATGGATCCTACAACTAGCCATGACAGGAACAAGTTCCACTCAGCAGTAGGCTCTCTCTAGTTTGGGATCACTGGCAATCACAGCTGATCACCCACAATCAGTTACCCTGGGACCTGACTCTACCCACCAGTGGGCCAGCACTAGTTCTGGAATGCTCTAAAGCTTCACTGTCAGCTACCTCATCACCTGACAGGGCTCACTAACAGATGACAGCCTCTAAACAAGGCAAGGCCTGGCAACCAAATGGGCCAGAAATCAGCCATGCCTATCATACCAACCACAGTAGTCATTGTGCCACAACAGAAGGGCCCATGCAGCACACCTAGAGCACATAGCCCTGGTGACCACAGGGCAATACATTGCTAGGACATGTGGCAAGTCTTCAACCTAAGGCCACTTCTCCAAGATCAGAAACATAACCAACCTACTCAATATATATAAATAAAAACAAGAAATTAAGTGAAATGAGGCAACAGAGGAATATGGTCTTAATGAAATAATAAGACAAACCCCCAGAAGAAGAACTATGTGAAATCAGGTCAGTTGAGTTTAGTCGCTCAGTTGTGTGAGACACTTTGCAAACCCATGAACCACAGCATGACAGGCCTCCCTGTCCATCACCAGCTCCCAGAGTTTACCCAAACTCATGTCCATTGAGTCAGTGATGCCATCCAACCATCTCATCCTCTGTCGTCCCTTTCTCCTTCTGCCCTCAGTCTTTCTCAGTATCAAGGTCTTTTCCAATGAGACATCTCTTCACATCAGGTAGCCACAGTATTGGAGTTTCAGCTTCCACATCAGTCCTTCCAATGAACACCCAGGACTGATCTCCTTTAGGATGGACTGGTTGGATCTCCTTGCAGTCCAGGGGACTCTAAAGAGTCTTCTCCAACACCACAGTTCAAAAGCATGTTTTTTTGACGCTCAGCTTTCTTTATAGTCCAACTCTCACATCCATACATGACCACTAGAAAAATCATAGCCTTGACTAGATGGACCTTTGTTGGCAAAGTAGTGTCTCTGCTTTTTAATATACTGTCTAGGTTGGTCATAACTTTCTTTTATAGGAGTGTCTTTTAATTCCATTGTTGCAATCACCATCTGAAGTGATTTTGGAGCCCAGAAAAATAAAGTCAGTCACTGTTTCCACTGTTTTCTCATCTATTTGCCATGAAGTGATGGGAACGCATGCCATGATCTTAGTTTTCTGAATGTTGAGCCTTAAGCCAACTTTTACACTCTCTTCTTTCACTTTCCTCAAGAGGTTCTTTAGTTCTTCTTCACTTTCTGCCATAAGGGTGGTGTCATCTGCATATATGAGGTTACTGATATTTCCCCCAACAATCTTGATTCCAGCTTGTGCTTCTTCCAGCCCAGCATTTCTCATGATGTACTCTGCATGTAAGTTAAATAAGCAAGGTGACAGTGTATAGCCTTAACGTACTCCTTTTTCTATTTGGAACCAGTCTGTTGTTCCATGTCCAGTTCTAACTGTTGCTTCTAACCTGCTTACAGGTTTCTCAAGATGCAGGTCAGGTGGTCTGGTATGCCCATTTCTTTCAGAATTTTCCACAGTTTATTGTGATCCACACAGTCAAAAGCTTTGGTGTAGTCAATAAAGCAGAAATAGATGTTTTTTGGAACCCTCTTGCTTTTTTGATGATCCATCGGATGTAGGCAATTTAATCTCTGGTTCCTCTGCTGTTTCTAAAACCAGCTTGAACATCTTGAAGTTCACAGTTCACATATTGCTGAAGCCGGGCTTGGAGAATTTAAGCATTACTTTACTAGCGTGTGAGATGAATAGAATCATGTGGTAGTTTGAGCATTCTTTGGCATTGCTTTTCTTTGGGATTGGAATGAAAACTGACCTTTTCCAGTCCTGTGACCACTGCTGAGTTTTCCAAATTTGCTGGCATATTGAGTGCAGCACTTTCACAGAATCATCTTTTAGAATTTGAAATGACGCAGCTGGAATTCTCTCACGTCCACTAGCTTTGTTCATAGTGATGTTTCTAAGGCCTACTTGACTTCACATTCCAGGATGTCTGGCTCTAGGTGAGTGATCACACCATAGTGATTATCTGGGTCATGAAGATCTTTTTTGTACAGTTCTTCTGTGTATTCTTGCCACCTCTTCCTAATATTGTCTGCTTCTATTAGGTCCCTTTCATTTCTATCTTTTATAGAGCCCATCATTGCATAAAATGTTCCCTTGGTATCTCTAATTTTCTTGAAGAGATCTCTAGTCTTTCCCATTCTATTGTTTTCCTCTATTTCTTTGCATTGATCCTTGAGGAAGGCTCTCTTATCTCTCCTTGCTATTCTTTGGAACTCCGCATTCAAATGGTATATCTTTCCTTTTCTCCTTTGCTTTCACTTCCTGTCTTTTCACAGCTATTTGTAAGACCTCCTCAGACAGCCATTTTGCTTTTTTGCAATTCTTTTTCTTGGGGATGTTCTTGATTCCTGTCTCCTGTACAATGTCATGAACCTCTATCCATAGTTCATCAGACATTCTGTTTATCAGATCCAGTCCTTTAAATCTATTTTTCACTTCCACTGTATAGTCAGAAGCGATTTGATTTAGGTCATACCTGAATGGTCTAGTGGTTTTCTCCACTTTCTTCAATTTAAGTCTGAATTTGGCAATAAAGTGATCATGATCTGAGCTATAGTCTTCTCCTGTTCTTGTTTTTGCTGACTGTATAGAGCTTCTCCATCTTTGGCTTCAAAGAATACAATCAATTTAATGTCAATGTCAACCATCTGGTGATGTCCATGTGTAGAGTTTTCTCTTGTGTTGTTGGAAGAGGGTGTTTGCAATGACCAGTGCATTATCTTGGCAGAACTCTATTAGCCTTTGCCCTGCTTCATTCTTCACTCCAAGGACAAATTTGCCTGTTACTCCAGGTGTTTCTTGAATTCCTACTTTTGCATTCCAGTCCCCTATAATGAAAAGGACATCTTTTTCAGATGTTAGTTCTAGAAGGTCTTGTAGGTCTTCATAAAACTCTTCAACTTCAGCTTCTTCAGCATTACTGTTTGAGGCATAGACTTGAATTACCATGATATTGAATGGTTTGTCTTGGAAATGAACAGAGATCATTCTATCGTTTTTGAGATTGCATCCGAGTACTTCATGTCGGACTCTTTTGTTGACTATGATGGCTATTCCATTTCTTCTAAGGGATTCCTGCCCACAGTAGTAGATATAATGGTCATCTGAGTTAAATTCACCCATTCCAGTCTATCACTTAAATATGAAGGGAAATGTAAAGTTTTACAGAGCAGCAAGAGCTAAAAGAGCTCAGCACCACAAATCAGTTTTATAGGAAATGTTAAAGGGACTTCTGTAAATAAAAAAGAAAAGGTCAAAACCATAAATATCAATATTATGAAAGGTAAAATCTCATTAGTAAAGACAAATACAAAATAAAGTTAATAATCACTTATAAAGCTAGTAGGAAGGTTAAAAGACAAAGATATACAAAACAAAAGGATATAAATGTTATATCACAAACAGTAAACATCGGGAGAGGTAATAAAAATACAGGGTTGTGAAAATGTGTTCATATGTAGATCATCAACTTCAACTAATTATACACACACACATACATACACACACACCCCTATATATAGCAAGATATACCACAAACCAACCATCTAGGACAGAAACACAGAAAAGAGAAAAGAATTCAAGCATAACAATAAACAGAGTCATTAAATCACAAAGGGAGAGAGTAAAAGTAGAAAGGAACAAGTAACTGCAGAAACAACCAGAAAACAGTTAACAAATGACAATAAGTACATACTTATCAATAATTATGTTAAATGTAAATGGACTAAATGCTGCAGTCAAAATATATACTGACTGAAAGAATACTAAAAGAAGACATATATATGCTGCCTATAAGAGACAGTTCAGATCTAAATTCACAAGAGACTGAAGTGAGGAGATGGAAGAAGTTATTCTTTGCAAGTAGAAACAAAAAGAAAGGTGAGTAACAATACTTAGAGAAAATACACTTAAAACTAAGACTTCAACAAGAGACAAAGAAGGACATTACATAATGATCAAAGGAACTGATCCAGGAAGAAGATATAACAATTGTAAATATACACTCACTCATCATAGGAGCACCTAAAATACTAACAGACATAAAGGGAGAAATTGACAGTAACACAATAATAATAGGGGATTTTAATACTCCATTTACAACAAAGGGAAGATTATCCAGACAGAACATCAACAAAAAACACTGGCCTTAAAGTTAAAATTAGATCATCTGGCTTAATAGATATAAATAGAACAATCCATCCAAAAGCAACAAAATATACATTCTTTCAAAGTGCACATAACATTCTCTAGGAAAGATAATATACTTGTCCACAAAATAAGCCTCAATGAATTTAAGAAGATTAAAATCATATTAAGCATGTTTTCTGACTACAATGCTATGAAACAAGAAAGCAACTACAAGGGGAAAAAATTGCAAAAAAAAAGAAACATGTCGAGACTGAACAATATGCTATAAAAGGACCAATGTCTCACTGAAGAATTCAAAGAAGAAATTTAAAAAAAAATACCTGGAGATAAATGAAAATGAAAATACAACAATCCAAATCTATGGGGCATAGTGAAAGTAATTCTAAGAGGGTAGTGATACAAGCCTACCTTAGGAAACAAACAAACAAAAATCTCAAGAAACCTAATCATACATTTAAAGGAACTAGAAAAAGAAGAATAAACAAACCCAAGGTTAGTAAAAGGAAAGAAGTCATAAAGACGAGAGCAGAAATAGATAAAATGGAGATTAAAAACAATACAAAAGATGAATGCTCAGGGCTGGTGCACCGGGATGGCCCAGAGAGATGGAATCAGGAGGGAGGTGGGAGGGGGGTTCTAGAAGGGGAACACATGTATACCCATGGCAGATTCATGTCAATGTATGGCAAAACCAACACAATAATGTAAAGAAAAAAAAAAAGATGAACGAAAATAATGGCTGGTTCTTTGAAAATTTAAAAAAATTGATAAACCTTCTAACCAATCTCATCTAGAAAAAAATTGTATCCAAGTAAATAAAATCAGATGTGAAAAAGAAGTTATAGCTGATATTAGAGAAATACCAAATATTATAAGTGATACTGTAAATAATTATATACCAATAAAATTGACAACCCTAGAAGAAATAGAAAAATTCCCAGAAATGTACAGTCTCCCAAGACTAAATTAAGAAGAAATAAAAAATATGAATAGATCAGTTACCAGTGGTGAAGTTGAATCAGTAATGGAAAAACGCCTAACAAACAAATCAGCACCAGAGAGCTTCACAGGTGAATTCTACTAAACATTTGGAGAAGAGTTAATACCCATCTTTCGCAAACTATTCCAAAAAGTTATAGAGGAAGGAATGCTTTTGCACTCATTTTACAAAGCCAGCATCAACCAGATACTAAAATCAGTCAAAGATATTAGAATATAGGACAGTTACAGGCCAATAACACTGATGAACATAGATATAAAAATCCTCAATAAAATATAAGTAACTAAATTCAATAATGCATTAAAATAGTGCATTAAAATGATCATACATCATAATCAAGTGGGATTTATCCCAGGCATGCAAGTATCGTTCAATATCCACATATTAATCAGTGTCATATACCACATTAACAAACTAAAGAATAAAAACCATATGATCATCTCAATAGATTTAGAAAAAGCTTTTGACAAAATTCAACATCCATTCATGATAAAAATTCTAAGCAATGTGGGCATAGAGGGAACATACCTCAACATAATAAAGACCATGTATGAGAAGCCCACAGCTAACATCATGCTCCTGCTGCTAAGTCGCTTCAGTCATGTCCGACTCTGTGACCCCACAGATGGTAGCCCTCCAGGCTCCGCCATCCCTGAGATTCTCCAGGCAAGAACACTGGAGTGGGTTGCCATTTCTTTCTCCAATGCATGAAAGTGCAAAGTGCAAAGTGAAAGTGAAGTCGCTCAGTGGTGTCCAACTCCTAGCGACCCCATGGACTTCAGCCTACCAGGCTTCTCCGTCCATGTGATTGTCCAGGCAAGAGTACTGGAGTGGGGTGCCATTGCCTTCTCCGAACATCATACTAATGGAAGAAAAGCTGAAAGCATTTTCTCTAAAATTAGCAGTAAGACAGGGATTCTCACTCTCACCACTTTTATTCAGTGTAATATTGGAAGTCCTAAAGCAGCTGTCAGATAAGAAAAAGAAATTAAAGGCGTCCAAATTAGCATGGAAGAAGTAAAACTATCACTGCAGATAACCCAACCCAGGTCTCCGGCATTCCAGGAGGGTTCTTCACCATCTGAGCCACAAGGGAAGGCTGTGCTAAGTTGCTTCAGTCGTGTCCAACTCTTTGCATCCCAACACACTCAGTATTGCCAGACTCCTCTGTTCTTTGGTTTCTTCAGGCAAGAATACTCGAGTAGGTTGCCATGACCTCCTCCAGGGGATCTTCCCAACCTAGGGATCAAACCCGAGTCTTTTATGTCTCCTGCACTGGCAGGTGGGTTCATTACCACTAGCACCACCTGGGAAACCTGATATTATACATAGTAAATCTTAAATATACTACCAAAATAATAGTTGAACTCATCAATGATCTTGATCAAGATGCATTAAACAAACTAATAAACAAATATGTTATATTTCTATACACTGTTAGTGAACTCTTAGGAAAAGAAATTTAGAAAACAGTCCTGTTTACAGTCACATAAAAAAGTTAAATACCTAGTAATAAATCTAATGAAGGAGATGAAAACTCTGCCCTCTAAAAACTACATAATGTTGATGTAAGAAATTAAAGATGACACAAACAGGTGGAAACATATACCTTGCTCATTAATTAGAAGAATTAGTATTATTAAAGTGGCCATAGTATTAATATCAAAGGTAGTCTACCTTATCAAATACCAAGGGCATTTTTCACAGAACTTAAACAAATAATTCTAAAATTTGTATGAAAACACAAAGATCTCCAAATAGCCAAAACAATCTTAAGAAAAAAGAACAAAACTGGAAGTATCATGCTCCCTGATTTCTGAATATAACAAAGTGACAATAATCAAAATAATACTGTACTTGAACAAAAACAGACACATGGATCAATGAAATAGACTAGAAAGTACAGAAATTAACCCACACTTTTATGGGAAATTAATCTGCAATGAAAGAAGCAAGAATACAAAATGGATAAAAGACAGTCTCTTCAATAAATGGTATTAATAAAACTGAACAGCTACCTGCAAAAGAATTAAACTCTACTACTTTCTTATACCATATACCAAAATAAAGTCAAAGTGGAGTAAACACCATAATGGAAGATCTGAAATTATAAAACATAAGCAGTGTGCTCTCTGACAGCAGTCTGAGAAATATATTTTATGAATGTATTCTCAGACAAGGGCACACAAATGCCAAAATAAACAAATGAGACTACATCACACTAAAAATTTTTGCATACAAGAAAACTACTGACAAAATGAAAAAAGTTTGCCTACAAAACTGGAGAATTTTCAGATTACATATCTGATGAGGGCTTAATATCCAAAATTACAAAGAACTCATAGAATTCAACATCATAAAAATGGACAACACAATTTAAAAATGGAAGACTTGAATATTTTAAGAAAATATGCAAATGGCTAATAACACGAAAAAAATGCTCAATATCACTACACATCAGGGAAATGCAAGTTAGCACCATAATGTTATTATTACACACCTATCAGAATGGCTGTTATGAGACAGAAAAAATATCAAGTATTGGCAAAGATCTGGTAAGAGGGGAATCCTTGTGCACTGTTGGTGTTAATATAAATTGGTATAGCCACTATGCAAGACAGTTTCTCAAAAAATCAAAAACAGTACTATTGCATTATCCCACAATTTTATTCCTATTTATCTGGAGAAAATGAAAACACTAATTTAAAAATATGAATGCACACTTATGTTCATTACAAATTATTTACAGTAACTGGGCTTCCCTGGTGGCTCAGATGGCAAAGAATCTGTCTGTGATGCAGAAGACCTGGGTTCAATCCCAGCCCAGGGATCGCCTGGAGAAGAAAATTGGCAACCCACTCCAGTATTCTTGCCTAGAGAATCCCATGGACAGAGGAGCCTGGTGGGCTAGAGTCCATGGGGTCACAAAGAGTCAGACACAACTAAGCAAATGTTTCAATTTCAGTTTCAAGATATTGAAGCAACCTAAGTGTCCATCAATAAATGAATTGATAAAGAAGATGTGGTATACATATAAAATGAAATAATACTCAACCATAAAAAGAATAAAATCTTACCGTTTGCATCAGCATGGATAAACCTAGAGGGTATTATGCTAAGTGAAATAATCTGAGAAAGAAAAATATTACATAATTTCACTTTTACGTGAAATCTAAAAGAAAAAATAATGAACACACATAACAAAACAGAAATAGAATCATAGATACAGAGGAGAAACTGATGATGGCCAAAGGAGAAGAGGGTACATGGTGGAAGAGAGTAATAAATAAGGAAGATTAAGAAGTAAAAACTTCCAATTGAAAAACAAATGTCACCAGTATGAAATGTATAGTGTGGGGAATACAGTCAATGATTATGTAATACCTTTATATGGGGACAAATGGGAACTAGATTTAGAATGATGTTATTTTGAAATATATAGAATTATCTAATCACTATGTTGTGTAACAGAAACTAACATGGTGGTGTAGGTCACTTATGCTTCCAAAGTAAACAAACTCATAGAAAGAGATTAGATTTGTGGCACTCAGAAGCAGTGGATGAGATGGTGGGGGAATTGGACAAAGGCAATCAGAAGGTACAAAATTCCATGTATAAGGTAAATAAGGGATGTAATATGAAACAGATAAGGATAATTAACACTGCTATATGTTGCATATGAAGTTGATAAGAGTAAATCCTAAGGATTCACCACAAGGAAAAATATATTCCCTGTTGCTTTAATTTTGGATGTGTATTAGATGATGGATGTTCTCTAAACTTACTGTGATTATCATTTCATGATATACATAAGGCAAATCTTTATGCTGCACATCTTAAATTTACACAGTGCTGTATGTCAATTATATCTCAGTTAATACTGGAAGAGGTAAAAAAGTGAGAGTTTTTGTTTGTTTTTTTGTTTTTTTACCCTTGCATAGAAATCAAATAAGCAACTCAGAATAATACTACTCCCCACTTCAACCAATCTCAGATAAATTTTTCTTTCATTGCCTTTTTGAAAATTGCCTAGGATGACCTGGTGGGGTCAGACACTGCTGATGATTAAGTGCCTAGTTGAAGAATTGTCTTAGTTTGGGCTGAATTCTATTCAAGGCAGGGACATTTTCTTTCAGGAGGAACTTGAGAAACAAACAAGTTCATTTGGGATAGCTTCAACAGTGCCAAAGAATTTTAGTCCAATTTTCTTCCCATCAAAACTTACTGAAAATAGTAATTATATATTCATTTACTCAATAAGTACACTTTAAGACACTACCATGTATCCCAGGCATTTCAGTTTATGTTTAATTTAACACCCATCCCCACTGACAATTACTGACATACCTTCTAAAAATTAGAACAGTCTTAAATAGTTCTTACATTCAATTTCTAATTAAAAATGAACTCATTGTTAATCAGTGCCAATATTAAAAAGCTTTTTTAAAAATTATATATAACTTGAAAATTCCTAAAGTTGCAATTGAAATAGCAGTAATTTGGTATGCTTTTCAGTGATGGTATGTATATAGGTTATAAAATATTCAGTTGAGTCGATTGATGGTTGTGGAAAATGAATTTTTGTGATTACAAAAGATTGGATTAAATAAAATCTTTTTTAATCATATACACCACAGTATGCCTCCATAACATCTGACCTTTTTGACAACTCTCAAGTAAATGCTCTGCCCAGCTCTTAATGTACTGAGGGGAATTCACTGCTTAAAAGAATGCGAAGCACTCTTTTTTCCGTTTGAGTGTCATACGACAGTGCAGTGTACAAAGACAGCAACTCCTTTGATATTTTGATATAAGAGGAAAAGAGATTGAAAATCTTACTCTGTGAAGAGTGAAGACATATTTTCAGGCTTTTTGGGAGGTAAGGGGATTGTTCAGACAGTGGATGGGAAACTGAGATGAGGAAGTGGAGTAAAAATTTTTACACTACAAAAGTCTCAGTATTTTTTCAGTTTTCTATGTCCTATTTGACTTAGCTTCCTATTTGTGTTAAGCAGTTTATAGATAATAAATTTCAGATTATCTCCTGAGCCTGACTGTACTGGCAAGTTGTTCATAAAACCCACAGCATACTTTCTTTCAGGCATGGCAATGAGGATCAACTCACATTTTAATCTCCTGTTTCTGGAGTATTTCAGCTAGAGGGTAGAGAACAGCTCCATTGTTCTCCTCTGTGACAGCTTTATATGTTCTTTAGAGGATGATGAGCAGTAGAATTTCTTTTCTCTCTTTTCTTCATTTCGTTACATGCCAACTTTCAAAAATTCACAATTGAAAAATGTAACTTGTCACATGAGGTCCTAATAATATCCTCCCATTGAACATGGGACAAATCTAATCATACTTCTTAAGTGGATTCTGACCTAAAGGATAAAACAATTACTTTAAGTTCATCTTTTCCAAAGCTTATATGAACTAGTTGGAATTCAGTCCTGCTGAGGGTGTTTCAGAGACATTCTCAATTGTAAATACTCTTCTGTATTTGCAGTGTAAATGAATAGTTAGAAAACGTTATGCTGTGATATCTATTTATCAGTGTATCTCTGTATGTTCTTTCAGGTGATGTATCAGTGGGAGTGTAACATGTTATATAACTAAGAGCTAAAATTTGTGAAACAAAGCAATTATTTGGAGCCAGAATAGTAAGGAAGATTCACAGAAGAGATAAAGGGTGAATCTTTGAACTGCAGAATTGTGTATTCTGAGAATGAGGTCACAAACCAAGTGTGAGTGTAGGACTAATTAGACTGTATTTCAGAAGTCATGAGAAGATTGCCCTAACTGTAGATTTCCAAGAAGTAGTGCAATGAAAATGGGGCCTTTTTAAATTTAGTTATCATTTTACTTCACACATCCAGAGTGGGGCTTTTGGTAAAATAGGCTCTCAAGAGTTATTCGTTGAGTGAATGAATGGATGTAACTCAAGTAAGTGAAAAGCCAAAGATAAGACTGGGTGGGTCAAGATTATGTTCTGAGTTCATTCAGATAAATATTTGACTTTGTGAGAGAGGCTTGTAAGTCATTTTATACAGCTGACTAGTTGCCATTTTCCACCTGACAGCCAGATATTCTAGTGACTTGATGTCCAATCCCCTTTCATCTGCAGTCTTACAGCCTCAAGTAGATAATGCCATTTTGCCCTGATGGGAATCATGTACAAACTAGTGTTTTCTTCGATTGAACCTTTGAGTGTGAGAAGTTACCGATAACCAGAGCTTAGAGCAAAATCTCCAAAGAAGCTGAAAAGACATTGGAAAAAAAGGACCTTTGTACAAGACATTTTCTATTGGCCTGTTCTTCACACATCTTCTCACAGCAAAAACGTGCTTAGAAACCAAACTATCACTTTATCAGAAGAGTTTTGTTAGCTAGGAGAGCACCACACAGGTCAATAGAAATGTACTGTGAGCTGTCTGGTACTCTGACCCATGTCTGAATTTCATAGTCAAGGCAACTGTGGAAGCAGATTTGAGTTTTCTCTGATTCAGATGAAACAGACAATCTTACATCTGCCTTAATGTTTGTGGAAGTTTAATAGTCCACAAGAGGAAGTTTACTATAATCCCTAGCCGTTCTTTGCATATGTTAGATCTGCTTCAGTTTTTATCCCCAGAATGTTGTCAACTGCATGGTTAGAAAAGAGGAATGTCATCTCATTGGCCTCACTTGAAATCCTTCAACCTGTCCCCAGGGCCTTCAGTGTAACATCCAAATTCATTAGAACAAGTACAAAACTCACATTCCCCTTTTTGAGATTATATTGAGTACCCAGTATATGCCAGGAACTAGGCTCATTGCCAAGGATCCAAAGATGAAAAAGTAATACAGACTTGCAGGATCATTTCCCCCCACTTCTTAGCCCTAATCTCAAAAGTGTTTAAATGGACCTTTCTGCACAGTAATCTTTCTGCCTGCCTCTCCTCTCTACTTTTCATTTGATTTCCACTTGTTCTTAAAAATACACCTAGGCGTAGTTGGTCTATTGTTTCATTTAAAGTTTGAATTTCCTTGATACTTTTCTGTCTAGTTGATCTATCCATTGGTGTGAGTGGTGTATTAAAGTCTCCTGCTATTATTGTGTTGTTGTTGATTTCCCCTTTCATATTTGTTAGCATTTGCCTTACATATTGTGGAGCTCCTATGTTAGGTGCATAAATATTTATAATTGTTATTTCTTCTTCCTGGATTGATCCTTTGATCATTATGTAATGTCCATCTTTATCTCTTTTCACTGCCTTTATTTTAAAGTCTACTTTATCAGATATGAGTATTGCCACTCCTGCTTTCTTTTGGTCTTTATTTGCATGGAATATCTTTTTCCAGCCTTTAACTTTCAGTCTATATGTGTCCCTAGGTTTGAGGTGGGTCTCTTGTAGACAACATATATAGGGGTCTTGTTTCTGTATCCAATCGGCCAATCTTTGTCTTTTGGTTTGGGCATTCAGCCCGTTTCTCGGGCCAGGCTTAATACTTCAGTAAGTGAAAGTCACTTAGTCGTGTCCGACTCTTTGCGACCCCACGGACTATACAGTCCATGGAATTCTCCAGGCCAGAATACTGGGATGGGTAGCCTTTCCCTTCTCCAGGGTGTCTTCCCAACCCAGGGATCAAACCCAGGTCTCCCACATTGCAGGCAGATTTTTTTTTTTTTTTTTACCAGCTGAGCCACAGGGGAAGTCCAACAACTGGCATGGGTAGCCTATCCCTTCTCCAGAGGATATTCCTGACCCAGGAATCAAACCGGAGTCTCTTGCATTGCAGGTGGATTCTTTACCAACTGAGCTATCAGGGAAGCCCTAATACTTTGATAGCTGTTACTTTATTTCTCAGGATTATCAGTCTAGATTCCTAATCTACCCTGTAAGATGTCCAACACGGTGACCATGAAAAGAGCAGGACTGCGTGAAGGGAAAAAGGGGCCCATGGAGCCAAGTCTTCGAAATTTACTTGAAAGGAGTCAGACTTGAACCTTCGGTGCCAGTGCAGTAACCAGCTGAATATTATTACTGAGTGACTGCCGTTGATGCTGCATTCTTCTGGGAGCAGAATAGTCTGCAGATGAGCCCTTCCTGAATTCTTAAACTATATTAATCCACGAAAGTTTGAGGTAGTTTGTTGAGCATAATATGTAATTAGAGAAGTTTGTATTTAGTCATCATTTAACAGTTGCTTCAAATGGTTTCGCATCCCCTGTAGTACTCACTGAGGATACCTCTGTACACTGTGCCTTCCTTCTCTCTGGTGGCAGGGCCACCATAATACACGTGCTAGCTAAAGGGGAAGATGTGGGTTACTGTGCATTTTAAAAAAATATGCTCTAACTGATAGCAAACATTCATTTTTATTTACCACATGAAATTTTTCGGCTCACACATCTGTTTTCTCTCAGTATTCTTATCACATGTTGAGTATGGTCATTTGCCAAGTCTGTATTATGCCATCATGCAGATGGTGAAGCTGAGACACAGAGGCCTGGTTAATTCTCTGCAGTGGCATGGCTGAGGTTCTCAGAACATACAGTATTTTCCCTTTATATGCACCTCAAATTTAATTATATTTAAGGTGATCATCTGCTAAATATCTGTCATACCAACTAGACTTTAAATTTCTAAAGGTCAATGAGCTTCTCTGTTTTGTTTATCACTCCATACTTAGAACTTAACCCAGTGCCTGACAGGAAGCACTCACTCAGTACTAGCTGAATGAGTAGATTAATGAAGAATAGCAGAGCTCTCACTCAAATCTGGGTTTCCTGATTCAGAAGGGCAGTCTCTTTCTATCATAGTAATGAGAAGGCATGAGTCATTTAGGAATTGCAGTCAGAATGCACAGTCACCAGCCACACTTTGCTTTCCCCCTACTTCCTTTTTCAACAGGGCATATCTGTGTGCAGGAAATATGAGTTTTGAAAATTTTTCTTAGTAATTCTGGTATATCTCCCATTGAAAACTAAGACATACACAATTATTGGTCTCTTAATGGCATGTTGTTACATATGAGGAAATTCTCTTAGAAAATACAGTGGTTTTATACTTGAAAATACTCAAAAGCTGAGAAATCTACTTTCATGATTAAAAGGATGGAGGACTGAGAGCAACAGGAGAGTCTGGATTAAACAATCATCAGTGGTGTGAGAAAACAGTTCAGTTTTAGGCATCTCAGCATGTCTTAGCCAATGTGGCTCCCATAAAGAAAAATATGCCAGTTGCTTCCACTGTTATTTACCCAAATGCTTCTGAGCTCTAAAAGGCTCTTGAACTAAGTGCCAGGTTCTAAGAACTGGCCGTGATCCTTAGGAGCTGCCTGCAGGCTGGCATACCTGGGGAACAAGGTGCTGACTCCCAAGATTCCTGCCCTTTCCTTTTGTGCCTCTTAGGGTTCACAGCCAAATGAGTGATGAGAATGGGTGGCTGATATAGTTAGGGAAAAGGTGCTATGAACCTTGTGTTGCTGGCTAGTCAGAACTCTCAAATGGGTTTCTTAGATCTGAGTGTCTGGGATTTTGTGGTCTATTGATACAGTTCTTAAGTCAGGAATAGGCTAAAGGAATATGTACCATAAGGTAAGTAGAATGTTTCTAAAATTTCTTAGACTAGCAGCAGCTTCTCTTTACTGGAGTTAAAACTAGTGCCTTCAATAAGAAGGAAAAAAGAGAAAGGGAGGGAGGGAAGAAGTAGAAGGGAGAAAGACAGCGGGAAGGAAAGGGAGAGATGTAAAAGCTGGGAGGGAGAAAGAGAAAAAGTGCACACATGAGCCAGAGGGGGAACCTTAGCTCTAAGGACAATATTTCCTGGTGCTATATATATATTCACACATCTCCAATGAAAGCACTTTTGGATTAGGGTTATGTGCAAAATAAGGTATTTTAAGAACCTTGAGTGATTCTAGTAGACAACTGATACAATATATATTGTGTATATATTTTTGTTTGTTTGTTTAGTGCTAAGTTGTGTCTGACTCTTTGCAACACTGTAAACTGTGGCCTGGTGGGCTCCTTTGTCCATGGGATTTTCCAGGCAAGAACACTGGAGTGGGCTGTCATTTCCTTCTCCTGGGATCGAACCCATGTTTCTTGCACTGGCAGGCAGATTCTCTACCCTTGGGACACCAGGGAAGTGGTACACTGTATAACAAATGCCAAATAACAAGAAAATACTAGAAATTGACACGTGGGTTATCTCAACTGTGTGGAAGAAGAAGATAGAGAAAACATGGTATCCTAAGAGGCTGTCTGAAAATTGTATTCCACACACTTTAGTCATTCCAAGAGAAGAGGTACTTCTCCAGAGATGTATTGAGAATCATAAAGATGGCTCCTAGACACCAAAGGAAGCTTAACATGTATTGTGTTTAATCTCCTTAAATTAGTGAAGTATTCAACTTTTAAAGGTTTTCATAGTAAAATTATTAGAAATATATGGGAAAAGCAAAGATTAGGCTAAGAATACTTGAAAGCTAATCTTTCAATAACAAATTCTGTCAGCTTTTTGAGCTGTTGCAATTTTTTTTTAATTTCGAAAAGCAATCTTGTTAAAATATCATTCCATAAAGGACGGAACTTCTTTGTTTTGTCCCACTCTAGGCAAAAACACTCTTGTTTACATAGTCCCATGGAGTCCAGCAAGCCAGTAACTGTTGCATTTTAAAGGCTCCTTCAATGTGGGACTTTAAAACCACAGCAGAAGAATCTATTGCAGATTATTGAATACCAATCCTGGAATAAGTCTATGTATGTTTTCTATGAAGATTACCTTGGTACAAATATATTTTATAAACTATAATGGGTATGTAAAATAGGAACAGGTAGAAGTACCTCATGAACTGTGGTTAAAAATTACTCATTGTTATATTAATAACTCAGTCTAGATTCCAATGTCTCCAAATTTTACTTATCTTTCTTGATATGCTTTATACCATTTGTGTACAATGCTGGTTTACACTCTGATGTACATTTTTATTTGAAAAATATTTTAAGGCCATGTTACTTATGCTTTGGGCTTCCCAGTGGCTCAGAGGTAATGAATTTGCCTGTAATTCAGGGGTCACAGAAGGTGCAGGTTCGATCCCTTGGTTGGGAAGATTCCCTTGGAGGAGGGCATGGCAACGCACTCCAGTATTCTTGTCTGGAGAATCCCATGGACAGAGGGGCCCTGGTGGTCTACAGTCCATAGAGTCTCAATGGGTCGGACATGGCTGAAGTGACTTAACACAGATGCACTTAGTCTTTAAAAAATTTATAGTCAAAGTACTAAAAAAAAATATTTATTCAGTTAGTCTGCTCCCCCACCTGTACGTTGTAGGACTTTGCACACCCTAGTGACACCTGCTTATCCAGTTAATGCTGTAGCTCCCTTGCAAATCTCATTCTTTACTGACTGTTGCCATTTTAGTTTCTTCTCAATCAGCATTCATTCTGTGTATCAGGGGAAAATGTGGATGTTTTAGATATTTTGTGGCAGGAAGAGTAATTTCCTCTTTAGGATCTGAGATACCTAGCAGATAGTCGATGCTATTTCTGCAGTCTGGTGTCCCACTCCACCCCATCCTGCCCCAGTCTGCAGCAGCTCAGTAAAGTGGTACCAACTGAACTTCATATATAAGTTCATAAGGATTGTTTCTTATTTTGAACATAATAGTAATTATGGCCATATAACATATCTTTATTCTTTCTTTTCCACTAAATATTTTATTATACCTCAAACATTTTTATACTTCCCATAAACAGAATGAATCAAAAGTATATTAACTGCTTTCTCCTTATAAAATTAATGTAAGTATATTAAAGTAAAATAGAGGAAAGATAAAATCCCATCACCCTATTGTCTTTATGAGATATATATATGCAATTTAATACATATTTGTATCTTGCCATCTACTTTGTGACAGAAATTATACGTATAGGGTAAATATCAATAAATGTTTTCTTATTATTTAAATGTTTTTAAAAAGTAATTTTTGCTTATAACAAATACAAAAGTGCATTATAGAGTTTAAACCACATGTGGAAGTAAAATGTATGACAATAGCACTAAAGCAAGCATATGAAAAATACTGTTAAAAGTTTGTTATATAGATGTGCAGTGGGATTGTATCATTTAAAGATAGATTATTAAGGATAAGTTAAAAATGTATATTATGTATCTGAAAGAAAAAGAAAGAAAGAAAGAAAGTGAAGTTGCTCAGTCATGTCTGACTCTTTGCAACCCGATAGACTATAAGTTACCACGCTCCTTCATCCATGGGATTTTCCAGGCAAGAGTATTTGAGTGGGTTGCCATTTCCTTTTCCAGAAGATCTTCCCAACCCAGGGATCAAACCCAGGTCTCCCACCACCTAAGCCATCAGGGAATTTCTATGTATCTGAAAGCAAGCATTAAAATAGCACAAGGAGTTATAGTTAATAAACCATCTAAAGATAGAAAATTGAATCACTCAATATAATCAATCCAGAAAACAGAAAAAGAGGGATGAGGGAACTAAGAACAGATGAAACAAATAGAAATCACAAGCTGGTAGATTTAAACCTAACCATGTCAGTAATCACATTAAATGTTAATGATCTAAACACCCCTATTTAAAAGGGAGAGTTGTTGTCAAAGACCTACTTCACCAAGGAATTTCTCAAGGTCTTAATGAAGGAAGTTTCCTCTGGTCCTCACAAGAAATAGAGTTAAGTAGTATTTCTCCATACTGGGTAAATGGCTTTGACCATGGTTAATTCTTGAGTCTTTTGAACCATTTTAAATACTTTGCAAAGGCAGTCTGTATTGTCACATTATTTATTAGCATCATTGTCATCTCCAAATTTTAACAAGTCCATTTCAAGAGTGTATCATGACAAGCTCCAAGTGTCTGGGCTAGGGTGCTAAGTCCTGAATCATAGGAGAGTGTTCCCATGTCAGTAAATTTTCCTCTATCCTGTCCAGACCCATCCTGGTTCTATGAGCATAGTCAATTCCACTTTTGCATGTGTTCTGCTAGTTCCTGCTGGTATATTTTAGTCAGTTCCTGTGATTCTTTTGGTAGGTAAAGCAGAGACCAAATTTCCTCTCTCAAGAACTGCTGAACAGTGGCCAGTAATTGGTCTGGCAATAAAGAGGAAGAGCAGGGGAGGATCTTGGGGGAGGGATGAACATCATGCTATAGGATAGCTATCAGAGGAAAAGGCCTTCTTTAAGAAAATAAGACAAGTTTGTTGTTATTTAGTCACTAAGTTGTGTCTGTCTCTTTTAGACTCCATGAACTGTTGCCTGTTAGGCTCCTCTGTCCATGGGATTTTGCCAAGAATACTGGAGTGGGTTGCCATTTCCTTCAGGGAATCTTCCCAAGCCAGTGGTGAAACCCGCATTTCCTGCATGGCAGGTAGGTTCTTTACCACTGAGCTACCAGGGAAGCACAAAATGGAAAGGATGGATAATAAAAAAAGACCCAACTATGGTGCCTCGGTCATAAAGAATCCACCTGCTAATGCAGCAGATGTAGGTTTGATCCCTATATCGAGAAGATCCCCTGGAGAAGGAAATCGCAACCCACTCCAGTATTCTTGCCTGAGAAACCCCATGGACAGAGGAGCCTGGTGGCCTAAAGGAGAGAGGCTGGATAATATTAATTTAAAAAAAGATGAAACGGTTACTTGGAAAACAGAAGTAAAATCACTCATGATACCAGTACTATGTAATTGATGTTCTAGTTTGTATTTTTTCCTTTCTACTCTCTTTTCTTATGTATATTTTCTTGTTTGCTATTTTGGTGTGAGTATATAGCTTTCTTTTTGTTTTTCTCATTCAAAGTATGTTGCTATATGGAAATAGGTTAAAACTTGATGGTTCATGATAGTACATCCTCTGGCAATTATGAATTAAGAACTGAGTATCTACTATTAGCCAAGTAAAAACTTGTCAAAGTTGTCCTACTTGATTAGCAATTGGACACAAAATAAGAAGGGATTCTTCTTTCCAAGAAATTAAGAATCTCTTTTCTTAAAATGGTCTATTTTGGGGTAAATGGATCATTGTAGTATTCAACAGTAAATGCTAACGACTCACTCTGTTAGATCACATATTCGTAAAAATGTAAATATTAGAACTAACTGTAATCTTTCTTTGATTACTTATTTTTTTGAAATATGTTTATTGTATTTAGGATTATCTTACAGAATCATTTATTCCTGAACTATAAAAACACAAAATTGCCTAGGAATAAAGATTTCTGGTTCATACACTACTGAATTAGCCACTTTGTATCAGCTTCTATATGTATAGCTTTTAGCTCAGCACTTCACATTTAAGCACTCACTTAGAAAATGCTGTTGATATTCTTTTTATTCACTGTGATGTCTTCATATTCTTATTTTAGTATAAATATTTATAATAAGCTTTTATAAGTTATTGCACTATTTTAAAAATACAACTTTCATAGTTGAAATAGAAACATTATAATTTCAAAGGAGAACTTTCCAGGCTATGAAACATTTTGTGGCTTTTGATGCAGTTTGTCAATTTTATCTTTCAAACTGTTTAAGCCAGCCATCCCTGACACTAACAATGTATGGATATAGAAGTTCCATTTAAACTGTATCAGCATTTAGTACTGGGATCATTTTTAGTTTCTGCCTAACAATCAAGTTTCTTTTTAATTTAATTTGAGTATATTGGTAAAGAGTTGACTATTTGAAGGCTTTTCATCTTTGAACATTTTGATTGTTAGAAAGGTATGTTTGTAATGTGCTGTGCTGATCTAACTGTTATTACACATCTGTACTTAGTCCAGTTTAGGATCATAATAGAACACTATTTTCCCTTTCAAATGTGAGCCACTAAGGGTATTTCTTACAATATTAAAATTAAAAAATAATCCAAGGTTTTAGTAGAAAGGAGTTCAGAAGAGTTGTGGCTAGGTTCTGACATCTTTCCCTTCACAGTCAATCAGTGTTCTCTCTTTTGCATGAACTCTGCCTTCAACATGTCAAACCACCAGCATATCAAACCACCAACATATCGATACACTCATGAAATTTAGGTGCTGTGTCACCACCCCATTGATGGGTACTTAGCAAAATGCTTCACATAGTATAGATACTTAGTAAGTTAATTACTGAGAGTGCATTCCTGGTACACAAAGCAGTGGAAATTTCCCCTACAGCCACTTGACTATGGGTGGCATATGTCCTAATTCTCCATCCCAAATATCCAAGTTGTTTAGTCACTCAGTTGTGTCCAACTCTTTGTGACCCTTTGGACTGTAACCCACCAGGCTCCTCTGTCCAGGCAATTCTCTAGGCAAGAATACTGGAGTGGGTTGTCATTTACTGCTCCAGGAAACAGCCAAGGTCTTGTGAGTATTCTTAGGACGTGAATATCTGGCATCTTCTTAATCATTTTCTCCTAGTTTGTTACCCAGACTCATTTAAGGACAGATAAAGAGCAGTGCACACAACAGAACAAAGTAGCAAGTCCAATGAAACTCTAGAAGTCTTATATTCTGTTCTAAGAAGAGGCATCAAACAATTTTCTCATTTATTCTTGTTTTATGTGTACTGCATTAGATTGCATTAGCTTAGTTAAGGTATACAAATCAGATATAAAAATCTCTGTTAATATTGACTCATTGAAGTTTTTAACATCAGTCATTTCCTGCCTTTCACTGCACTTTCTGCCACCCTGCCAAACCAAACCAAAACAAAGAAGGAAAACTAAAGAATGTTCATTATTTGTTGGTAATCTCATTTGCTTTTGTACTGTTTTCTTTTGTGTTCTCAGCAGGAGAAAAATTGGGGCAAGAATATTATCTTTAAGAAGCTACAGAGTTGCTTTTAAAAAGTAATATATTTTAGCCATAAGAACAGAGTGTTTAATATATGTATAATAAGCTGATAGTTGCCAAATATGCTACTGGAGATCAGTGGAGATATAACTCCAGAAAGAATGAAGAGATGGAGCCAAAGCAAAAACAATGCCCAGTTGTGGATGTGACTGGTGATGGAAGCAAGGTCTGATGCTGTAAAGAGCAATATTGTATAGGAACCTGGAATGTTAGATCCATGAATCAAGGCAAATTGGAAGTGGTCAAACAGGAGATGGTAACAATGAATGTAGACATTTTAGGAAGTGGTGAACTAAAATGGACTGGAATGGCTGAATTTTACTCAGATGACCATTATATCAACTACTGTGGGCAAGAGTTCCTTAGAAGAAATGAAGTAGCCATTATAGTGAACAAAAGAGTCAAAAATGCAGTACTAAGATGCAATCTCAAAAATGACAGAATGATCTCTGTTCATTTCAAAGGCAAACCATTCAATATCACGATAATCCAAGTCTATGTCCAGACCAGTAATGCTGAAGAAGCTAAAGTTGAATGATTCTATGAAGACATACAAGACCTTCTAGAACTAACACCCAAAAAAGATGTCATTTTCATTAGAGGGGGCTGGAATGCAAAAGTAGGAAGTCAAGGAACATCTGGAGTAACTGGCAAATTTGTCCTTGGAATACAGAGTGAAGCAGGGCAAAAGCTAATAGAGTTTTGCCAAAGGAATGCACTGGTTATAGCAAATAACCTCTTCCAAAAACTCAAGAGAAGACTCTACACATAGACATCACCAGATGGTCAGCACCAAAATCAAATTGATTATATTCTTTTCAGCCAAAGATAGAGAAGCTCTATACAGTCAGGAAAAACAAGACTGGGAGTTGACTATGGCTCAGATCATGAACTCCTTATTGCCAAATTCAGACTTAAATTGAAAAAACTGGGGCAAACCACAAGATCATTCAGGTATGACCTAAATCAAATCTCTTATGATTATACAGTGGAAGTGAGAAATAGATTTAAGGGACTAGATCTGATAGAATGCCTGATGAACTATGGATGAAGGTTCATGACATTGTAGAGGAGACAGGAATCAAGAACATTCCCAAGAAAACGAAATACGAAAAAAGCAAAATGGCTGTCTGAGGAGGTCTTACAAATAGCTGTGAAAAGCAGAGACACAAAAAGCAAAGGAGAAAAGGAAATATATACCCATTTGAATGCAGAATTGCAAAGAATAGCAAGGAGAGATAAGAAAGGCTTCTTCAGTGATCAATGCAAAGAAAGAGAGGAAAACAATAGAATGAGAAAGACTTAGAGATCTCTTCAAGAAAATTAGAGATACCAAGGAAATATTTCATGCAAATATGGGCTCATAAAGGACATAAATGGTACGGACCTAAGAGAAGCAGAAGATATTAAGAAGAGGTGGAAAGAATACACAGAAGAACTGTACAAAAAAGATATTCATGACCCAGATAGTCACAATGATGCTGTTACTCACCTAGAGCCAGACATCTTGGATGTGAAGTCAAGTGGACCTTAGGAAGCATCACTACGAACAAAGATAATAGAGGTGATGAAATTCCAGTTGAGCTATTTCAAATCCTGAAAGATGATGCTGTGAAAGTGCTGCACTCAATATGCCAGCAAATTTGGAAAACTTAGTAGTGGCCATGGGACTGAAAAAGTCAGTTTTCATTACAATCCCAAAGAAAGGCAATGCCAAGGAATGTTCAGACTACCGCACACTTGTACTCATCTCACATGCTAGTAAAGTAATGCTAAAAATTCTCCAAGCCAGACTTCAACAATACGTGAACCGTGAACTTTCAGGTGTTCAAAAAGGCAGAAGAACCAGAGATCAGATTGTCAACATCTGCTGGATCATCAAAAAAGCAAGAGAGTTCTAGAAAAACATATATTTCTACTTTATTGAATTTACCAAAGCCTTTGACTATGTGGATCACAATAAGCTGTGGAAATTTCTTTAAGAGATAGGTATACCAGACCACCTGACCTTTCTCTTGACAAATCTGTATGCAGGTCAAGAAGCAACAATTAGAAGTGGACATGGAACAACAGAATGGTTCCAAATAGGAAAAGGAGTACGTCAAGGCTGTATATAGTTACCTAACTTATTTAACTTTATGCAGAGTACACCATGAGAAACTCTGGGCTGGATATAGCACAAGCTGTAATCAAGATTGAGTGCACAAATACCAATATCCTCAGATATACAGATGAGACCACCCTTATGGCAGAAAGTGAAGAGGAACTAAAGAGCCTCTTGATGAAAGTGAAAGAGGAGAGTGAAAAGGTTGGCTTAAAGCTCAACATTCAGAAAACCAAGATCATGGCATCTAGTCCTATCACTTGATGGCAAATAGATGTGGAAACAGTGACTGACTTTATTTTTGGGGGGACTCCAAAATCACTGCAGATGGTGACTGCAACCATGAAATTAAAAGATGTTCACTCATTGGAAGGAAAGTTATGACCAACCTAGACAGCATATTAAAAAGCAGAGACTTTGCCAACAAAGATCCATCTAATCAAGCCTATGGATTTTCCAGTAGTCATGTATGGGTTTGAGAGTTGGCCTATAAGGAAAGCTGAGCACTGAAGAATTGATGATTTTGAACTGTGGTGTTGGAGAAGACTCTTGAGAGTCCCTTGGACTGCAAGGAGATCCAACCAGTCCATCCTAAAGGAAATCAGTACTGAATATTCATTGGAAGGACTGATGTTGAAGCTGAAACTCGAATACTTTAGCCACATGATATGAAGAGTTGACTCATTTGAAAAAACCCTGATGCTAGGAAATATTGAAGGCAGAAGGAGAAGGGGATGACAGAGGATGAGATGGTTGGATGGCATCACTGACTTGTTGGACATGAGTTTGAGTAAACTCCAGGAGTTTGTGATGGACAGGGAGGCTTGGTGTGCTGAGGTCTGCAGGGTGGCGAAGAGTCGGACACAACTGAGTGACAGATCTGAACTGAACTAAAGCTAATAAAATATCCATTCCTCTCAGTCCCTGTCTTTTTCTCCCTTTTTCTCTCCTCTTTCCTATTCTGCTTCTTATTGCCATTGTTTTATTCCTAAATTCTATCACAGGCAGAATATTCTTACTCCAATTGATAGCTGAGATATTGGATTCTTTCTCCATTTTCTGGGTAGAAATATGTAAGTACTATTTATAAAAAAATGTAACAGGAAAGTGGGCTTCTCTGGTGGCTTAGTGGTAAAGAACCCATATACCAATGCAGAGGACAGGAGTTTGATCTCTGTGTCAGGAGTTCCTCTGGAGAAGGAAATGGCAACCCACTCCAATATTCTTGCCTGGGTAATCCTATGGACAGAAGGAGCCTGGCAGGCTACAGTCCATGGGGGTCTCATAATAGTCAGGAACCACTTAGTGACTAAACAGCATCAAAACAAGAAAGCATATAATTTATATTAGAAATACTAAGCTTGTAATACTATTTGTAAATAGGAATTAACTCAGAAAACTCATTGATTAGAATCATCCTAGAGTTTCTGCTGTGATAGATAATGAAGGATGGCCATTTACCTTCTGTTTTTACACTGTATATTAAGATTGTTATTAATGGAGTGACTGATACACTGTGATACCAGGAAATTTGCAATTGATTTTTATTTGCATTTTTCCCCAAGACTATTGTCTCAGATAAGTAGTAATTGCTGGAATAAAGAGACACTTTACCAAAAGAAACTAGATGATATTCTTGATAACAGGAAAATGATCCCTATTAATGAATACTCTAAACTCTAAATACTGCATCTTTTCCATATCTAAAATTAAGCTTCTCTCATGTTTTCTAACATTGTTGTGTTGAAATGTTAGTAATTGTACAAATAAATACAAATAAATGTGTACATTATAAGATGTCTAAATACAAAAACTTGGCTCCTATGGAATGAGTCTAAATTCTGTTGGGAATATTCTGGATCAGGGAAGGGATAGGAGAAGGAAGAAGTGGTAAGGAAGCCATAGAGCATAGGTTTTAACATTCACATATTAACAAATATTTTCATATGAGCAGTTCAGGAAGCAACAGTTAGAACTGGACATGGAACAACAGACTGGTCCCAAATAGGGAAAGGAGGACATCAAGGCTGTATATTGTCACCCTGCTTATTTAACTTATATGAAGAGTACATCATGAGAAATGCTCGGCTGGAAGAAACACAAGCTGGAATCAAGATTGCTGGGAGAAATAGCAATAACCTCAGATATGCAGATGACACCACCCTTATGGCAGAAAGTGAAGAGGAAATAAAAAGCCTCTTGATGAAAGTGAAAGAGGAGAGTGAAAAAAAAATTGGCTTAAAGCTTAACATTCAGAAAACTAATATCATGGCATTTGGTCCCATCACTTCATGGGAAAAAGATGGGGAAACAGTGTCAGACTTTATTTTTCTTGTCTCCAAAATCACTGCAGATGGTGATTGCAGCCATGAAATTAAAAGACACTTACTCCTTGAAAGGAAGATTATAACTAACCTAGGTAGCATATTGAAAAGCAGAGACATTACTTTGCCAACAAAGGTCCATCTAGTCAAGGCTATTGTTTTTCCAGTGGTCATGTATGGATGTGAGAGTTGGACAGTGAAGAGAGCTGATCGCCAAAGAACTGATGCTTTTGAACTGTGGTATTGGAGAAGACTCTTGAGAGTCCCTTGGACTGCAAGATGATCCAACCAGTCCATCCTAGGGGAGATCAGTCCTGGGTGTTCATTGGAAGGACTGATGTTGAAGCTGAAACTCCAATACTTTGGCCACCTCATGTGAAGAGTTGACTTATTGGAAAAATCCCTAATGCTGGGAAGGATTGGGGGCAGGAGGAGAAGGGGACAACAGAGGTTGAGATGGTTGAATGGTATCACAGACTCTATGGACATGGATCTGGATAGACTTTCAGAATTGGTGATGAACAGGGAAGCCTGGTGTGCTGCAGTTCACGGGGTCACAAAGAGTCGGACATGACTGAGCGACTGAACTGAACTGAACTGAAACATGAATCTGTAGGAGGCAGAATATTTAAAATCATGACTATTGTTGAAAATCTGAAATTAAAATACATAGTTTTTCTTGTTTGCCTTTATAATTTTCTGTAGCAAATATGAAATCCTTAAATGTAAAAAAAATGACAGAAGTCTCTTTTTGCTAAAATAACTATTTTAATAATAAAAATGTCTGTTTAACGAGCATCCCTTCACTAATCAAAATGCTGCATATGCTGACAAAAAGGTATTTGCATGCCAGTTAGCAGAGAGGAATAGTGCCCAATTCTATGTTTTGTTGTTTATTCAATAATTGCTAAATTTCAAATATTTTTTGGAATGAGGTAGGGCATACAAGTAATGTATAGCTCAGGTCATATATCAGGCCTATGCTTTCCTGGTGGTTCAGTGGTAACAAATCCACTTGCAACGCAGGAGTGTAGTGAAGTGAAATTTGCTCAGTCCCATACAAATCTTTCCGACCCCATGGACTATACTGTCCATTGAATTCTCCATGCCAGAATGCTGGAGTTTGTAACCTTTGCCTTCTCCAGGGGATCTTCCCAACCCAGGGATTGAACCCAGGTTTCCAGCATTGCAGACGGATTCTTTACCAGCTGAACCACAAGGGAAACCCAAGAAAACCGGAGTGAGTAGCCTATCCCTTCCCCACTAGATCTTCCTGGTCCAGGAGTCCAATCGACGTCTCCTGCATTGCAGGTGGATTCGTTACTAACTGAGCTATCAGGGAAGCAATGGAGGAGAAATGAGTTCAATCCCAGGGTTGGGAAGACCCCTGGTGAAGGAAATGGCAATCCACTCCATTATCCTTGCCTGGGAAATCCAATGGACAGAGGAACCTGGCATCCTGCAGTCCATGGGGTCTCCAAAAAAAGGACACAACTCAGTGTCTAAACAACAATATATCAGGCTACTGGTGACAGTTAGATGGATTAATAGAAAGGGTCTTTGTCACAAGGAATAGCAGTTCCTCAATGACGTAGAGTGAGTTTTGTAGTGATAGGTAAGTAAAGCCTGTTTTTTTATTTAAATTATTTCTCTCGGTTTGTTTTATTAAGATAAAGGCAAAATGTAGATGATCTTGACACTAAATAGTCCTAAGGGATGGTACGAAAAAGGCATTTGTGTATCAGACAGATTCCTTGGTCTTGAATAGTGTTGAAGAGTGTTTTCTTTAATAATTGGTCTGGTGTCCAGCAAACAGTGATCAGTCAGTTAATGTCAGATAAGAGAGTGGCTGTGTTAACAGCTGGCAGAATGAGAAAACAGATTGAAGGAAGTCATAGGGAGCAGTGTTTGACATTAAAAAGAAATGCTACAATTCCTGCTTGATGGTTGTAAACCTATTTTGTCTCTCAGTTTCTTAATAGTTTCAAAGAATTGTAAAGAAATTCAATCACATTAATTTCTGCCTTTATCCACTTTTTATGTAATAGCTGATATATTTAGAAAATCAGGCATGGAAATAAACACCTCTGAATCTGTCACTGGATCTTAAGAACCTTATGGCCATAACTTGATTTCTGATGTTGGAAGCTATTTTTGTTCATTGTTAATTAATCCATTCTTGTGGCAGTCTCATATGGGTAAGAATTATGTCTTTTTGCCACATATTATGAGCCACATATTGGTAATTTTATCACGTTAATGTTTTCAAATGTTTGTTTTATCCTAATTTTTTTGAACTTTGTAAAAATTCTGTCATACTACAAGTAATAATTTTGATTTAAATTGTTGTCTATAGCTAAGTATATTTACTTTTACCACTGTTCCATGTTAATCCAGTGATTATCCTTTCTTCTTTGTATGGACACTTGATTTGGCTATGGTTGGTTTCTTTTCTTTGTTTATTTTTTTGTATTACCATGTTGCTATAAATATGCTTCTAAAGTATAAACTGCACCTGGACAGTGATGTTTGTGTATTTATTTATTTTTTTTAGCCCAGAAAGTTACCTGATGTAATGAGTGCTCAAATGTTGGTCACTGTTTAGAAGGAAAAAAACAAAAAACATTGCATGTGGTTCCTAAATGTACCTATGCAAAAGGTTTCCTCTTATATATGTATGTATGTATGTATATATATATATTTGCATATTATATATTATGGGGCTTCCCTGATGGCTCAGATTGTAAAGAATCTGCCTATGATGCAGGAGACCTGGGTTTGACCCCTGGATCAAGAAGATTCACATCTATATAAATATATATTTATATATAGTCAAAATTTTGTTTACATTTCCTACAACAGAAGTTTGAAAACTTGTGTGACTTCATACATTTTTAACTTGGCACCTAATTTTTAAAAAAATCAACAGTTTAAGTGATGTAATTTCTGGTATATTTTTAATTTTACATTTTAAACTGACACTGTAATATTCTTTTAAAAAACAGATCCAATGGAATATAAATACCATTGTACTTTTTAAACTTATTATCATTTATATAAAAATGTAGATGAAAATGTTTTTTAAAAGTCAAAATTTTTATGTTCTTTCCTCCTAGAGTCACAATTTCATTACTGCCACAGAATTTTATCCTAATGCAATATATAATTGCAGTTACATTCTTTTTATTAGTCACCCTGCTATACTTTAAAATAAAAGTTATGTATATAAGCTTGATTTTTTAAAAATTTCTTGTGCTTTTAAGACCATTAAGTGTTAATTATTTTCGGGATTTAGCTATAACAATTGGTATTAGTACTCAGTTGGTTAAAGCCATTTGGGAAAACAATTATTGAACCTAAAGTAAAACTTTATTTGAAAATGTATTTAGATGTATTTAAGTTAATACAAATTAAATGCTATTAATTTGTATTTGTTCCTGGTTCTAGGGTGACTGTCACTGACTACTAAAATGAGACAAATTCAGTGGAAATTCATGATAAGAGAAAATACTAGGCCACCAGTAAGTGTCGAGCTCATACAAAGTATTGCTAAGTATGAATGTGCATAGTAGAATTTTCTGTTCCCATAGGAAGGAATCAGCAAGCAGAAAAGTGGTTGATAAGTGCCAGGAAGGATATTTATTACTGAGTCAAAAGGAAATATGTTTCTAAAGTGTCTGATAATTTTTTTTCTTGGTAAAATGCTAGGAAATGTTTATCCTATGAATAATAAATGTTCAAGAAGATACAAAACATTTTTAACCTCCAATATATGTTCCATTTTCTCAAAGATGTGATGTTGAGATATCAGAAATAACATAAACATTTTCATTTAAAAAGTTTGAAAACATGTAAAATATCAAATCCAGACACAGTTCCAGACAAAGTCAGGGCATGCAATCTGAACTGCTTTAATTCTAGGGTGCATTTTCAAACGTTCTGAATATTTTAGTTATATGATAAATGGAGCATGTAACCTTGTCTCGTGTTTGTTGTTGTCTTTGACATTTCTTACCCTCACACTTTTTGCTACTCTCTCATGAACAAGGATCTTTCCCTCAGGTACAATACCTTTTCCCACAGTTGTAGGGAATGGGAAGGTGAGGCTATTGAGTGAAAGTAGTCATTAGACACCCTATTCTCACTTTGCAAATATATATATGTATGTATTCACTGCCACCTAATATATTGTGTGTGTGTGTGTGTGTGTGTGTAGTGGGAGGTGGGTGTTATTTCTAATATCAACTTTGTCCTTGATAGAAACACACCAAGACTGGGAAAAATGCAAAGCCATATGATCAAAAAGTCATCGTGGATGCTCCTATCATTAAAAGAACATTCTCTGTCACCTGTAATTTAAATTGTTCCAATAATTTGGCTTCCTTGGAGTTTGTACTGTTTAGGATAATGCATTATGAAATCAAAGATGAGTGAGAGCTACTTTTTAAAAAATAAAGTGTAAGAAAGGATGATTTTGTGAAAAGAGGTAAAAATTAATTCTCATGAAACGTCTAGCCTCTAATAAAGGCATGTTCTCAGATCACTTCAAAATATATACATTTCATATGGAAGATGGGAATCTAACAGTTTATTCCTTTAAATGTATCTGTGTCTGTAAGGAACTCCTCATGTACCCAGGGTTACACATGAGCAATTTGAAGACTTCTATGAATAGATTGCTCAGTCATGGGATATGCTTCTTTTTGTATTTACAAAATAACTGCTAATTTGTTTATCCAGATAATTGTTCAAATTGACACTACAACTAGAGGGTATGGGAATTTTCATTTTCTCCATGTCTTTGCTAGATTTACTTATTTCCAGATTTACTAACTTTAGGGAATCTACTAGATGGAAAATTATGTTACACTTTGGTGTTAAATAGTGCTTTAGTGATTACTAATGAAGCTGTATATCTATCTTTATGCATGTGTGCTAAATTGCTTCAGTTGTGTCGGACTCTCTGCAACCCATGGATTATTGCCCACCAGATTACTCTGTCCATGGGATTCTGCAGGCAAGAGTACTGGAATGTGTTGCTATGCCCTCCTCCAGGTGATATTTGCCCTCCTCCCGGGAATCTTCCCCTCCCAGGGATCAAACCTGTGCCTCTTACATCTACTACATTACCACTATATTCACCTTGGAAGCCCATCTTTCCTTCTGTTTACTTCCAACTCATGATTCCTCTTCTATGAAATGCTAATGCATACCTTTTTGCCCATTTTCTTCTGGATTGTTTGTCTTTATTACTGTTTTGCAGAAATTTAAAAATATATTCTGAATTTTAATGATTTACTTGTTGAACATGTTGCAAATATCTTCCAGTTTTAGGCTAATCTTTTCACATTCTTTATGGAATATTTTGATGAACATAAGTTCTCAGTTAAAAGAAGTCTAATTGATTTTTTTTTCTATGATTAAAGCTTTGTATTTGCCTCCTGAGAAATCTGTATGCAGGTCAAGAAGCAACAATTAGAACTGGACATAGAACAACAGACTGGTTCCAAGGCTGTATATCATCACCTTGCTTATTTAACTTATATGCAGAGTACATCATGTGAAATGCCAGGCTGGATGAAGCACAAGTTGGAATCAAGATTGCTGGGAGATTTATCAATAACCTCAGATATGCAAATGTCACCACTCTTATAGTAGAAAGTGATGAAGACCTAAAGAGTCTCTTGATAAATGTTAAAGAGGAGAGTGAAAATGTTATGACCAACCTAGACAGCACATTAGAAAGCAGAGACAAGCAAAAACAACAATACAGTATATTAACACATATATATGGAATTTAGAAAGACAGTAACGAGAACCCAACATGGGAGACAACAAAAGGAACGCAGATGTATAGAATAGACTCGTGGACTTTGTGGATGAGGGTAAGGCTGGGATGATATGGGAGAAGGGCATTGAAGCATGTTAATTGTCATGTGTCTAATCAATCGCCAGCCCAGGATTGATGCTCGGGACTGGTGCAGCGAGATTTCCCGGGGGGGAGGGAGGAGGGAGGGGGGATCCGGAGGGGAAGCATACGTAAACAAAAAAAAAAAAGAAAGCAGAGACATTACTTTGCCAACAAAGGTCTGCTAGTCAAAGCTATGGTTTTTCCAGTAGTCATGTATAGATATGAGAGTTGAACCATATAGAAGGCTGAGGACCAAAGAATTGATGCTTTTGAACTGTGGTGTTAGAGAAGAGTTTTCAGAGTCTCTTGGACTGCAAGGGGATCCAATCAGTTCTTCCCAAAGAAAATCAGTCTTGAATATTCATTGGAAGGACTGATGCTGAAGCTGAAACTCCAATACTTTGGCCACCTCATGCAAAGAAGTGACTCACTGGAAAAGACCATAATTCTGGGAAAGATTGAAGGTGGGGGGAGAAAGGGACAGAGGATGAGATGGCTGGATGTCATCACTAACTCAATGGACATAAGTTTGAGTAAACTCTGGGAGTTTGTGATGGACAGGGAGGTTGGTGTGCTGCAGTCCATGGGGGTCACAAAGAGTTGGACACGACTGAGAGGCTGAACTGAACATACCGATTTAGGTGAAAAATTCTTTTTTACCCAAAGTTTATAAAAATACCTTCCTCTAATATTTGTTCTAAAAGTTTGAAAGTTTTTTGTTTAACCTTTAAGTCTTTAATCCAAGTTGAATTGATTTTTATGTGTGGTTTGAAATAGAAATTCAATTTCAGTTTTTCACATCATTATCCAGAGCTGTTTATTGTTTAGTGCATCTCTTGCACAAGCTGGAATCAAGATTGCTGCTAGAAATATTAATAACCTCAGATATGCAGATGATACCAACCTTATGGCAGAAAGTGAAGAGGAACTTAAAAAGGCTCTTGATAAAAGTGAAAAAGGAGAGTGAAAAAGTTGCTTTAAGCTCAACATTCAGAAAACTAAAATCATGGCATCTGGTCCCATCAATTCATGGGAAATAGATGGGGAAACAGTGGACATAGTGTCAGACTTTATCTTTGGGGGCTCCAAAATCACTGCAGATGGTGATTGCAGCCATGAAATAAAAAAATGCTTCCTCACTGGAAGGAAAGTTATGACCAACCTAGTTAGCATATTAAAAAGCAGAGCCATTACTTTGTCCACAAAGGTCCATCTCGTCAAAGCTATGGTTTTTCCAGTAGTCGTGTATGGATGTGAGAGTTGGATGGTGTAGAGAGCTGAGCACCAAAGAATTGATGCTTTTGAACTGTGGTATTGGAGAAGACTTTAGAGTCCCTTGGACTGCAAGAAAATCCAACCAGTTCATCCTAAGGGAGATCAGTCCTGGGTGTTCATTGCAAGGACTGATGTTGAAGCTGAAACTCCAATACTTTGGCCACCTCATGCGAAGAGTTGACTCATTGGAAAAGACCCTGATGCTGGGAAGGATTAGGGGCAGGAAGAGAAGGGGATGACAGAGGATGAGATGGCTGGATGGCATTACCAACTCTATGGACATGAGTCTGGGTAAACTCCAGGAGTTGGTGATGGACAGGGAAGCCTGGCTTGTTGCAGTTCATGGGGTCACAAAGAATCAGACACGACTGAGTGACTGAACTGAACTGAACTCACTAATGATCTTCAGTGCCATCTACTTTATTTCAAATTTCATGTCCATGAAAGTCTGATTCTGGCCTTTTTCTTTTCCTTTATTCATTTTCTGTCCCTATGATAGTACCACATTCTCTTTACTACTATTATTTAAAAACGTCTGGATGTTTGTGGACTATTAAGAATGGCAGAAAATTTTGACACATTTCCCTTCAAACAGTAGAATCTATTCCCCTCCACTAGAAGTTGTGCTGCCTTGTAATTGCTTTGACCAATGGAGTATGACTCCAGATCTCGACTTTTTAGATATCTGGCAATTTCCAGTCAGGCTCTAGGAATCACTATGTATCCAAGTAAGATGTCTACTTGCCTGCTGGAGATGTCACATGGTGAGACCTTTATGACTACATGGAGAGGGAGAGGGGCTGGCTTAATTCACTCTACTGGCAAGGTTCCAGGCATTCCAGTGAAGTTGTCTTGGGCACTCTAGACCAATTAGCATCGAGCTGAGTACCATTGAATGAACCCAACAGACACCACATGGAATCAAGAAAGAAAACCTAGCTGTGATGCCATCTTGATATGTCAACTTTATTTTATTTTATTTTATTTAGGTCAAGTACTAATCTAGGGGTTACTGTGGAAGGCTTTGTGCAACAAACGACTCTAATCAGTTGACTTTAAATGAGGACAGGTATTTCCGGTTATTTCGCTGGACCTAATTAAATTGGTTGTGTGTGTTAGTCACTCAGTCATGTCTGACTCTTCACAGTGCCATAGACTAGAGCTCATATGGCTCCTCTGTATGGAATTCACCAGGCAAGAATACTGCAGTGGGTTGCCATTCCCATCTCCCGGGGATCTTCCCAACCCACGGATTGAACCCAGGTATCCCACATTGCAGACAGATGCCTTACTACATGAGTCACCAGGGAAGCCTTTTGGATGGCCTTAAAAGCAGGCTTGAATGTTTTGTAAGGAAGAGAAGAAATTCCGCCTTTGGACAGCAGTTCTGCCTATTTCCACGGAATTTAGACCTCAATATGATCTTCCATTCCTGATGTCCTGACATTCAGACTTACTTAGATAGTCCCTACAATTATGTAGGCCAGTTTCTTGAAATAAGTAAGTCTTTGCAATAAACCCTACTGGTTTTCTTTTTTGATTGAACTTTTACTGATATATTAGCTGGGCCTTGTCCAAATTCCTAATTCATGGAATCAAGAGATTAATATTAATAGATAAATGTTATTTTAAGCCACTGAAATTTGGGATAGTTTTCTACAAGGCAGTAATAACAAAAACAATAATTAATAAGGCAGTTTGTTGCATCTTTAATCTTTTAAAGAATTTTAGTATCCTATTTCTAGTCTTTATTTTCCCATACAAGTTTTAAAATAAACTTTTACAGATACATTTCAAACTTTATTGGTTTCTTGGTGGGAATTGAATTTTCTCTGTGGGCCAATGTCAGGTGAATGACATGGTTATGATATTGAATATTCTTACCTATTTACCTTTTGTTTATTTAATTCTTATTGTTACTAAATAATGTTTTAAAATCTCCTCCAAAGGGTCTTATAAATTTTTTCTATGTTTTTCCAATGACTTTACATTTTAAAGTTATTATATATATATGTAACTTAAAATTTCTCTTTGTTGCTATGGGTGGGGACTGATTTTTTTATATTGAGCTTATATTTCTGTGATAGTAGTTTTATTGTTTATGCATTTATTGGCCATGTCACATGTGGAATCTTAGTTCCCCAGCCAGGGATCACATTCTAAGCATGGAGTCTTAACCACTGGACAGTCAGAAGTGTCCTCTTCTTCCTAGATTTAATACTTTGCCCAAAGAATCTTTCAGGTTTTCATTTTCTGTTTTGTGTTTATTTCATCCCCTTTTCTTCAGAAACTTTAAATAGAAGATGGATAGAGACAAAAGCTGAGCTCAAGTTTACTCATGGCCAAATTTATAGATACTGGAGTTTATGACGTGTGCTTTTAGGATACAAATGTATATTCTTCTATTGGGCCTTTACAACTTAACCATGTGCATAAGAAAAACTAGAGTTAAAAAGAAAACATGGAAAGTGGAATAGTTACAGTATACTTAAAGGTAAAGATCCCAGCCTTGAATTAACAAGCTGTATGAGCTTGGAGAAATCACTCAAGAAATCACTTTTAGGCTTGCTTTTCCCACCTGTGAGATGGGGATTAAAATAAACCTATATCATAGAGTTTTAAGGACAAAATATAATGAGTGTATTCATGTGAAATTCTCATCACTTTGAAAGCTTGATATCACTCAATAAATGACAGTTATTATGATCAAAAGAAAGTAACTCTATTTAAATGAAAGTGTTTAATAAATATATATAATTTTTCTAGGATTGAAATTGCTCTTTATTTTGAGATGGTAACATTTTAATGGTGTATTCTCACCTACATGCTTTCGGAGGGCTAGCCAAAAGTGGGTGAAGTTGGTCTTTCATTTACCTGTTCTTTTTTAGATGTCCTGAACTTCCTTTCAGTTGTTTTCCTTATATGCGTTTAATGTAGAGATTGCTTCGTAAAATTTATACTAGGGAATTTGTGATTTATATGATGTCCATGGAAGACTGTTTCTTCAAATAAGTGTGTGTATGTATGTATCTCATCCAATATACTTTTCTCAAGGCTTCCTATGTGGTGATAGAGGTAAAAAAACCTGCCTACCAATGCAGGAGACCTAAGAGACATGGATTCGATCCCTGGGTCAGGAAGATATCCTAGAGCAGGGCATGGCAATCCACTCCAGTATTCTTGCCTGGAGAATCCCATGGACAGAGGAGCCTGGAGGGCTATGGTCCACGGGGTCGCAAAGAGTCAGGCACAACTAAAGTGACTTAGCACACACAGATACTTTTCTCCAAATTCGAGGTTGACATGCCTTCATCAAGTGGTTCAGTTCAGTTCAGTTCAGTCGCTCAGTTGTATCTGACTCTTTTTGACCAGAAGAACTGCAGCACACCAGGCTTCCTGGGCCATCACCAAGTGTTGGAGGGTCTTTATTACCTATCTTTGACACTAGATGGGCTGTTGTAGATGTCTTGATTAGTAGAATATGGTGAAGTGATGCAACTGACTTCTGCAGCTAAATCATTATATGCATATGATTTCTGGTTGGATCTTCCTTGGACACTTGACCTTGTAACCAGCCACCATGTTGTAAAAAGCCCAGATGGAAAAGAAAATGTTTAACAGTTTCTTTGAGTCTTCATTTCATTATGAAGTTTCTTGTTATGTAAAACTTAAATAAATGTGTTTGCTTTCTCTTGCTTATCTACATTTTGTTAGAGAGATCTTATTTGAGAACTTAAAAGTGTGGGGGAAAGAGCTATCTTTTCTTCCTCTGTATCTGTTTATTTCTATATGGTGTTTTTTTGACTAGCAGAATCTTTCAAATTTGATTAATACCAATTTGCCATTCAATTTTATATTGACAGTAAGCAGTAGAAGGAAAGGAGACTAGGTGCATTTTTCAGCCTAATCTGTAAAGATGTCATTGCATGAAAAACAAAGACTAGACTTTCGTGATTGCCAGGAGAAATATCAATAACCTCTGATATGCAGATGGCACAAGCCTTATAGCAGAAAGTGAAGAGAAGCTAGAGTCTCTTGATGAAAGTGAAAGAGGAGAGTTAAAAAGTTGGCTTAAAACTCAACATTCAAGAAACTAAGATCATGGCATCTGGTCCCATCACTTCATGCAAATAGATGGGTAAACAATGGAAACAGTGGCAGACTTTGTTTTCTAGGGCTCCAAAATCACTGCAGATGGTGACTGCAGCCACGAAATTAAGAGACATTTGCTCCTTGGAAGAAAAGCTATGACCAACCTAGACAGCATATTGAAAAGGAGGAACATTACTTTGCCAACAAAGGTCCATTTAGTCAAAGCTATGGTTTTTCCAGTAGTCATGTATGGATGTGAGAGTTGGATCATAAAGAAAGCTGAACATCAAAGAATTGATGGTTTTGAACTGTGGTGCTGGAGAAGACTCTTGGGAATCCTTTGGACTGCAAAGGATCAAACCAGTCAATCCTAAAGGAAATCAGTCCTGAATATTCATTGGAAGGACAGATGCCAAACCTGAAGCTCCAATACTTTGGCTCCAATACTTTCACAATTACTCAGTTGTGAAGAACTGAGTAATTGGAAAAGACCCTAATGCTACGAAAGATTGAAGGCAGAAGAAGAAAGGGACAACAAAGTATGAGATGATTAGATGACATCACCGACTGAATGGACATGAGTTTGAGCAAGCTCAAGGAGTTGGTGATGGAAGGGAAGCCTGGCCTGCTGCAGTCTGTGAGGTCTCAAAGAGTCAGATACTACCGAGTGACTGAACTGAACTGAGACCTTCTTGTTTGCTTTCTATTATATAATATTTCTAAGGATAGATGTATGATATAATCATTCTTCAAAAATATGTTTGGAATGTCAACATGATTCAGTTCTGCTGCTACGTTTGATGAAAAGTTTTTGAAAATACAACTAGTATTTATTCTCCAATGTGGGTTTCTAAAACTATACCCTTAGTGACTTTTCAAAAATAGGAGTATGGCCAGCTGAGAGAAACAAAGAAAACAAAAAACATTCCAAGGAAAACAACATTTTGGAATTGAACTAAATATATATGTATAAAGTATATATGTATAAAGTATAAAGAGAAAAATCAAAGATTTTAATAATTCTTTCCAGGGAAGTGTAAGCATGTGTGTGTTTTCATGTGTGTGCATGTGTGTGTATGTTTGCACTTGAACAGAAATCATCCTGAGACTGTTTTTCTTTTCAAATTGTCCTAACTTTCAGACAGCAGAGAACCAGTAAAATATGCTGGTGTGACTCTTTCTAAAGGCAACTCTTAAAAGGAGACATTAAAGAAAAAAAAACTAGCTTTAATTTGGATTTGCCTCTTTCCATGATTATACAGTTGTCTTAATCAGGCCAATGCCTCCCATGTTTTTATTTCATGATTAAGAATGTACAGGTTATCATATGTGGACTTTGTATTAAAGAAAGTCATCTTTGAGCAAAATTCTATTGCCTGACTCTAATAATGTCAGTCAGATTAGGCTTACAATTCAAAAATGATTATTTGAATGATGTTCTAGTTTTCCCTCTTGACTGCTTTGCAGTGTTTAAAGTCTGAAGCCAGTATTTCTGTTCTAATAATAAGGTTATGCCAAAGGTGAGGAAGACAACAAGACCCAAACAAGAAGCTAATAGCAGATACCAGTGGTGTCTAGTGGAAATATTCAAATTTGATCTTACTTACACAAGCATTAAATGGTTCATCTGCATTTTCTATTGAGTGTCACAGTAGCGTATAATTAAGAGAAATTGTTTGTAATTGCAGAGTACCCCATCATAGCTTAATAATCTTCATGTGCTTTGTTTAATATTATTTAAGGTCTTTCATTCTGTGGAAAGGGTCATACACCCTTTCAAAGAGGGCTAGCTGAGTCTAAGGACAAGTTTCAAAATTATAGGGGATTGTTTTTATATAGATATTATAAATTAGTAAATAATTATTTGCTGGTTATCTAATAATAGGAGAGTAATTATAATAATTAATGTAGTTGGAACAGGGGAAACCTGCAGAGAAAAAAACAAAACAAAATATTTTTTCTCACTTTTTATCTGTACCTTTGGTGTCTGCTGCTGTAAGTACCTTTCCATCTGTATTTGGACTGCAAAATTAAAGAAAAGCATCAAGCAGTCACAAAGGAGATTTAAACCGAAAGACAGGAAGATGTCTCTTAGGGACTGAAATGTGTTCCTTGAAAATCCATATGTTTTAGCTCTAATACCCAATGTAACTGTATTGGAGATAGAGCTTTTAAAGAGTAAATCAGATCTTAAGGGTGGGGCCCTAATCAAATAAGATCAATGTCCCTATAAGGCAAGAGATACCACAAGTACATCTACAAAGAGGAAAGGTCATGTGATGACATAGTAAAAAGGCAACCTTCTACAAGTCAAGAAGTATCACAGAAACCAACTTTGCTGGAACCTTGATCCTAGCCTGGCAGTCTCGAGTGAGAGAAACTAGATTTCTTCTGTTTATACCACACAGTCTGTGGTATTCTGTTATGGCAGCCCCAGCCTGCTGATTCAGGACTGAGTAGTATCTAGCCCCAGAAGTTTTAATGTCAACTCTGTAAATTAGTATAAATTAAATCCATATCAGCTGGACACAGACAAACCTGCCTTACCTTTACATTTATGTAAATAATTATTGTTACTCAAATATGTATCAGCATTTAAAACAAACCAATACATACATGCATATGTACATAAGAAAGACATACAGTACCATCTAACATACTACCCTCATCCAAAATGTTAGAGCTTCAGTGATGTTGAATTTATTAAATTGTATTTAAAGATACTCCCGATGCTTTAGCAAGGACCTCTGACCCTGTGCCAGGTTGTTGAGTAAGCACTGGTTTTCCCAAGTGGGATGGACAGAGTATCTCATGACTGCTAATCTGGACCTCTTAACACTGTTGCTCTACTGCTTTATAATACACTTGGCTTATTGATCAGTGGTGTCTGGCTAGCTACTGGATTGCTTGTATGTTGTCATCAAGTATCACATTTCAAGTATCTTAATAGCAAAATCTGTGTCTGTTTATAGTGATGTTTGAAATCTAATTACTCCTAGTTTTATGAAGACAGAGATGTAAAATCTGAGTTTTTAAATTCATTTGGGGAAGAATTCTAAATTATAAAATGTAATTTGGACATTTGTTTTTCCTTTATCCTAGGATGGCCAAGGTGTTATCTAAGGGTTGTTACCTCTAAGTGTTTTCTTTCTGGTATATTTATATACACTTACAGGCTGCTAGCATGACATATAAACTTCCCAGTGGAGGAGGTGTTATCTCAAGACACATACACTCTAACATTTATGGAGCTATTCTGGCTTGTCCTTAGAAAAGGTATTTTAACCCATTGGAAGCAAGAGTAATTTGTAAGGAGTTTAGATTTTTAGAAATGCTAGGAAATAATGACAGTCTATGACACTTATTAACTTACATAATTAATCAAGTGCTGGACCTAAAGACTTGGAAAAGAGATCGTTAAGCACTGCAGTTTACAAATGGTTACTTTGTTATTGCTGCTGCTTTCATTCTGTGCCTGGAAGGGGCTCTGGAATTCATGTTATTGGAATAAGTCTTTGAAAAGACATTTAATAAGACAGAGAAACTTGGTTTTGAATTTCAGCTCTGCCTTTGACTATTTCTCTTGGACATTACATAAACCTCTTTAAACTCAATTGCCTCCTCTAATCCCAGTCACCACACAGTGTATTATTAGGGATGAAAGGGGACAATCCAGGTTTAGTACACAGCAAGTGTGAAGAGTGCTCCACAAGGGTTCATCGCCTTTGTATTTCTGTAGAAGCTGCAGGAGGGCCTCTGGCTTCGCTTTGTCCTTGGTAGTCACAGAAGTAGTGACAGGGCAGGATTTCATCCTTGCTGTAGGAAAGAAGGTCCTGAGCAGTGTCTTCAAGGCCAAAGTGGGGGCTGTGCTCAGAGAGCACCCCTCCTCTGCCCCTCACAGCAGCCGTTTCTTCTCACTCTTCTCTAAGTAGCCTTCCAGCTGAATTATAGTGAGCTGTCTCTCTGATCAGGCTTCTCCAGCAGATATTTGTACTGGGGCTAGAAGGATGGGTGACTGACATACTAGGCTCTAAAACATTCTGGCTAACAAAGTACACACTTTTGTTATTTCCCTCATTTTCTGTCTCTTCTTTCCCCTAGGATTTCTGGCAAGTTAATGTGTGCATGTACATAAGGATATACACATGCGCACACACACTGTATGCCATTTTATTTTAATTAAACATTTATATAAGCTGATATGAACTGCACTAAATTACCATGATTGTGTGCACCTTTTTGTCTCCTGCAGAAGCTGACTTATAGCCAGCTTAAAGTTTTCTATGTCCTTTAATTCTATTGTTGACAAGTCCTCGGATACTTCCCTGGTAGCTCAGTGGTAAAGAATCTGCCTGCCAGTGCACGAGATATATGTTTGATCCCTGGGTTGGAAGATCCCCTGGAGAAGGAAATGGCAGTATTCTTGCCTGGAGAATCCCATAGATGGAGGAGCCTGAGGGGCTAGAGTCCATGGGGTCACAAAGAGTCAGACACATTTGAGCTACTGAACACGCAAGCACAATTCTCCACTGCCATATACCTGCTTCCATTTTGGTGACTATTCCACAGTCCCCTGAAAAACTAAACATTAGCCCTTCTTTTCTCTGACATCATTGTAAAACTTGCTGGATTTTTCTTCTCTTGGTTCCTGACTGTGGACATCACAAAGTTTTAGCATAGTCTTATTCTCAAAAGGCCTACCTTTTAAATCTCTCATGACCTGCCCACTTATTTGTTTGAGTCTTCAGTTCAATTCAGTTTGGTCAATCAGTCGTGTTCGACTCTTTGCGACTCCATGTACTGCAGCACGCCAGGCCTCCCTGTCCATCACCAATTCCCAAAGTTTACCCAAACTCATGTCCATCGAGTCGGTGATGCCATCCAGCCATCTCATCCTCTGTCGTCCCCTTCTCCTCCTGCCCCCAATCCTTCCCAGCATCAGGTTAATTTCCAATGAGTTAACTCTTCTCATGAGGTGGCCAAAATATTGGAGTTTCAGGTTCAACATCAGTCCTTCCAATGAACACCCAGGACTGATTTCCTTTAGGATGGACCGGTTGGATCTCCTTGCAGTCCAAAGGACTCTCAAGAGTCTTCTCCAACACCACAGTTCAAAAGCATCAATTCTTCAGCACTCAGCTTTCTTTACAGTCCAACTCTCACATCCATACATGACTAATGGAAAAACCACAGCATTGACTAGATGGACCTTTGTTGGCAAAGTAATGTCTCTGCCTTTTAATAAGCTGTCTAGTTTGGTCATAACTTTCCTTCCAAGGAGTAAGTGTCTTTTAATTTCATGGCTACAATTACCATCTGCAGCGATGTTGTAGCCTCCCCAAAATAAAGTCTGACACTGTTTTCACTGTTTCCCCATCTATTTTCTATGAATTGATGGGACCAGATGCCATGATCTTAGTTTTCTGAATTTTGAGCTTAAAGCAACTTTTTCACTCTCCTCTTTCACTTTCATCAAGACGCTTTTTAGTTCCTCTTCACTTTCTGCCATTAAGGGTGGTGTCATCTGCATATCTGAGGTTATTGATATTTCTCCCTGCAATCTTGATTCCAGCTTTTTGAGTCTTAAGTTAACTCATATTCCTAATTGCTTGTAGGGCCTCTCAAATTCTTCAGATATAAATCCAAATGTATCTTACTGCAATGTTCTATTCATTTCTAGTGTCCATTTCCTATAACATACGAAAATGTCACTGGTTTTTAACATTTTTAATCTATCTTTTCTTTTCTTGTTTTTAAACAGCACTAGTCATTATTTGAGAACCTTGGAGATTTATGTTAGAGTGATTCCGTCTGTCATATTCAGTTTTTGATTCTTATTTAAATACCTTCCTAGGATTAAAAGTTCAATACCTCAGCTTTTAAGATTAAATTACTATATTTACCTCTTCATGGGTTCTCTGTTCATTCAAATGTGTTTAGCAATTTTCTACACAACTTGTTCGGTTACTTAAGGTATACTGTCTATTCTTATATATTAGACAGCATACCTTAAGAACACTGTTATCTACCTGTTCTTCAAAACTGGGTGCTGAACTCTTCAGTGACATTGTTTATGACCTAATGCACCAAAGTTACTCAAATCTAGTGATATGCTACCTCCAAAGCAGGGCATTTTTCGCTGCTTATCTCACACAGAAGATAACAATGCCAATTTGCTTTGTATTTTTGAGTTGGGTTATTCTCAAAGTATAATTAATTAAATAATAAATCTCATCAATGCTCTGTGATCTGATGACTAAATTCAGTATCTGGCTACTTAAGTTAGATCTTTTGTGTATTTTACATCGAAGTCATTTCATGTGTTTTTATTTTCTCATATTTAATATATCTTACATGCTAATTAATAAAATATCATCCTTAGTTTACTTATCATGTCTAGTTTATCCTTTTAACATGTCTCACATAGAAATAAGCTTGAGATCGAAATGTTGAAGCAGTATTCTGTGAGCTAGACTAGTAAGTTGAGTTTTTACTCAATTCCTAAATGAAAAATTAAAACAACCTGCTTCTTTTTTTATTACTAGCATTCTTGAAACCAGATATATAAGAGACTCAATCAAAATTTGTTGAATAAATGTGTAAATGAATGAAGATAATCAAATTCAAATCAAATATTCAACGTAACTACTGTTATTCAACAAATTAACAATAAGGTAATTTTCCCACTTGTGGATGAGCTTCCGAAGTTAAATTCAATCACAAAGAGAAGTTATATTCACTTGAGATTGAAATTATATTCACTTGAACCTTTCTCATACTTGTTAAGATGTACTTTCACTGCCATTAGTTTCACAGAAACACCCATGAGCAGTTTCAGCATTCTTGATGCTCTCTGCACAGCACTGGCCATCAGGTTCAACTATAACACCTGCAAATGATAGGCCTCGTGTTGGCTTTTAAAGCTACAGCAGTCACTTTTTGTGGCAGCATCATCTGTCCTGTGATGGTGTTCCTCAGGATTAATCCCAATGCTGAGAATTACACCAGGCTTAATCACAAGCCACTGGCTGTACTATCAACTGAATAGCAAATTACATCTTAATCAAGGTGGCTGTTTACTTATGGTGCCTCTATGTGCAGATTTTACTTTGCATGTATCCCAAGTACTTTGCATATATCAGTCAGTTGAACTCTTATACCTACATTAGTCCTACCTACCATTTTTTTGCTTCAGAGTATTAAATGATTATCTTAAAATATAAAACACAGGTGAGAAGAAATGAGATATAATTTTACATGTATCTATAGAGCCAATTTAATTACCTTAACATAAGGAACCAATATATGAGGTAAACAATTATATCAAGCATCTATGTTTAGGAAATTAATTTCAATTGATGCTATCTTCCAGTTGTTTGGGGACAATAACTTGCTCCAAATTTTATTTCCTCTTATCTCCAAGTTTTATTTGCCTTACCTCCTACATTAGAGATCTGTGTCATTTTTATTTTCATTTTCATCTAATATATACTTATAATCTCTTCCCATATGATTTTTGTCCTTTTCAACTTTTTTGGAGAGAGTATTTTTCTTCATTATTCATCATGAATGGGCTTCCAAGTTTAAGATCTTCTAATACTTTCTTATTCTATTTCATTCATTCTTAAGAAACTAAATTCTTCATGTTTGTTGTCATTTAAGTTACTGACAAAGGCCTAGTATTTGACCCCTAATTTTATGTGCATTATCTCATTTATTTTTCTCATTTAGTCCTATGTATTATTATCTAATTTTATAAATGAGTAAAGCAGAACTCAGGAAAGTTGTATAACTTGTCTTAAGTAAATCAGTCGGATTCTCTCCAGATCTGATGCCAAAATTCCCTGCTTTTTAAATTATTTCATAGATGCCTATAGGAATAGACAAATTCTAGCATTTCATAGATGCCTATAGTTCTTAGATATTTGACAAGATTCTTTGCCAAGTTTAATAAATTTGACTCACTGCTGCCATGCGTTAACTTTGGCAGTAAAAGATGAAGATTTTTTTAAATATTGATTTTATTTAGTAGTTTCAATCTTTTGATGTGTTTTACCAAGTAGCTGAATTATACGGTGGCCACTATTGCTGAGTAGTTAGATAGGCAGAGTATGGGAAAAGAATATAATCAAATACTGCAATAACATTCATTAATCCAGTACTTAGGAAATGGTACTTACTGTTTTATAAAAGTATGTCAAAATTCATTAATTATTGTTACTTATAAATAACTTTGGCATGAGTTAGCCAATGAACAAGATACCTTGTTAGTGGGTTCCCATAAAGGATAACATTGATAGGATCTTTGCAAATATAATCTTACAGAATTATACGTGTTCCACAGACTTACCACACTGAAAAAAACCCTCAAAGCCATCTCTGTGTTCTAAAATGGAAATTTTATTTGTGCTCTAAAAGGTAATCAGTGCATTAGGAGGGGAACATTCTGGTAGATAAGTAAGGAAATCCCTGGTATTATGTTCTAGTTAGGCACACACAAGTACCATTTAGTAGTTTTAACCAAAAGCAGTATGAAAGTCAAATATAATTGTCATAGAACAAGTGAAGATTCTCATTATTTATAGTATGTTTTGGCCCATCAGGATTCTTGAAAAATTTATTGCAAATGAGAAGGTATGTGAACTGATTCTGTGTTAAGTTACTCAGTGAGTAAATTTGAAGCAATTTTTTAAAAATACAAAATGAGGTTGACTTGTACTATATGAATATGTCCTGAATGAACTCATATGTCATGCTGCTGGTTTAGTTGCTCAGTCATGTCTGACCCTGGAAACTCCATGGATTGTAGCCCTTCAGGCTCCTCTGTCCATGGGGTTTTCCAGGCAAGAGTACTGCTGTGGGTTGCCATTTCCTTCTCCAGGGGATATTCCTGACCTAGAAATCGAAACAGGGTCTCCTGCACTGCAGGCAGATTCTTTACCAACTGGGCTTTGAGAGAAGTCCTATACATTATGAATCTTTCTCAAAAAATGAAATGGTAGAAGCTTCATTTGGACTCCTGAGATTCCCTTTCAGATTTAGTAAACTGGTAAGCTCTTGTGCTTCTATGAAGGAAAATGACAAGACTGGTGTTTTAGAGACAATTATCACAGCATAAAGATATATATGTGCAATTCCTATCAAGCTACCAGAGGTCTTTTTCAGAGAATTAGAACAAATAATTTCACAATTTGTATGGAAATACAAAAATCTTGAATAGCCAAAGCAATCTTGAGAAAGAAGAATGGAACTGGAGGAATCAACCTACCTGACTTTAGGCTATACTACAGAGCCACAGTCATCAAGACAGTATGGTACTGGCACAAAGACAGAAATATGGATCAATGGAACAAAATAGAAAGCCCAGAGATAAATCCACGCACCTACGGACACCTTATCTTTGACAAAGGAGGCAAGAATATACAATGGAGAAAAGACAATCTCTTTAACAAGTGGTGCTGGGAAAACTGGACAGCCACTTGTAAAAGAATGAAACTAGAATACTTTCTAACACCATACACAAAAATAAACTCAAAATGGGTCAAAGATCTAAGCATAAGACCAGAAACTATAAAACTCCTAGAGGAAAACATAGGCAAAACACTCTCCGACATAAACCAAAGCAGTATCCTCTATGACCCACCTCCCAGAATATTGGCAAAAAAGCAAAAATAAACAAATGGGACCTAATTAAAATGAAAAGCTTCTGCACAATAAAGGAAACTAAAACCAAGGTAAAAAGGCAGCCTTTAGAATGGGAGAAAATATACAAGCAACTCCTGCAGCTCCATTCTAGAAAAATAAACGACCCAATCAAAAAGTGGGCCAAAGAACTCAACAGACATTTCTCCAAAAAAGACATACAAATGGCTAACAAACACATGAAAAGATGATCAACATCACTCATTATCAGAGAAATGCAAATCAAAACCACAATGAGGTACCACTTTACACCCGTCAGAATGGCTGCCATCCAAAAGTCTACAAGCAATAAATGCTGGAGAGGATGTGGAGAAAAGGGAACCCTCTTACACTGTTGGTGGGAATGCAAACTAGTACAGCCACTATGGAGAACAGTGTGGAGATTCCTTAAAAAACTGCAAATAGACCTGCCATATGACCCAGCAATCCCACTGCTGGGCATACACACCGAGGAAACCAGAATTGAAAGAGACACGTGTACCCCAATGTTCATTGCTGCATTGTTTACAATAGCCAGGACACAGAAGCAACCTAGATGCCCATCAACTGACGAATGGATAAGAAAGCAGTGGTACATATACACAATGGAATATTACTCAGCATTAAAAAAAAAGTTCATTTGAATCAGTTCTACTCAGGTGGATGGAACTGGAGCCTATTATCCAGAGTGAAGTAAGCCAGAAGGAAAAACAACAATACAGTATACTAACACATATATATGGAATTTAGAAAGATGGTAAGGAGAACCCTGCATGCGAGACAGCAAAAGGAACGCAGATGTATAGAACAGACTTGTGGACCCTACGGAAGAGTGCAAGGGTGGGATGATATGGGAGAATGGCATTGAAACATGTTAATTACCATATGTGAAATCAATCGCCAGCCCAGGATTGATGCTGGGGGCTGGTGCACCGAGATGTCCTAGGGGGAGGGAATCGGGAGTTAGGAGGGAGGGGGGTTCTGGAGGGGGAGCATATGTAAACCCATGGCAGTTTCATGTCATTGTATGGCAAAACCAACACAATAAAGTAAAGAAAATTAAAAAAATATACAAAAGTCTACAAGCAATAAATGCTGGAGAGGATGTGGGGAAAAGGGAACCCTCTTACACTGTTGGTGGGGATGCAAACTAGTACAACCACTATGGAGAACAGCGTGGAGATTCCTTAAAAAACTGGAAGTAGAACTGCCATATGACCCAGCAATCCCACTGCTAGGCATACACACCGAGGAAACTAGAATTGAAAGAGACACGTGTCTCCAATGTTCATCACTGCAATAGCCAGGACATGGAAGCAACAGAGATGTCTATCAACAGACGAATGGATAAGAAAGCAATGGTACATATACACAATGGAATATTACTCAACAATTAAAAAGAATACATTTGAATCAGTTCTACTCAGGTGGATGAAACTGGAGCCTATTATCCAAAGTGAAGTAAGCCAGAAGGAAACACCACAATACAGTATACTAATGCATATATATGGAATTTAGAAAGATGGTAATGACAACCCTGTATGCGAGACAGCAAAAGAGACACAGATGTATAGAACAGTCTTTTGGACTCTATGGGAGAGGGCAGGGATGGGATGATATGGGAGAACGGCATTGAAACATGTAAATTATCATATGTGAGATCAATTGCCAGCCCAGGTTTGATGCTTGATACAGGGTGCTCAGGGCTGGTGCACTGGGATGACCCAGAGAGAGGGAATCAGGAGGGAGGTGGGAGGGGGATTCTGGAAGTTGAACACATGTATACCCATGGATGATTCATGTCGATGTATGGCAAAACCAACACTATAATGTAAAGAAAATTTAAAAAAATAAAATAAAATAAATGATACAGAAGATGAAAAAAAAAAGATATATTTGTGTGTGTCACATATGTGTGTGTGTGTAGATATAGATGTGTGTATGAGTGTGTACAATGTGTTCTCTCTTATTTAAAAAAGGTCAGGAAATATTAGTTATTTTTGAGCACATGCCAAAAGCAAAAATCCTAGCTAATAGGAATAGTTTTCTTTTTTTCCAGACAGTTGAAGTGTCTGAAAATAAGAACTGTAATAGAATTGCTTTCTCCAACAGAATTATAACATAATTACTGAAGGGCTATAATATATTTTATGCTACTCTGTTAGAATTTTATACTATTTTTTGTCCTTTAAAAGATTTTACTACACTGAACTCAGAACAGAGGTCACAGTCCATACATCTGACAAATAAGTAAAAAAGAAATAATCCTAAATAGAAAGTGCTTATAACGACATTCTGCAGAGTTAATGCACTACCACCTTTAACCCTTGCTTAAGTTGTGCTAATTCATCACCGAACCCATTCAACATTTAATAAAGTATTCAGTAATGTACAGTGCGAAGCTACCTTCCCCTATAAAACAGTGTTAAACAGTGTTTGTATGTAGTTACAGGTTCATAACTACATATGTCTCTGGTTCTTTGTATTTCTTAGGTTTTTCAGTAGAAGCAAAGCAAATATACCTATTCAGTGTAAGTATTTGTAGCTGAATAATATTAAATATAATTAAATCTATTAAATACAATTGATTATATATCTCAAGCAAAATTGCACTTTAAAGAGCATTTTGCCTTCCACCAAAAAGAGAAAAATGCCATTATAAAGAATTGATTATATCTTTATTTTATATCTCTAGGTAAATGCTTTCAGGAAAAATTAAAAATACTAATTATTAAAAAATAAATATTTATACTTCAGCATTTGATTTCTTTTCTGAAGAATCATTTCTACATTCACCATTTTATATATCTAAATTGGAGTGTTTTGGTTTGTACTATTTTTAGCAGGAATTTAAGTCTTAAGTGTGGGTAAAATGTTATGTGGATATTTTTTAAACTAGAAAATTTACTACACAAGCTTGTGGGAATCATTTAACTTTGGGCTTTTATTTTATGCTTTGGAAGCTCTTAATCTCCTTTGACTTCTGGTTTCTGTATTGTATGACATAAATTTCAATTTCCAAACAAGTTAATGGCAGAAGGTATATGAATGCTCTAAAAGCTCTTTATTCATTAACTATTTAATAATAGATATGTCACTCACCTGTATTCTCATATCTAGTGTTAAACTTATATTTTGTAATTTGTGCTGAGTAAGGTGGTTGAAAATATTTTCAAGAATATGACAAAAATTCTACCTTTCTAACACAAGTCGGTAACTATTACACATACCTACAAATTTGTTTACCTGTGCATTATATTATGATGCTAATTTTATGAACTATATGTAAAATGAATATATTTAGCTAGCACATATATTCAGTTTATAAAGGACAATAAAAGCAGAGGCACCACTGTTTATCTTCAGATGCCAGTGTAAACACTGCTGCTGCCTGCCTTTCATTCTAGAACTAGTTGCTATGCTGATGTTTCTGGTTACCTTTCGCTCAGATTTCTTTACAATTTTATTTACATGGATGTATTAGGTACTTAAATTCATAAAGGTCATTTCTTTACTTAGTGACACTATTTCCAGTTGCACATGACTTCCAAGGTAGCACTAGTGGTAAAGAATCTACCTGCCAACGCAAGAGACTTGAAGAGATGCAGGTTCAGTCCTTGGCTCCAGAAGATCCCCTGAGGGAAGGCATGGCAACCCACTCCAGAATTCTTGCCTGGGGAATCCCACGGACAGAGGAGCCTGGCAGGCTACAGTCCATAGGGTCGCACAGAGTCGAACACAACTGAAGCAACTTAGCACACACACACACACACACACACACACACACACACACACACACACACAC
>ML664161.1:47398153-47454839 GCA_007570785.1 Antilocapra americana | reverse complement strand
CACACACACACACACACACACACACACACACACACACACACACACACCCCAACTAGAGCTTTCTCTTGGCATTTTCCATTGTGCCTGTATCTTTTTTTTTATCTCTCTTTGTCTTTTTACCACTATACTTCTTGGGTGTGGTGTGTAAGTGGATTTTGTTTTAATAAGGCTTTTCTGACATTAATTCATGAATTTTAATTTATTCACTTTGATTACAGATATACTTCTATTTGTTCTGATGTTCTATTTTGTTCTTTCTTCGTTTAGATTTTTCTATATTTTTCCCCTGTATTTTCTTTGTCTTCTGAGTTGATTTTTGAATTATATTTCATTTTCCTTCATTGTTCCTTTACTGCTTTAGAAGTTAAGTACTTGATTGTTATTCTTTGAATGGTTACTTTAGAAATTTCCACAGGCTTATTTAACTTAGCATTAAAAATAGTTAATCTATATTTGTAGCCTATGTTCCCCAAATTGTGATTCTAGAATAAGACATCTGAGTGATTTTATGGTTTAAAAAAATGCTGCTAAATTTTCATCCAAAAAAATTTACAAATGTGTACTGCCACTAGCAATGCATAAATGTTTATTTTTTACATTCTTGCAAATGTTGAATATTGTGATTATTTATTTATTTGTTTGTTTTTATGTATATTTAATTGTGGAGAGTTTTCTTTATTGTTCATATTTCTGCACATGGCCTAACTAATATTTTCATGTGTGAATTATTTTTCCAAGTTATCTGTTTAATTACCAAATTTTATATGCTCATTATAAAATGAATCATTTGTTTGAGACTGGCAAATTTCAGTGTCTATGTAGCAATCTTAAGTTTGTTGGTTAATTTATCTTGAAAATCTTCTACATCACCATAATCACACTTTTATTATAGAATATACTATTTAAAGAGATATTTATATGTCTTTCTCTCCCCTAGATTGGAACAATATTATATTCATATCTCTACTTACATTACCTAGCAGGATGTTGATGAGGGTAATTCTAAATGCCAGATACAGAGATCAATTTTGTTCTGAATTGCCAATGCTATCTTAAAGTGTATAAAGCATGCCAGACTGCTATTATATTTCAAGGACAGCCTCCAAAGGGAACAGAAGGGAATGTGTTTTTCCCAGTCAGTTTGTCATACTTAACTAAAAGTTGACTGCTTCATTTTAACTATTTTGTGCTATTACATGTTGCTTTATTGAATGAATTTGAGGATGGAGGGAGATTGCATATGTTCCTTCCATCCCCTGAATATTTCTACGATTTGATAGCTTCTACTTAATGTTCCTTAAATTCAATCATATATGTGAGAAGTTTATTTCAAATAGCAGCTGCTATAATAAGTATTAGGAAGTAAAATTTAATTAAGACTCTATTCTATATCCCTTTGAATTTATTTGTAGTTGACTCTGGAAACATATTTCTATTTAGTCATTTTGTTGATTTATTGAAATATGACAGCATAACAGTATTGGGGTGAACCTACTTTTGACATTTTTTAATGTATATTTATACATTTTTAATGTATATACACATATATGTATATATGTGTTTATGTATGTATATTTTAAAATTGTATATTTTTTGCATGCTTTCTATTTTTATTTTATTTTGTATTTCCATTTTATTGAGGATTAATTTATGCATAAAATTATAATATATTTAAAGTGTACATCATAGTGATTTGATATATGGGCTTCCTGGTGGTGCAGTGGTAAAGAATCCACCTGCTGATGCAGGAGAAAATAAGAGACACAGGTTCGAACCATGGGTCGGGAAAGTGCCTGCATTAGGAAATAGCAACCCACTCCAGTACTCTTGTCTGGAAAGTTCCATGGATAGAGAGCCTTGTGCTCTACAGTCTGTGGGGTTGCAGAGTCAGATGTGACTAATCACACACACATAAATTGTGAAAGGATTCCCCTCATTTAGATAATTAACATGTTCATCATTTATTTGAATGAGAACATTTAAATTTGACTCTCAGAAAATTTTCAGTTACACAGTACAGTACTGTGAACTGTAATTACTATGTTTTACATTATATCTTCAGATCTTATTCCTTACTACTGAAAGTCTGTACCCTTGTGCCACCCTCTCCCTCTTTCACCCACCTTCCAGCCCCTGAAAAAAACATTTTTCTATAATATGAATTTGACTTTTAAACTTCTAAATTACACATATTACATTATACAACATTTGACTTTCATGTCTGATCTAGTATTTCACTTAACATGATGTCCACAATGTCTTCTATGTTGTTGCAAATGTCAGAATTTTCTTCTTTCTCATGGCTGAATAATGCTCCACTATATATATATATATATATATATATATATATATATATGTGTGTGTGTGTGTGTGTGTGTGTGTGTGTGTGTGTGTATGTTTATCATATTTTTTTTATCCATTCATCTGTTGATGGACATTTGAGTCATTTCCATATTTTGGTTATTTGTGAATAATGCTACAATGAACACAGAAGTACAGATATTTATTCAAGTTCTTGTTTTCATTTTCTTCAGATATATATCTAGAAGAGGGATTGCAGGGTCAGACGGTAGTTCCTCTTTTAAATTTTTGAAGAATTTCTGTCCTGTTTTCCATACTGACTGCACCAATTTACGTTTTCACTGAAGTGCATAAGGGTTCCTTTTTCTCCACATCCTCACCAGTGCTTGCCTCTTACCTTTCTGATGATAGCCAATCTAACAGACATGCTGTAATATCTCACTGTAATTGTAACTTATTTTTAGTAATGCCATTAGCACCCATGGAATCACTAATTCACATGAGAACTAAGATATTGACTATAATCAATTAACCATCTGATTTTAAAAGATAATAGTGTTTGTTGTTCCAGTGTAAATACAGAATATTAATTTTTATGTAGTGGGATAAATAAATCTATAGGCATTAAGTGATAGGGGAGTGATCATAGGAAAACCTCATGAATAACTGAAAAATGAAATTTAACAGCTTATTATTTTTTTCTTTTACTAATCAATGTATCTTAAAAATATGAAATGCTCTCAATTAGTGGCATGTTCTTTTTAACTATAACAGATGAAACTTGTGGGAAAACTTCAAGTTTTTCAAGAACACAGAAAATAAATTATTGGACATAAAAGGTGAAAATAGACCAAAAAACACAAAAACATAATCTAAGATACACTTTTGAGATGAAAAAATTGTCACAAGTCAAATAACTGCTGAAGATATTGAAAAGTGAAATGCACCATTAGTATTATGGTGAAAAATAAAGCAATACTTTATCAGGTTACAATATTGGACATTACATAATATCAACATGTGATATGAAATATAAAAGGATAATTGCTGTCATATATTTAACTTAAATTTGAATATATCAGTTGATGTACTGATATAGAATTATCTCACATTTTCTGAATTTACAGGAGAAAATTCCTTGACCACTTTTTCTCTGTTTATCACAGAACGTCTATAACACAAAAAAGAATTTTCCTCTTAATTGATCCCCTTAATGATAGTTTGTGGACTAGAACAGGTGAAATGGCATCAAACTAATAGAGAATCAGCTATCTGTATAGCAAGGATGGTGAATAATGGGCATATTTTTGAAAGATTATTCAGTGATAATTGATACCTAACTAGGTAATTAATTGATAATTAATTACACAAATGATAATTCACATCATAATTTCTTTATTTATGGAGAAACCTGGCAGTCATCAATAGATCTTGATTCAGAGTTGAAGGACATAATGAAAAATGTGAATAATTTTCCATCATAGCTATGTTAGTGTACACATTTTCAGATATGCCTTTTGATTCAACTCTGCATAAAAACGTGACCAAGACTCAGTGACTCAAATTCATTGATTACAAGGAAATACCATTTATTTAATATGTAATTAAGTATATAGTCGAATATTTTCCTAAAACAGTTGGGAAGAATAAGTCCGCCCTCTCCTGCCCCCACCCATACCTTTATCTCTCTTCTCTAATGGGTGTTTTGAGAGGATAGACTTTCAACCATTGTCGACTCTAAAGGAGAGTTTGCTTGAGAATGAAGCCAAAAAAAAAAAAGAAAGAAACAGGCCTGATACATGGAGAAGTCCCAAAGATATTGTTTGATACATATTTAATTGTGAATGAAGTCAAATTTTGAGCGTTTTTTTTCTATCTTTAGACATTTAGAATGTGACATTATGTCACTTAAAAATGAAAGACTGTAAGTAAAAATATTATTGTTGCAATTAATAGGCTAGATGCTGGAGTCAGGATCAATTCAGTTCAGTTCAGTGGCCCAGTCATGTCTGACTCTTTGAGATCCCATGGGCTGCAGCACACCAGGTCTCCCTGTCCATCAACAACTCCTGGAATTTACTCTAACTCATGACCATTGAGTCGGTGATGTCATCCAACCATCTCATCTTCTGTGGTCACCTTGTCCTCCTGCCTTCAATCTTCCCCAGCATCAGGGTCTTTTCAAATAAGTCAGCTCTTTGCATCAGGTGGCCAAAGCATTGGAGTTTCAGCCTAAACATCAGTCCTTCCAATGAATATTCAGAACTGACTTTTTTTAGGACGGATTGGTTCGATCTCCTTGTAGTCAAAGGGATTCTCATGAGTCTTCTCCAACACCACAGTTCAAAAGCATCAATTTCTTGGCAATCAGCTTTCTTTATAGTCCAACTCTCACATCCATACATGACTACTGGAAAAACCATAGCCTTGGCTAGGCAGAACTTTGTTGGTAAAATAATATCTCTGCTTTCTAATACGCTATCTAGGTTGGTTATAATTTTCCTCCCAATGAGTAAATGTCTTTTAATTTCAAGGCTGCAGCACCATCTGCAGTGACTTTGGAGCCCCTCAAAATAAAGGCTGCCACTCTTTTCACTGTCTCTCCATCTATTTGCCATGAAGTGATGGGACCGGATGTGATCATCTTTTTTCTGAATGTTGAGCTTTAAGCCAGTTTTTTCACTCTCTTCTTTCACGTTCATCAAGAGGCTCTTTAGTTCTTCTTCGCTTTCTGCCATATGGGTGGTGTCATCTGAATATCTGAGGTTATTGATATTTCTCCCAGAAATCTTGATTCCAGCTTGTGCTTCATCCAACCCAGCTTTCCTCTTGACGTACTTTGCATATAAGTTAAAAGCAAGGTGACAATATACAGCCTTGATGTACTTTTTTCCTATTTGGAACCAGTCTGTCGTTTCATGTCCAGTTCTAATTGGTGCATCTTGACCTGCATACAGATTTCTCAAGAGGCAGGTCAGGTGGTCTGGTATTCCCATATCATGCAGAATTTTCTGCAGTTTATTGTGATCCACACTGACAAAGGCTTTGGCATAGTCAATAAAGCAGAAATAGATGTATTTCTGGAACTCTCTTGCTTTTTCGATGATCCAGAGGATGTTGGCAAATTGATCTCTGATTCCTCTGCCTTTTCTAAAACCAGCTTGAACATCTGGGAGTTCACAGTTCATGTATTGTTGATGGCTGGCTTGGGGAATTTTGAACATTACTTTACTAGCGTGTGCGATGAGTGCAATTGTGCCGACATTTGAGCATTCTTTGGCATTGCCTTTCTTAGGGATTGTAATGAAAATTGACTTTTTCCAGTCCTGTGGCCACTGCTGCATTTTCTAAATTTGCTGACATATGGAGTGCAGCACTTTCACAGCACCATCTTTTAGGACAGAAATAGCTCAACTGGAATTCCATCACCTCCACCAGTTTTGTTTGTAGTGATGCTTCCTAAGGCTCACTTGACTGCACATTCCAGAATGTCTGGCTCTAGGTGAGTGATCACACCATCATGATTAACTGGGTATAGATATTCTGTGTATTTGTGCCACCTTTTCTTAATCTCTTCTGCTTCTGTTAGGTCCATACAATTTCTGTCCTTTATTGAGCCCATTTCTTTGCGTGAAATGTTCCCTTGGTATCTCTAATTTTCTTGAAGAGATCTCTAGTCTTTCCCATTCTATTGTTTTCCTCTTATTACTTTTGTACTGATCACTGAGGAAGGCTTTCTTATCTCTTCTTGCTATTATTTCAAACTCTGCATTCAAATGATATATCTTTCCTTTTCTCCTTTGCTTTTTGTGTCTCTTCTTTTAACAGCTATTTGTAAGGCCTCCTCAGACAACCATTTTATTTTTTTGCATTTCTTTTTCTTGGAAATAGTCTTGAACCCTGTCTCCTCTACAATGTCAGAAACCTCCGTCCATAGTTCATGAGGCACTCTGTCTATCAGATCTAGTTTCTTAAATCTAGTTCTCACTTCCACTGTATAATCGTTAGGGATTTGATTTAGGTCATACCTCAATGGTCTATTGGTTTTCCCTACTTTCTTCAATTTAAGTCTGAATTTGGCTATAAGGAGTCAGGATAAATAAGTTTAAATCCTGGCCCCATCATTTGTTCATTGTGTGGCCTCGTACAATTTTCTTAACTTCTTTGTGCCTCAGTTATATTATCTGTAAGAAATGAGGACAGTAATAGTACTTATCTCAAAGATCGTTGTGCTGGATAAAAGATAATATATGTAAATTGTAGTATTTGTAAATTAAATGTCCATAAAAGAACTCAGAATATCTGCCATGTCTTAGGGGCTGAATGTTAATTTAATTAATTTTATCTTTGTTATTTATATATGAATTGTCAGCTGTCAAAAACTTCATACAAATCACTAAGAGAAACTACAAGGACAAAAATAGTTCTTAGGGACGAATAAAATAAAAAATGGAATGAGTATCCATTCACTACAACCCCAAATTTAAACTTTTAAAAAATATTTCAGATTTTAAATAGTTCAAAAATTTGCTTAGATGTCTTCTCCACTAGGTCTACCCAGTCTTCACTTTATGTCCATTTAATGATGACATATTGAGTTAGCAAGAGGGTCAAAGCAGAGAGGGTTGCTTAAAGAAAGAAATTATTCTCATGTTTTATAGGCCCTGTCCCCATTTTCTCTCTCAAGCATATGAGAGGGCTGTGTATAGTCTTCCATAAGATAACTCTTCATAATTTCTTACATCTGCTTTAAATTGAAATGCACGGATTTGGGAGCTGCCAATAGTTGCTTCCATCTTAATGAAAAATCTGAAATAGAATTGTTTTTTTAATCTAGTAAAGGGAATGACTAAGATATGAAGTTGATGAGATATGGAATCTGACTAATGATGAAAGCTGTGTGTCATCTAGTCAAATAGAGATAGTTTGTTGAAAGATGTTAACTGACATTTATCCTACAGGCAACACTAAAATAATCACTTGAAATAATTGAAATATTATGTTTTGTTTATTAAAAGTATGATTTTCTAAGCAAATTTCTATAGATGCCAAAAAGTAAATACTGATTTAAAGGGAGTGAGGCTGTAGATCTGCCATTTTCTAATGGGACCTTTAGAGTCCCAGGAAATTTTGGAGATCTCACTTTTAAATATAAACATTTGAGCTCCAGGAAATTATGTATATATATATTTATTATATATTAATATTATAGACATTTTATAAAAACTAACTTGATTCTTTGGAATAACTATAATGTAGATATTTTACTCCTGTTTTACAGATGAGAAAACACCAAGAAGGAACAAATAAATATAATAATTTGCTAAGGATTACAAAGCAGGCTCTGGAGGGGTCATGGCAACCCACTCCAGTATTCTTGCTTGAAGAATCCCCATGGACAGAGGAGCCTGGTGAACTTCAGTCCATAGGGTCACAAAGAGTCGGACACGACTGAGTGACTAAGCACAGCACAGAGCAGGCAAGTGGGAGAATCAGAATTTGAACACAGTTTATCTGACCTGAATGCTAAATCAATCCAGTCTTCTGCCTCTCATGATTAGTAATCACTTGATGCAGAGGCCAATCTTGTCTCTAGGTGGATAAAATATACTCACTAAACTTTGATGTAATATTTTAATATAATTTAATAAATATTTTCATGTAATTCTTACTTTGTAAGAACTAATCTCCTCTAAACATTTCTACATACAGTTTTCTCTTTCAAACATATGCTTAAACAGACAACTCAGCCATAGGCTTTTATTTAAAAAATTAATTTTGCAATAACCATCTCCAAAGTGAATTGTTTAGCAACACGTGTGTGTACTTTATATTATTTAAAGAATTTTAAAAATTAAATCTTAAATGTCTGAAGAAAAGAGATACAACTTTAGTTTACAAACTGGATGGGAAATAGTGCTTACTAGTTTGTTCACATGCATTTTTTCAGAGCCAATATCAAATTTTAAACTTTGGCATGGTAAGTCTTTTATATTTAATACTTCTTTGTTAAGAATATACATTCTCCACTCAATGACTACTTAAGAAGAAACTGTATTGATGTAAGAAGTGGTTCATAATAGGAAGAGTATCCTGAAGGAGTAGGTTTACCTGTGTACATAGAAACTCTTTTCTAAATTTGTTTGCTGACTGAGAGGACTGTGGGATTCCAATAGCAATTTGTTGGCCTCTGTGGATTGGGATTTCTTTGTCTTAAGATTCCTGCAGGTAAAATATCCCAGGATAATTCAAGTCATAGATCATCAAAATGGGAGTTAGATAAAACTGGTACTAATATGATATACCAATATATCTCATTATAAAAAAGATAAAACAGGTTTATTTTTAGATAAAAATATAGAAATAGAAAGAATAAACTACTTCTACATGCAAAAACAGAAAGGACAAAAAACGTTCCATACTAATGCTAAAAAAAGGAAGTAGAAAGTTTCCTGAGATGTTTTAGGAGCTAGAACAGCTAATTAGTAATGGAACTAGGTCCATGAAATTTACCGGGGAAATGTTATTCAATACAGCATTCAATACAAATTCTCCAGAATTTGTAAATATGAGATCAGAAAGAAGTCTAATTTCCATGTCCCTATTGTTTTTGTTATGCAGGATGAATCACTAGTGACATTAATAACCATCACCATTTTAGTAACATTGCAAAAGTATTATTTTAATCAATACTGACTTTTTAATGCTAAAATAAAGATTATAATTAAGACACATGTACCCCAATGTTCATCGCTGCATTGTTTACAATAGCCAGAACATGGAAGCAACCTAGATGCCCATCAACTGATGAATGGATAAGAAAGCTATGGTACATATACACAATGGAATATTACTCAGCATTAAAAAAAAAATTCATTTGAATCAGTTCTACTCAGGTGGACGGAACTGGAGCCTATTATACAGAGTGAAGTAAGCCAGAAGGAAAAACAATAATACAGTATACTAATGCATATATATGGAATTTAGCAAGATGGTAAGGAGAACCCAGCATGCGAGACAGCAAAAGGAACGCAGATGTATAGAACAGACTCATGGACTCTGTGGAAGAGGGCAAGGGTGGGATGATATGGGAGAATGGCATTGAAACATGTTAATTATCATATGTGAAATCAATCACCAGCCCAGGATTGATGCTCGGGGCTGGTGCACCGAGATGTCCCAGGGGGAGGGAATCGGGAGGGAGGAGGGATGGGGGTTCTGGAGGGGGAGCATATGTAAACTCATGGCGGTTTCATGTCATTGTTTGACAAAACCAACACAATAAAAAAATAAAAAATAACAACAAAAAAAGAAATTATGTATAATATCTTAAAATAACTATATAGCTAAAATAAGATTCTAGCCTTGAATATTTAACTCAGGAAAAAATAAGAGGATCAAAGACACCAAAGAGAATCCTTGAGAAATATATTTCATAAGTTACTTAATTTTAATATGCTTTGGTTTTATATTTTTAAAAATACTATGTCATTTATACCCGTTAGGATGGCTACTTTATATTTGTATAAGAAAAGAAAAAGTTTTGTTGAGAATGTGAAGAAATTATAACCACAATGTACTATTGGTAGAAATGAAAATGGTTCAGTCAATATGGTAAACAATATATATATATGAAAGAAAAAAAAGTGTTGAGAATACAGAGAACTTGTAACCCCAATGTACTATTGGTGATAATGCAAAGTATTGCTATCACTGTGGAAAACAATGTGGCAGTTTCTCAAAAAATTAGAACTAGAATCACAATGTGATCCAATTTTTCTACTTTAAAAGAGTTGAAAGCAAGATCACAAAGAGATATCTGTATACATGTGTTCATAGCAAGCATTAATCACAATAGTCAAAAGGTGGAAGAAACCCATGTGTCCCTCAATGGATAAATGGATAAATAAAATGTGATGTATATGTACAATAGCATGGGCTTTCCTAGTGACCCAGTGGTAGAGAATCCTCCTACCAATGCAGGAGACATGAGTTCAATCTCTGGGTTGGGAAGATTCAACTTTAAAAAGTAAGAAAATCCTGACACATGCTGCATCATGAATGAACCTTGACAACATTCAGTTAGTCAGTTCAGTTTCTCTTTGCAACCCCATGGACTTCTGCACACCAGACTTCCCTATCCATCACCAGTTCCTGGAGCCTGCTCAAACTCATGTCCCTCGCGTCGGTGATGCCATCCAACCATCTCATCCTCTGTCATTCCCTTCTCCTCGTGCCTTCCATCTTTCCCAGTATCAGGGTCTTTTCTAGTGAGTCAGTTCTTCACATTAGGTGGCCAAAGTACTGGAGCTTTAACTTCAGCATCAGTCCTTCCAATGAATATTCAGGACTGATTTCCTTTAGGATGGACTGGTTTCATTTCCTTGCAGTCCAAGGGACTCTCAAGAGTCTTCTCCAACACCACAGCTCAAAAGCATCAATTCTTCGGCACTTAGCTTTCTTTATAGTCCAGCTCTCACATTCCATACATGACTACTGGAAAAGCCATAGCCTTGACTAGACAGACCTTTGTCAGTAATGTCTCTGCCTTTTAATATATTTTCTAGGTTGTTCATAGCTTTTCTTCCAAGGGACAAGTGTCTTTTAATTTCATGGCTGCAGTCACTATCTGCAGTGATTTTGGAGCCCAAGAAAATAAAGTCTGTCATTGTTTCCATTGTTTCCGTACCTATTTACCACAAAGTGATGGGACTGGATGCTATGGTCTTTGTTTTTTGATTGAGTTTTAAGCCAGCTTTTTCACTCTCCTCTTTCACTTTCATCAAGAGGCTCTTTAGTTTCTCTTCACTTTCTGCCTTAAGGGTGGTGTCACCTGCATATCTGAGGTTATTGATATTTCTCCCTGCAATCTTAATTCCAGCTTGTACTTATCCAGCCCTACATTTCACATGATGTACTCTGCATATAAGTTAAATATGCAAAGTGACAATATACGGCCTTGATGTACTCCTTTCATAATTGGAACCAGTCTGTTTTTCCATGTCCCGTTTAACTATTGCTTTTTGACCTGCCAGTCACAAAAAGACAAGTACTATGTGATTCCACTTATATGAAGTATACAGAGCAGTCAGATTCATAGAAACAGAAATTAGATTGCTAATGAGGGGAGAATTGGAAGTTGTTTAAAGGATACAGAGTTCAAGAAATTGAAAAGAGCTCTTCTGGAGATTGGTTGCACAACAGTGTGAATATATATGGAATGGTTCCTGGTAGCTCAGTCAGTAAAGAATCCACCTGTGAATATATATAATACTACTGAACTGCACAGTTAAAAATGGCTAAGGTAATGAATTTTATATCTCTATTTTACCACAATTAAAACTAAATAAAAATCCACAGAAGAAAAAAATATTTGGATGACTGTACTGTCACAAGAGTTTACAATGACTGCTCCTGTCTATACCAATGGTTCTCAGTGTGTGATCCTTTGTTCTGCAGTATTATCATCACCTGGGAACTTAATAGGAAAAAGCAGATTTATGTTGGGTCATCTCCCTAAAATAAAATTAATAATGTGTGACGTTTGTAAAATGAATAAAATCAGTATAAGAATTCAAAGTGTTCAATACTAGTTTATGTTTACCTTTTAATGTATTTAAGAATAAGGTAAATCATTTCACTTTAAAGACTTTGTTTGAGACAATAGTAATATAAATAAAATTTAGAGGAAATGATCAATATAAACAAATGTAAGAAACTGATTTATGTGGATAAGTGAACATTCACCAGGTACCATTCAAAATAACTTTTTCTTTTACTTTTATTGAGACATAATTGATAGATTACTTTCTATAAGTTTAAGGTATATAGCAAAATGATTTGGTATAAATATATATATTGCATAATGATTTCGACAGTAAGTTTAGTTAATATTCACACAGTTACTGTTGTTTTTTTTTTTCTCTTGTTATGAGAACTTTTAAGATCTGTTCCTTTAAAAGCTTTCAAATACACAACACAGTACTATGACATGTGACACATGGGCAAGTCCTTGAAGACACTGGCTATGGTTCTGAAAATGAATTCTGAGGGCCCTCTGGTTTTCCTAGCCTGATGTCTTTAGTTTCAGAATAATCTGAGTTCAGAGGAGGGATCCCAGCATGGCATCAGGTTTGGCAAAGATCACAGTGAAAAGACCACAGTGAACATTTGAAAGGGTTGAGAAACACAGCTAAGTATCAAGTGCTGTGCTTTGTCAGTTAGTTGTGTCCAACTCTTTGCAACCCATTGACTATAGCTTGCCAGGATCCTCTGTCCAAGGGAATTCTCTGGGCCAGAATACTGGAGTGGGTTTCCACGCCCTCATCCACGGGATCTTCCCAACCCAGGGACTGAACTCAGGTCTCCCACATTACAGGCAGATTCTTTATCACCTGAGCCATGAGGGAAGCCGAAATATCAAGGAGAATGGAAATATCTCAATATTTTAACAGCTGGCCTGATGTACTGATGTGTACTGATGACCCTGTTTGTTTTGAAAAGTTCATGATCATGTATGTCTGCTCAGTGACTTTATAGTTTGTTTTAACACATTACTCTGAAAATATGAAAACGTCTTAAAATGTAATGTCTGGATTTGAATTAGATCAAGGCTTTGGAAAGCTGGAGGTATTAGTACAATAGTTGGAGGTGAAATGTAGAATTTCAGAATAAAAATCAGAAAAATTAAGAGTGTAAGGTAAGGATGTAATCTTGAAAGATAATAGTTCAGTGGTTTGCACACTCAACTATTTAAGCTGTATTGGATGAGCCAGGAAAAAAGGGGTGGAAAGTGATCTTCAGGCAAGAGTGCTGAAGTGGGTAGCCATTTCCTTCTCCAAGGGATCTTTCTGCCCTGGAGATTGAACCCAGGTCACCTGCATTGCAGGTGGATTCTTTACTGTCTGAGCCACCAGGGAAGCCCTAATTCTTTTGTGGTGGAGACTAAATTAAAAAACTGGCTAACCAAAATCTAATAAACTGATAATAAACAATAATTGCTTTCAAATATGAGGGTTTTTTAACATTGTTTAAATAATGATTTTTGTGTAATATATATACAATATTATATTTCCAATCATGTTTGGTAAGTACTATTAGCTTTACACTAACACACAGGACTTAACTTCCACATGCATTTTGTAAAAATAACGCTATTCTGTGTCTAGTAAAAATGGATATATGTTTTTTATTAGGCTGGGGAAATATTAGTTTCTTCATTTTATGGCTCTAATGAACCCTCTAAGAAGTTAGTAAAATTTAAGCATAAATAGTACTGAGAGATTTTTTAATTCCTTTATTCTTGAATAATTTGAGTTAGTTTACTTAAAAGGTATGCCAGTATTTCAGAATACTGGAATATATTTTATTGAATTAGAATTTTCTCTTGTATAACCAGACTACGACTACGACCATCAGAATTGGAAAATTAACTCTGATACACACTATTATCTGATAATCAAATTCCACTCAAGTGTTGCCAGTTGTACCAAAAATGTCCTTTGTATCAAATAATCCAGTTATTGATCTTGCGCTTCATTTATTTGTCATGTTTCTTTAGATTCCTCCAATAATTTTGTAAATATTCTTTAACTTACATTTATGTTTCTTTGGAATTAGATTTAGGGTGTGTACTTTTTCCAGGAATATCCTGAAATGAAGCTTTGTTTATATTGTATCTTATCAGGTAGTATTCAGTTTGTTAACCTTCATAACTTTAAAATAGGGCTTGTCATGTTTCTTGACTGTAAATCACTTTATTTTGTATATATTCAATATGTATTTTATTTGTAAGTATTTGAAAAATATGTAAATATCACATTGCTCAGTGAATATTTACTTACTCATTTAATGTTTATTGATATTTCTTGGCTGAGTTAATTACTTTGAATAAAGTTTCTAAGTGGTGATTTTCCAGATTCCTTCTGTATTTAGACATTGACATTCCACTGTGGGTTTAACTATTTAATGCCAGTGTATACAGTCTCTTGGATTCCTACATTATTTAATGAGCTCAAATTAGTAGCTATTGTTATTTGTGTGTTTTGCTTTAAAATCAACTTTTTTGAATATGATTTATTTTTAAAAAATGAAACTGTTTTAAGTATATTACTCTGAGTTTTGACAAATGTATATGTATGTGTAACCAGCAAACATATCAAGATGTAAAACACTTATTTAACCTTAAGATATCTCCTCATGTTCCTTTGCAGTTAGTCTCTCCACCCACATCACATGGTCCCAGGTAACTTATTTTTTTTTAATGTCTAAAGTGCAGTTTCACCTATAGCAGAATTTTGTAAAAACAGAATCCTGCTATATATGTACTCTTTTGCATCTGCAGGGTTTTGGTCATTAGTATTTTTGTTACTTATCTATGCAGTTGAATGTATCAGTAGTGAGTTCTTTTTTACTGGTGTGACTTTTTCCATTTACATTTTCACATTCATCAGTTTATGAACATTTGATTTTCTTCAGTCTGGAAATATAAATGCTATGAATATAGATGCATAAATCTTTTGTGGTTTAGATATATGATTTTATTTTCCTTGGAAAAAAGTTAGTGTAGAATTGTTAAGTATTATGATTATATACAGTTTACTCTATACTAAACCACCCAACTGTTTTTCAGAGTGATCATACAATTTAATTTTCCTTGCAGGAATATGTGAGAGTATAGATGTTTCACATCCTCATCAATACTTGATATTGTCAAGCTTCTTAATTTTTGCTGCTTTAGTGAATGTGTAGTGGTATCTCATGCTTTTAACTTGCATTTCTCTGGTGATTGAAACATTTTTAATGCATTTATTGGCTATGCATATATATCCCTTTGTGTTATATCCATTCAAATATTTTATTCATTTTTCGTTGTGTTGTTCCTTGTCTTCTCATTGACCTATAAGAATTCATTTCATATTTGAAGCACAATTCCTTAATCATGTATACGCCAGTATTTTCTCCCATTTTGTGGTCTTTTAATTTTCTTTTAGGTGTCTTTGGGAGAACTGAACTTTTTGACTTCGATGAAGTCTAATTCAAATTTATTTTGTGCATGTTTGTTGGTGTTTTTGTGCCTTTACTGAAAAAATCTTTGCATATTCAACAACAAAGTCAATGAAATTCCCACGCAAAATTTGTTAGTGTTTTCTCTGGTGTTCTCTCCTGTGAAGTGCTCTGTCTTATAAATGCCAGCCACTTCTTCCTTCCTGAATTCCAATACCTGCATCTACAAGAGTTTTGTTCTTTTTTTTTTTTAATTCTTAAATCACCTAAGAATAAGTTACTGACAGTATTGCCTCCACCACTTTGGAACACGCTTGTATATTCACTGTGAAAATTTCATGTTTTCTGCTTAGATCTCTATCCAGAAAATGTCTTCAGTTCAGAAAGTGTCTCCACGTGGAAAGTCTGAGTGAGTTTTGGGATCACCTAACTGATTTCCCTTCTCTCAGTTGTCACAGCCATTTGCTGCTTGTCACCCAATGTATCCAAACAGCGACTATATATTTCATCCAGTTTGTAGATGTCACAGTAAGAAGGAAGTCCACTGCCAGATACTCCATCAGAGTTCAGGCGGACCCTCTCCAATAGATTAACAAATTTAATTTTGAAATAGATATCTAAAAAGTAAAATGTAGGCTATATAATCATTTTTTCTTAGTGATCTCATTAAAAAAATTAAATCTCTGAACTGCTAAGTCTCTAAAGTATACACTCAAAAATCCTACCAAGTACTGCCCAGTTCTAGTTGGAGCTCTGTGTCTGTTTTTTTCTCAAGTCAAAGTGAAATCTTTCAGTAGAAGGTGTTCAGAGTAAGCATAACTGGAATGGACACTTCTATATACCTTCAAACATCATGATGTTAAATACACATGTACATGTATGCATTCATATATATAAAATGTGGAAAATCCCAAAAGACAAATAAAAGTATATATTCATCCTTAGAAAGACCTAGCAAATGATGTAATGCCTTCACCCATAATCCTGAGCAAAGTCTGTACTAAAAATAAAAATTTGAAGATATACTGAAGCGTATAATAAGATGCAAAGAATAAGTTAGTCTTCAAAAGATAAACATTTGTTTTTATGGAAACTTTTTGACTCATACTTATCTCATTTCTCTACATATTCTCACTGGCCATAATTCCTCTCTTAATAAAAACAGTTTTTTTTTTAAGGACTACAAGTTAAATTCCCTTGAACCATAAAAACAATTCATTGTAGATTTTTTACTTTCTCTTATTCTACTAGAAGCACCATATGTTGCTGAACACTGGATGTGACTATAATAAAGGTTTTTTATATGCTACATAGTCATTATTGCAAAACATAATGTAGATAGGTAAGAGTTCTGAGTGAGGAATTCAGCTGTCATACAAATTGATGTCACCATTTTCTATTATTTTTACTAGATTCTAGACTCTGTTACTAGATTCTCTCATAAGATTCTTTGTCTCATTGCTCCTCTCCAGTTGTATATATTATGGATAGATGCACAAGAAAATATGTGAAGGAAACTTAAGGTTACTTGACTTTCACTTTTTATAGCAAAAGAAATAAATTTATATCAACTCAAGTTCACTACCCACTTTATCTCTATTCCTTTCCTTTCCTTGGCCAGCATAATGGTGTTTATACTATGAAGTGAGGGGATAGGATATTTGGTTGCAAACAAGGCTTAAAGTCTGGCATATAAGATGTCAGTTGCACATATTTTATTTCACTGAACTATTGACGATTGTTTGGCAATAATAAGCCTCTTAGATATTTATATGGTAAAAAATTATTAAAATCTAAAGAAATATTTGTCTAGCGATTTCAGTAGAATCTTGTGAAGGTTGTTAAGAATCATAAGTATGAAATCTAGTATATAGTGATTTCATGATGACAGAAAATAGTTACTCTCCAATTTCTCTACTTAATCACTAAGCTGTTGCTTCTCAAATTCTCATGGGCATAAGAATCACATGGAAGGTAGGCTTTCCCCTTATTTTCTGATTCCACTGGTTTTGGGTGGGGTCAGAATTTGCATTTCTAAGAAGTTCCCAGGTGGTACTGATGCTTCTTGAAGAAACACTGACTCAGGAAACCTAATTACCAGAAAAGAACTGCTTTCTTCAGGCAGAATATTTCACAAGTGGTAAATATATTTGCTAACTTGGCTAGCTGCCTACTCTTGAAAATGAGCTATAAATAGTATTGTTTTCCTATTATGCTTAAGTATTTTAATTCCTGTACTATAACAATGATGTTTGTTGCAAAGATGCAGGTATATTTTTTATATTTCCTTCCACAACTGAAGATTTTCTTTATTCTGAAACAACCCAGGCTTTTGTATATGAATACAGTTTTATGTTTATCTGTTTTCCTTGTCAGATCAGTTCTAATTTATGAATTTTCCCTGAATACAAGCTTACATTCTGATATGTAAATTACTTTAGACTGTAAGACAGCAATTCAGTTCAACTGTCCAGCACACTAATAACTTCTTTTTTCCCTTTACTATTCAGTATAAAATTTTCACACTATGTGCTTTTCTTTCACAATTAGATCATGCTGTACTATTCTCTACTGCTAAATGGAAGTAAATTCAAATGCAGATTAATTATAGCTTTTTCATCCAGTATACAGCTTATTATTTTAAAAGATCTTTGGGTTTAATACATTCAATATAATTATATTCCAATTCTGAATTCTTCAATTTCTTTTTGTTCAATTTCAATTGTTTTCTCTTTCCTGACAGACTTAAATCTGTGTGTGAGCATGCATATACAACATATGCACATGTACACACACACACACACCACTGTTAAATCATCATAGTAATATCAGTATATTTATGGGACATTTATGTCTATAAATATATACTGTAACATACCCTAACATTTATATAAATAAGCAGTATGAAGCATAGGATTCCCTAACTATCACAAGCAGGAAATCCATGTGACAGTTTGTTTTTTTTTTTCCTTCTGCCAAAACAAACTTTATTGCACCAAAAAGGAAAAAAAAAATTCATTTATGTACAGTCAGATATAAAGACATCTCTTTGACTCCTGTGCATATATTTCCTCAACTCAAGATTTAGGGCATAAAAGTCAGGCTGGTATGCCAGACATGCTCTGCCCATGGCAGGGCCAAGGAGGATTGTCACTTGAAAGTGGGAACACTTAAATGGATGACAGACAACACTGGACCAACAGACCAAGGGCATTCTTCTAAGCCCTGTACTAGCTCTGGGAATGGAAGAGGGGAAATTGGAAGCAGGGTCCCTTTTTGAGTCTCCTTGTGAAGAGACTCAGCCTTTAGGTACAAAGCTAAATCTCCATCCCTCAAGCCCACTTATTGTCCAGTTTTTCTTTCTGCCCTCCCAAGTAGGACATTCTCCTTTGTGCCCACCCTCTCACCCCTGGGAGGTCCCATGATCCACAAGGCAGAGGCCTCCCTAGCAGCAGGCAGAGCAGGTCCGAATTACCATTATCCTCCCCTTTACATGTGGATGGACACTGACTGAGGCCCCGTGTCATGTGGCTTACTATTAGCCCACTGGGAGACCTAACAGAATCTGAAAAGTACAAAACACATCAAAACAGGGAAGGATGGGTTCCCTTGATGCCCAGTATCACAGGGCACCTAAAGCACATTTTTCTGAGCCAACCAGCTAAACGATCACTGCAGCTAAATACAGATAAGAGAAGCAATACAGCCAGGGAAACACCCATCAGTCAGTGACAGAGCAGCTGGAGGTGAGGGGGGTGGAGAAGGGGAGGAGTCTTCAGAGTCCCAGCCCCATCCCCTCTGCCACTGGCTACCCTTGTTCCCCACAACTCCCTGGGCTTTGAAGTGAGGGGGACTACAGGCTGAAGTGAAAATACACAAGGACAGCCAAACAAAATACAATATGACTAGCATCAGCCTCTTCTCTGTATCCCACCCCCAGGAGAAATACCCTCATTGTGACTAGTATTTATGAAAAATCTGTTGAAGAGACTATTCTATGTAGTGGCTCTAATCCCATACACACAGCAGCTGCTTGTGCTGGGGACTTTTCAGATCAGTGATAGTGGGAACAAATGGCATTTTCAGCTTCTTATGGTGCCTGTGCAGGCTTTACCACGACCTTGGTTCAGTCCCAGTCACATTTACCTTGTCTTAAATCTAAAATGGGTGAGGGAATGGGGGACAGAGGAGAAAGGTGCTCAAGTGCTAGGTAAAGCTTACTCATCAGCAGCCTAGACTCCACCACTGTTCCTTCTCTTTGGTCTGTCTAGAACAGTGACTATAAATTAGGAAAAACTTTTATGCTGGCCCATGGGAAATAATGGGGGTAGAGACGGGGAGGAAAAGGGCACTGGGGAGCCCTGCTTCAAGACTGCAGACAGACAGACAACCACCCAGACTGCTGAAGTGTCACAGACAGCCCCCCACCCCAAGCTCCCTTCCAGATATCCCCATAAATCTTTTGGGCACACTCCTTCTAGGAATTGCAATTTCCATCTCCCATCTGTCCCTAAGGAGTTGGCCCTGTGGAGAGGTGTGTTGGTTTTGTTTTTTTTTTTTTTTTGCCAGAGGCCCTCACCCTAGGTGCTTCTGCATAGGTACCTTGGCCCCTGATTTGGGATGAACACAGTCCCAGATGCTCGAGAGCCAAGGAGGTCAGATCAGAAACAGCCTCCCCTCTCCCACACCCTGGGATCCGAGCTTGCTTGGTTCTTGCCATCTTGCAGGATGACGTCACATTTGGAGGGAGATACACAGTGCCTCTCCATCCCTGGGGTGGGGGAAGGGACTTTGTTGGGACTCTCGAGTTGGGGGAGGGGAGAGGGGAGCAGGGTCTAAACCCTCAGGCTCCCATGCAGGTCTGTCTCTGTCCCAGATGAGCTGCTATCAGAGTCCATTTCGGCGTTCTCATTATGGAGCCTCTCCAGCACTTTCTGACGAATCAGTCCCAGGCGCATCAAGAGGGACTGGTAGTCAAAGTGGCCCCGTTTCTCTCCAAAAGGGTCCTGCATAGTCTGGCCTTGAAGGTGCAGGCGATCTTTGCATGCCACCTCATAGAAGTCGTAATACTCCAGGAAGGACTTCTCCATCACCCCTCTTAAGGGTTCAGGGCAGGGACACTTTCCTTCCATCATATCACAGACTGCCACTCTGATGGTCTCATGCCGAATACATTCATTGTAATTTTTGCTGTCTCCTGGATGTCTCTCCTGCTCAAAGCCAGGTTCGTTGTGATAGGGGTTCTCGGTCATCAGGGATTGTATGGAGATGAGCACGGAAGAGATGCTCTGGGCGGGGCTCCAGGCAGGGCCAGTCCACGTGCCTAGAATACTCAAGCAGACTTTCCCATTGTGGTAGAAGTTGGGGTTAAACCTCACTGTGTTATTGCCCGTTGTGACAGTTTTATGGTAAATCTGCCATTTCTTTTGTTTCAGTTCCCAAGCATGAAGAATATCAATGGCACAATGACAGTTCTCGCACCCCATGAATATACAATAACATGCATTCAACCCTCTATTTTCCAAAGGCAAGTCTTAATGATTGTGATTGTATGTCTTTTTACCTTTTCAGAATGACTTTTTAAAATATTGCTTGTCAATAAAGTGATTTTTAGAGAGATTGAGGAACCATGTCAGAGTCAACTATTACATACTAAATATCAATTTCAAAATGAATTTTTTTGTTTAGATTTCTAAGAATCTACGTTCAAGAATTTGGGAAAGGGATTCAAGCTAATTATAAAATAATAAATGAAACGAAAAAGTTGTAGAATGAATCATGCAGTATACTGATGAGGAAACTGAATTTCAGAACGTCTAAATGACATTTTCCACACATTCAATTTGGTAGAAACCCTGGATTAAAGCTATGACATTATGATTTCTAGAACTGTGTTCTTTCCACTACTCATTCCGAAAACATAAATTAAAAAAGAAAGGTGACCAGTAAAAATGATGTAACTTTTCTATTGGAAACAACATAGAAAATGTTCTCTTCTATCAGTAGCCTCTATTCAGTAATCTTTTCATCTTTATGCTTAGACTATAAATAGTTGAAAGCTTAAAAGGAGCTCTTAGCATTGTTGACTTCAGGTTGATAATAGTATGTAGCGATGGTTATCAAGTTATCATAGTAAGTCCAACATTAATAATCACCAAATTATAGTAATGCAGGAAATAATGTGTGACATCACCTACTTTGCCAAATATTTTTAATGGATTCATCACAATATACTAGGTACTGAGCTCTCAAAAATACAATGTTCTTGCAGAGTAATGCATGTATAGAATTTCTGTGTCATTTAACAATCCAGCTCATGAAATAGCACCATGATATACTTTCCTAAGTGTTAAGGAACCAGACAATCAAATCAGACTAGATAAGTAGCATGATTTGAAGAACCATCACAAACATTTAATCAAAGTGAAATTATGCCTGGAGTCTGACAAATACTTTCTTAGCAACACTGGCCCTACTCATAGGGAAAAGTACATTTTGAAAGGGCTTCACATCTGAGATTGTATGCTTCTATGATACTGTTTTTTTCTGCACTGTTTAATCACTACTGAGATCCTTTTATTTTTTAATCAATCAATATATATTCAAAATTGAAGTAAATTTGATTCACAATGTTGTATTAATTTCTGCTGTGGACAAAAGTTATTTAGTTATACATATATTTACATTCTCTTTTTAAATGTTATGGTTTATCACAAGATATTGAAAATAGTTACCTGTGTTATACAGTAAGGCCTTGTTGTTTATTCAATCTTTATGTAAATGTTTACAACTGCTTGGCAGCTCTCCCCCTTGGCAACCACTAGTTTGTTCTCTACATCTGTGATTCTGTTTCTGTTTCATAGTTAAGTTCATTTATATCATATTTTAGATTCCACATATAAGTGATATCATATGGAATTTGGCTTTCTCTTGTTGACTTACTTCACTTACAATCTCTAGTTGCACCTGTGTTGCTGCAAATGGCAATATTTTGTTCTTTCTTGTGGCTGGATAGTATTCTATTTCATGTATGTACACATCTTCTTTATTGATTCATCTGACCACAGACTTTCAGATGATTTTCATGTCTTGGCTGCTGTGAATAGTGGTGCTATTAACATAGGGGTGCATGTATCTTTTTGTGCGGGGAGCCGTCAGGATGCCCCCTTGCTCGGATGGCAAGGTCACGAGACTAAGAAAGAAATTGCCAAGCTGACTTTCTTTATCAGGGCATCCCGGGCTAGGCACCCCCTGGTATTTTTCTTGGGAGTTCTGTCCATGCTCGGAACATTGGCTCATCTCAGTAGGTCAGTCCCAGTTGGAAAGAATTCGTCCTGAGATAATCCTCCCAGACCTCATAGACCAGAGGATCTGGGAAGGTGGATCGCCTTCCCCGGGGGCTAAGGAGGAATGATAGGGACATTTAAATAGATTACTACTCCTTACTGGGGAGTTTACCAAGAGTTCTCTGGGGGGTCATGGCAAGGCCACCACCAGAAAGGCTCGTACTTGGGTCACCTTTCCACCTCCCACTTCCCTGACCACTCCACGGAGGAGGCTCTCTTCCTTGAAGAAATCAGGCTGGAATGGGACTTAGGAATGCTCATAACTGTGGCCAGCATAGTTGGAGATATTGATTGCTTTAGGATAATGTAGACATAGGAATTCGTTATAGTAGTTATAATGTTAATAGGGTTTTATTGCTAAAGCAGTGCTGCTTGACTCTCTCTTAGTCCTCTTTCCTCTTCCTAAACTGTCTTAGTCCTCTTTCCTCTTTCTAAACTGTCTCTTTGTCCTCTTTCCTTGTAAGAACTGGAGTAGGTTACTAGAATAAACAGTCTCAAGCTTTAGCCCTTCCCTCTAGCTTCTACATAGTTGTACCTGATAAGAGAAATGTAACCTTTCTACTTAAGTTGATGTACTTATCATGATTGAATGAAGTAAACTGAAGACATTCAAATGGTAAACATACTATTGTTAAATCTAATTACATAGAAATCTGACTTCTGCAAGGGGAATGTTTCATGATAATTTGGGGAATGAACTCAATGATAAGGTTGCTATGGAAGGTAGAAAACAAAAAATTGTATAGAATGATAGGTGATGTAATGATGTAATGGGGATGTCTTTTGGCTATAAAACTGTAAACGAACAACAATAAGAGAGAGACTGCTCCATCACCACACATCGACTCAGCTTAGTTCTTCTGCTGACGCCACTCATCCCTCAAGACCCCCGGACCCCGCCGGGGCTGGACCCCAGCATTTTTGAATTATAGTTTTGTCTAGATGTATGCCCAGGAGTGGGATTGCTGGATTAACACTAATTCTATTTTTAGTTTTTTGAGGAACTTTCAAACTGTTTTCTATAATGGCTGTACCAACTTACATTTTCACCAACAGGGCAGGAAGTTTCCTTTTTCTCTACACCCTCTTCAGCATTTGTTATTTATAGACTTTTTAATGATGACCATTCTGACTGATATGAAATACCTCATTGTAGTTTTGACTTGCATTTTTCTAAAAATTAACAATGTTGAGCATCTTTTCATTGTCTGTTGGCCACCTGCATTTTTGCTTTGGAAAAATAACTATTTAGGTCTTTTGACCATTTTTTGATTGGATTGTTTGTTTTCATTCTTGTTGAACTGTATGCGCTGTTAGTATATTTTGAAAATTAAGCCCTTCTCAGTCACATATTTTGCAAATATTTTCTTCCATTCTGTAGGTTGTTTTCTCATTTTGTTTGTTTCCTTTGTTGTGCATAAAAGTTTAATTAGTCCCATTTGTTCATTACTGAGTTCTCTTTAAATTAATTTCCTCATAAGCATTTGAGATCTTAGACTGTTAGCACTGTAAGGAATCTTAGAGTCCTTATAGATCAATTGTTACTTTACAAATGAGGGAAACCAAGACCCAGAGGAAAGCATGTCTTTGAAAAAGTTACACAGTGATCGATAGGACAGGTGGGATTGGAACCTCTCCAGATAACTTCCAGACCATTATGTACCAATTTCTAAATCAAGACAAATGGAACTGCTGGTATTCTGGGCTCCATGGTTACCTTTTCTTTGTGTATTCCTCTGTGTCACTCTGACACTCACTAGTCACAGTAAGTTAAATACCTTGAGCCCAGAGCCCAAGGGGTTTAGATTGTTCTATAACTCAATTCATTTGAAGCTTACCTTATTTACTAGAGCAGAGACTCAAAAGGAAACTTCTTTTAATAGTAGGAAAAAAATCATGAAACTGATTTTTCAGTTTGCAGTGTTAAAGACAGTGAATAAACTGGTATCTATAAAAAGCTGCCTCTTATTGGGTTACACAAAGAGTGAACTTTGAAGAAGTCTATAATTAAAATCTAAATTCTCCCTTAGTTTTCATATCCAAGGTCTAGGATTCCTGCTTTTAAAAGATGACTTTTTAAAAACAATAGCTAACCTTATCTTATTCAGGCCAACTTCTTTTATCCCTTCTTATATAAACCCATGACACCACACTTTCAAGTCATTAACTCAAATTTGGGGCTTTACCACGAAGCAAAGTCTGGGAAAGGAACTAGCAATGATCTAAATGTTAACACGTGAATTCAAATAAAAATGGACACAGCACAAATCTATGGATATGTATTTCTTTAATGTAGACAACACCAGTGGGCAAAGTCATGCATTTTAGAATGGTAAAGATAAGTTCATCTGTTATTCTTTTTCTTTCTTTTTTTTTTTTTTTTATTGTGTTGGTTTTGCCATACAATGACATGAAACCACCATGGGTTTACACATGCTCCCCCTCCAGAACCCCCCTCCCTCCTCCCTCCCAATTCCTTCCCCCGGGACATCTCGGTGCAGCAGCCCCGAGCATCAACCCTGGGCTGGCAATTGATTTCACATATGATAATTAACATGTTTCAATGCCATTCTTCCATATCATCCCACCCTTGCACTCTTCCACAGAGTCCACGAGTCTGTTCTATACATCTGCGTTCCTTTTGCTATCTCGCATGCAGGGTTCTCCTTACCATCTTTCTAAATTCCATATATATGCGTTAGTATACTGTATTGTTGTTTTTCCTTCTGGCTTACTTCACTCTGTATAATAGGCTCCAGTTCCGTCCACCTGAGTAGAACTGATTCAAATGAATTTTTTTTAATGGCTGAGTAATATTCCATTGTGTATATGTACCACTGCTTTCTTATCCATTCATCAGTTGATGGGCATCTAGGTTGCTTCCATGTCCTGGCTATTGTAAACAATGCAGCGATGATCACTGGGGTACACATATCTCTTTCAATTCTGGTTTCCTCAGTGTGTATGCCCAGCAGTGGGATTGCTGGGTCATATGGCAGGTCTATTTGCAGTTTTTTAAGGAATCTCCACACTGTTCTCCATAGTGGCTGTACTAGTTTACATTCCCACCAACAGTGTAAGAGGGTTCCCTTTTCTCCACATCCTCTCCAGCATTTATTGCTTGTAGATTTTTGGATTGCAGCCATTCTGACTGGTGTAAAGTGGTACCTCATTGTGATTTTGATTTACATTTCTCTGATAATGAGTGATGTTGAGCCTCTTTTCATGTGTTTGTTAGCCATTTGTATGTCTTCTTTGGAGAAATGTCTGTTGAGTTCTTTGGCCCACTTTTTGATTGGGTCGTTTATTTTTCTAGAATGGAGCTGCAGGAGTTGCTTTTATATTTTTGAGATTAATTGTTATTCTTTATTATCAGTATTGCAATATGAGAGAGGTTAGAAAGACGAGAAGGAAGTCATAGACTTGGAGTGAGAAAGTTAATTCAGTTCAGTTGCTCTGTCATGCCCAACTCTTTGTGATTCCATGGACAGCAGCATGGTAGAACTTGTTGTCCAACATCTACTCTCAGAGCCTGCTCAAACTCATGTCCATTGAGTTGGTGATGCCATCCAACCATCTCATCCTCTGTCGTCCTCTTCTCCTCTCACTTTCAATCTTTCCCAGCATCAGGATTTTTTCAAATAAATCAATTCTTCGCAGTAAGTGGCCAAAGTATTGGAGTTTCAGCTTCAACATCAGTCCTTCCAATGAACATTCAGAACTAATTTCCTTTAGGATGGGCTGGTTGGATCTCTTTGCAGACCAAGGGACTCTGAAGAGTCTTATCCAACACCATAGTTCAAAAGCATCAATGTTTCGGCAGTCAGCTTTCTTTATAGTCCAACTCTCACATCTATGCATGACCTGGAAAGACCATAGCTTTGACTAGATTGACTTTTGTTGGCAAAATAATGTCTCTGCTTTTTAATCTGCTGTCTAGGTGGGTCTAAACTTTCTTCCAGTAAGCAAGCATCTTTTAATTTCATGACTGCAGTCACCATGTTCAGTGATTATGGAGCCCCCCAAAATAAAGTATCTCATTGTTTCTCTACCTATTTACCATGAAGTGATGGGACCAGATGACATGAATTAATTTTCTGAATGTTGAGTTTTAAGCCAACATTTTCACTCTCACTTTCATCAAGAGGCGTTTTAGTTCATCTTTGCTTTCTTCCATAAGGGTGGTGTCATTTGCATATTTGAGGTTATTGATATTTCTCCCGACAATCTTGATTCTACCTTTTGTTCCATCCAGTCCAGCATTTCTCATGATGTACTCTGCATATAAGTTAAATAAGCAAGGTGACAATATACAGCCTTGACGTACTCCTTCCCCAATTTGAAACCAGTCTGTTGTTCCATGTCCAGTTCTAACTGTTGTTTCTTGACCTGCATACAGATTTCTCAGGAGGCAGATCAGTGGTCTGGTATTCCCATCTTTTTCAGGATTTTCCACAGTTTGTTGTGATCCACACAGTCAAAGGCTTTGGCATAGGCAGTAAAGCAGAAATGGATATTTTCCTAGAACTCCCTTGCTTTTTTGATGATCTAGCGGATGTTGGCAATTTGATCTCTGGTTCCTCAGCTTTTTCTAAAACCAGCTTGAACAACTGGAAGTTCACAGTTCAGGTATTGTTGAAACCTAGCTTGGAGAATTTTGAGCATCACTTTGCTAACATTTGAGATGAGTGCAATTGGTCGTAGTTTGAGCATTCTTTGATATTGTCTTTCTTTGGGATTGTAATGAAAACTGACCTTTTCCAGTCCTGCGACCACCATTGAGTTTTCCAAATTAGCTGGCATATTGAGTACAGCACTTTCACTGCATCATCTTTTAGGGTTTTAAATAGCTCAACTGAATTCCATCACCTGCACTAGCTTTGCTCTTAGTGATGCTTCCTAAGCTCCACTTGACTTTACATTCCAGGATGTCTGGCTCTAGGTGAGTGATCACACCATCATGATTATCTGGTCATGCAGATCTTTTTCGTATAGTTCGTCTGTGTATTCTTGCCAACTCTTCTTAATACCTTCTGCTTCTGTTAGGGCCATACCATTTATGTGCTTTTTGTGCCCATCTTTGCATGAAATGTTCCCTTGGTATCTCTAATTTTCTTAAAGGGATCTCTAATCTTTCCCTTTCTATTGTTTTCCTCTATTTCTTTGGTTGATCATGGAGGAAGACTTTCTTATCTCTCCTTACTATTCTTTGGAACTCTGCATTCAGATGGGTATATCTTTCCTTTCCTCTTTTGCCTTTAGCTTCTCTTCTCAGCTATTTGTAAGGCCTCCTCAGACAACCATTTTGCCTTTTTGCATTTCTTGGGAATGGTCTCGATCACTGCCTCCTGTACAATATCCTGAATCTCCATCCATAGTTCTTCAGCCACTCTGTCTATCAGATATAATTCCTTGAACCTATTTGTCACTTCCACTGTATAATTGTAAGGGATTTGATTTAGGTCATACCTGAATAGTCTAGTGGTTTTCCCTTCTTTCTTCAATTAACTCTGAGTTTGACAATGAGGAATTCATGACCTGAGCCACAGTCAACTCCCAGTCTCGCTGCTGCTGACTGTGTAGAGCTTCTCCATCTTGCTGCAAAGAATATAATCAATCTGATTTCAGTATTGACCATCTGGTGATGTCCATGTATATAGTCTTCTCTTGTTTTGTTGGAAACAGGTGTTTGCCATGACCAGTACATTTTCTTGGCAAAATTCTATTAGCCTTTGCTCTGCTTTGTTCTATTCTCCAAAGCCAAATTTGCCTGATATTCCAGGTATCTCTTTACTTCCTACTTTTGCATTCCAATCCCCTATAATGAAATTGGATGTTAGTTCTAGAAGAACTTGCAGATCTTCCTAGAACTGTTCAACTTCATCTTCTTCAGCATTACAGGTAGGGGCATAGACTTGGATTACTCTGATATTGAATGGTTGCCTTGGAAGCAAACAGAGATCATTCTGTCCTTTTTGAGGTTGCATCAATGTACAGCATTTCGGACTGCATTTCTCACTGGAGTGAGAAAATCTGGATTTAAATTGTTAATATGCCTCTTACCAATAGAGTAACTTTAGGTAAATAATGAAACCTTCCTGAACCTTTTTACTCATCTATAATGTCTCTATATTACATGTAGAAACATTACAATGTCTCCATGTGTCCTCAAGCATATATATACATTCCGAGTTATTGTGATTATTAAAGGTGACAATAAATTTGAAAATGCTTAAAATACAATGCATCATGTAGTTGTTAAAATGTACCTGAAATTTAATGGGTAGGTCTTATGAATGATGTAAACTCATATCCATATATTTTAGACTAAGTATTCTGAATATCTATATCCTATCTGAATATCAATATTTTAACTTACTAAGAGAGTAGCTTTGAGATTTTGGAAAAGACATAGAACACAAAACATACTTTAGTGAGATGAATGAAGGCAGTTCTTTCAGCAGGTGATATAGATGCTTTGTGAAATAGACAAATCCTGAGAAGAAAAGGTAAAAAGAAAATACCTATTATCTGAATCATTTTCTCATTGGCTTTTGCCAATTTTTAAAATGTCTTTGGGATCTAATAAAAATCAGACAAAGGGAAAAGTATTGTGAAAGAAGCTTGACATTTTCTCCACTTTGCATTGAGCTGTGTCAGTTCCAGAACTGATAGTGTTCCCTGTGAATGAGAGCAGAGGCACTGTGGATGGCTCTCACAGCATTCCTGGCAGAGCTGAATCACCTGAAGCCACGTGCAGGTAAGAATATCATCTTGGGCCTAGAAATTCCTTTTTTGGGGGTCTGTTCACAGGCTTTTGAAATCATGGCAAATGAAAGTGTGAAATGAGACAAGCTTATGCTGTTTATTCTAACACTTGATGGTTAAACAATGTTGGGAGACAACAGATGGGGCATGAAGGCTGTATGTTTCCAGTGGATTCTAGTCGGTCAGCAAAGGTATATACTTCAAAAAACCTTTACTGATTTTCTCAGTTTTCTCTTGTACTTATAGTGAATTTCCACAAGTATGTTTTAGGAGTCCTATTCCATAGTAAACATTGCATTTTATGACTCAAGTGTTAAAGGGAGTTGTCAAATATTCTTAAACTATTCAGATTCAGAATCATTCTTAGAAAAATGCATTATCCAGACAAAACTGTTTTTCCACTGATTCCCCTCAAACACATATAAGGTGTAATTGAAATGGATCAAAGTCAAAAAGGACCTTTGCAAAGTATGTGATTACCTACTTCCATTGAATGCTGATCTAACAGTAATTGTCTTCAGGTTATTATATCACTTTAAAATGATACTAGTGATAAGCTAATGATATTATTAGTATACAATGATTAGTGATAATACTTGACTCTGAAGCCAAACTGCTGGTTTATGATTTCTACTGTGCAGTTATTCACTGCATGACCTTAGAAATATTACTTAACTTCGTTATAACTCACTTTCCTCTTCTGTAGAACTGGGGCAAAGTACCAAACTTTTAAGTTTATTTTAAGCATTAAATGAGTTAATATTGCAAAGGGCTTCAAATAATAGCAATACAAAATAGATTCACTTATGTTAATGAAGTGATGGGACCGGATGCCATCATCTTTGTTTTCTGAATGTTGAGCCTTAAGCCAACTTTTTCAATCTCCTCTTTCACTTTCGTCAAGAGGCTCTTTAGTTCTTCTTCACTTTCTGCCATAAGGGTGGTGTCATCTGCATATATGAAGTTACTGATATTTCCCTCGACAATATTGATTCCAGCTTGTGCTTCTTCCAGCCCAGCGTTTCCATGATGTACTCTGCATATAATTTAAATAAGCAGGGTGAAAATATGCAGCCTTGACTTATTCCTTTTCCTATTTGGAACCAGTCTATTATTCAGTGTCCAGTTCTAACTATTGCTTCCTAATCTGCATACATGTTGCTCAAGAGGCAGGTCAGGTGGTCTTGTATGCCCATCTTTTTCAGAATTTTCCACAGTTTATTGTGATATACCCAGTCAAAGGGTTTGGCATAGTCAATAAAGCAGAAACTGATGTTTTTCTGGTATTCTTTTGCTTTTTCGATGATCCGTTGAATGTTGACAGTTTGATCTCTGGCCTCTGCCTTTTCTAAACCAGCTTGAACATCTTGAAGCTCATGGTTCACATATTGCTGAAGCCAGACTTGGAGAATTTTAAGCATTGCTTTACTAGCGATTGAGATGAATGAAATTGTGCAGTAGTTTGAGCATTTTTTGACATTGCCTTTCTTTGGGATAGGAATGAAAACTGACGTTTTCCAGTCCTGTGGCCACTGCTGAGTTTTCCAAATTTGCTGGCCTGTTGATTGCAGCACTTTCACAGCGTCATCTTTCAGGATTTGAAATAGCTCAACTGGAATTCCATCACCTCCACTAGCTTTGTTCATAGTGATGCTTCCAAAGGCCCACTAGACTTCACATTCAAGGATGTTTTGTTCTAGGTGAGTGATCACACCATCATAATTATCTGGGTTGTGAAGAACTTTTTTGTACAGTTCTTTGGTGTATTCTTGTCACCTCTTCTTAATATCTTCTGCTTCTCTTAGGTCCCTGCCATTTCTGTCCTTTATTGAGCCGATATTTGCATCTTTCCCTTGGTATCTCTCATTTTCATGACGAGATCTCTAGTCTTTCTCATTCTATTGTTTTCCTCTATTTCTTTGCATTGATCACTGAGGAAGGCTTTCATATTTTTCCTTCTATTCTTTGGAACCCTGCATTCAAATGGGTATATCTTTCCTTTTCTCCTTTGCCTTTAGCTTCCCATCTTTTCACAGCTATTTGTAAGGCCCCCTCAGACAGCCATTTTGCTTTTGTGCATTTCTTTTTCTTGGGGCTGGTTTTGATTGCTGTCTCCTGTACAATGTCACGAACCTCTATCCCTAGTTCATCAGGCATTCTCTCTATCAGATTTAGTCCTTTAAATCTATTTCTCACTTCCACTTTATAATCGCTAGGGATTTGATTTAGGTCACACTTGAATGGTCTAGTGGTTTTCTCCTCTTTCTTCAATATCAGTCTCAATTGGCAATAAGAAGTTCATGATCTGAGCCACAGTCAGCTCCTGGTCTTGTTTTTGCTGACTGTATAGAGCTTCTCCATCTTTGGCTGCCAGTAATATAATCAATCTGATTTCGGTGTTGACCATCTGGTGATATCCATGTGTAGAGTCTTCTCTTGTGTTGTTGGAAGAGGTGTTTGCTATGACCAGTGTGTTTTCTTGGCAGAACTCTATTAGCCTTTCCCCTGCTTCATTCCATACTCCAAGGCCAAATTTGCCTGTTACTCAGGTGTTTCTTGACCTCCTACTTTTGCATTCCAGTCTCCTATAATGAAAAGGACATCTTTTTTGTGTGTTAGTTCTAGAAGGCCTTGTAGGTCTTCGTAGACCTGTTCAACTTCAGCTTCTTCCGTGTTACTGGTTAGGACATAGACTTGAATTACCGTGATATTGAATGGTTTGCCTTGGAAATGAACAGAGATAATTCTGTCTTTTTTGAGACTACATCCAAGTACTGCATTTCAGACTCTGTTGTTGACTATAATGGCTACTCAATTTATTCTAAGGGAGTCCTGCTCACAATAGTAGATATAATGGTTATCTGTGTTAAATTCATCCATTCCAGTCCATCTTAGTTCATGGAATCTGGTCCCATCACTTCATGGCAGATAGATGGGGAAACAGTGGAAACAATGTCTAACTTTATTTTTCTAGGCTCAAAAATCACTGCAGATGGTGATTGCAGCCATGAAATTAAAAGATGCTTACTCCTTGGAAGGAAAGTTATGACCAACCTAGACAACATATTAAAAAAGCAGAGACATTACTTTGCCAACAAAGGTCTCTCTAGTCAAGGCTATGGTTTTTCCAGTGGTCATGTATGGATGTGAGAGTTGGACTATAAAGAAAGCTGAATGCCGAAGGATTGATGCTTTTGAAGTGTGGTGTTGGAGAAGACTCTTGAGAGTCCCTTAGATTGCAAGGAGATCCACCAAGTCCATCCTAAAGGAAATCAGTCCTGGGTGTTCATTGGAAGGACTGATGTGGAATCTGAAACTCCAATACTTTGGCCACCTGATGCGAAGAGTAGACTCATTGGAAAAGACTCTGATGCTGGAAATGATTGAGGGCAGGAGGAGAAGGGGAAGACAGAGGATGAGATTGCTGGATGGCATCACCAGCTTGGTGGACATGGGTTTGGGTGGACTCAGGGAGTTGGTGATGGACATGGAGGCCTGGCATGCTGTAGTTCATGGGGTCTCAAAGATTCAGACACGACTGAGTGACTGAACTGAACTGAATTGATGCTAATGAGAAAAAAAGAAAAGAATAAGGAGGACAAAATCGCCTTATATGTCACACATCAATTAGGGCAGAATGATGCTGCTGTGAGGAGAGGATAAAATCAGCAGCAGGAACAAAAGAGGGATCCACGAAAGACTCTGGCTTAGACTGAACATTGATGGATGACCGAGAAAGAGAAAATGTATTCAATAAATAGAGCAAGAGATGGGTCACTGAAAAAGAGAAGAAATATTCAATAAATAGAGCTAGAGATGGATCATTTATAAGGTAAAAAATGGCTGTTTTACTACCTCACACAGTATATAAAAATCAGCTTTATGTGGATTAAAAAATTTAAAAAACAAAAGCTGAACTTTAAAACTTTCAGAAGAAAATATAGATACACATCTTTCTGACCTCGGTTGACAGAATATTCTATATGACTCAAAAGCACAAAAATAGTTTTAAAAATAAAACCAACAGATGATGTGTGAATTAAACATTTGTTTCTCACAAGGCACTTTAGACACTGAAGAGAGTGTAAAAAGTTATTTGAAATTCTTATAACCAGCAAAGAGTAAAATGAAGTATACATAAAAAGATCCTATAAATCAAAATATAAAACCAAAACAATAAAATGGTCAAAATATTAAAAGACATGTCACCAATGATGTATATACCTAATAAAATATAACTAGTCACTAAATTTTACTGGTAATTAGCAGAATGTTGATAAAAGAACACAGTGAGTTGCCATTGTTCATTATTCATCAATAGAACTGAAGAAATTTGACGGCACTTTGGTTTGGAGAGGATTTAGATCTTTTACACATTGCTGGCACGAGTGTAACATGACGAAACTGTCTTAGAAGTCAATTTAACATTGTTTTCTAGAGTTGAACATTCCTGGACATATGGCTCTTGCTGAAAGACATAGCAAAAATATTCATTACATCACTGTTGATAGTAGCAAAAAACTCCTGAAAACAAAAAATATCTATAAATAATGGAATGGATGACTATGGAATTTTTATAAAATGATTACCATCATATCATGTGACAATGAAAATTATCTATAATTAAAAATTATGAGAATCTTAACATCACAATCTTAATTGGAAAAAAATAAATCTTAGAGGGCTACATAAGTTATGGCACACATTTTTAAAAGTTCAAAAGCAGATAAAGTCAAGCGATATAATGTGCAGATATGCATATGTGTGTCATAAACTATAAAGTGAAATATCAACCAAAAAATTTTTATGTGATGTTTAGAATTCCTTTTTTTTTTTCATTTATCAAACAGGACAGTTGCACTAATGCCTCTTCAGACCTCCTATACACTGTCCATTCTTTAATAGTAATAGTTTCAATGATTACTTTTATGCAGATATTAGGAATATCTTGGATGTGTTGGAGTTTATAGATTGAAAAACACTTTTAATATCTGTTTTTAACAGTGAATAAAAGGATGCTCAAAGAATTTGTGATACTCAGGTGGTGCTAGTAGTAAAGAATTCTCCTGCCGATTCAGGAAATGTAAGAGATGCAGGTTCAATTCCTGGATCAGGAATATCCCCTGAGGTAGGAAATGGCAACCTGCTCTAGCATTCTTGCTGGGAAAACCCCATGGACAGAGGAGCCTGGTGGCCTATAGTCCATGGGGCCATAAAGAGTTAGCTGCAACTGAACACACAAATAACCAAGGTCATACAAATTAGAAGATCCAGAATTTGATATCAAGTCCTATAACTCCAACTCTTATACACTTCATAATCTTTTTAAAGGTCTAAATCATAATTCAGAAGCCCAAATGTTCAAGCCATTATTTTTATCAGCATTTTCATGAAAGTATATATCATTTTTCTGCTCCAAAAAGCTGTACATTATCCTGTCTTGCTTCTTTGTCTAATAAACCACCATTACATATGTGAGTTTTAAATCAGAAATTCATTTTTAATTTTCTTTTCTACACTATTAGCTACCAAGTTCTATAAATTATTAATAATCCCTTTTTAACTTTATCACCTATTCTTCAAAGAATGTGAACATACTATACTCTGTACTTTTTCACTTTTCTGTCTTCCTTTTCTGCTCTCTAAAATCTTTTCCTTCCTTTCTTGTCAAAATACATTAAACTTTATCTTAAACACCTCCTTATTCAGGAAGTTTCTTACAGCTACAACAAACTTCTTTTTTTCTCTTTGCTTCTATCTCTATATATTTAGATTACTCTTTATTTGAATTTTTCTTAAGGCATTTACCTTCTTTGCATTGTGGGTATCTGTCTTATTATTCCTACTATTATCAAATTGTAAGCTTTGTGCTGGTAAATAAAATAATTTCACTTATCTTTTTAATCCATGTACAGCAAAGTCTTGGATTAGGTAATCTGTAAATGTGCAATAAGTTAAACATATATATAAAGGCAATCTATAGACTGAATGCAGACATAAGATAAGGAATTACAGCAAAGTTTAGATTTGACATGAAACCCAAGAAATGAGTATGTCATCTATTTCTAGTTGTAACATCTTTATTTATTGCAGTTTTAAATAAATTTATTTCTCCTTAAGGTTTTTTTTCAAGGAAGTTTTAATATTGTTCCATATGTGTTTGATCTAAGGACATAGGCTATTGGATGATTTGGGCGGATTCCTAGGGGAAAAAAAAATAGTTCTTGCAAATATAAAGGTCTTTCAACTTGCAGGGCCAAGTAAAATGCCTGAGGTTTAAATGTGTCATGAATCCTGAATTATCTTTTCAAAGTGGCTGTTCATCTGCTTTAGAGAAGTTCAAGCCATTTCTTTCTCACTAATATAAATCATATATGCAAATAATGGAAAGACAGTCTTCTCCCAACGAGAAGGAATAAGGAACTGCTTGTGTGTGCATGCTAAAGTCGCTTAAGTCATGTCTGACTCTTTGTGCCCCTTTGGAGCATAGCCCGCCAGACTCCTCTGGCCATGTGATTCTCTAGGCAAGAATACTGGAGAGAGTTGTTGAACCTCCATTTCTTAAGTCTCCTGAATTGGAAGGTGGGTTCTTTCTTTACCACTAGCGCCACTGGGAAGCCCAAAAATCAACACAAGGGCTTCTCTGGTGGCTCAGTGGTAAAGAATCTACCTCCCAATACAGGACACCCAGGTTCAATCCTTGGTCTGGTAAGATCCCATCTGCTGTGAAGTAACTACACCCATGCACCACAGTTATTGAACCTAAGAATGCTATATCTTGTGTGAATTGCATGAAATTCACAAGCTGGTGCTGAGGATGTATGGCTTTACTTTTTATCCTTGCATTCTGGGCAAAGAGAAAATTTCACTGTAATACTTAAATGATGAAGCATGGTATGATTTCATGCTTTCACATGAAAATTATATGCATGCATGAAAATTGAGTGATCTTCTGCTAATTATCATTCTGAGAGTTAATGATGTTCTCTGAGCTCCTCCTAAAATTAAGAGACAAAATCCTGAACAGCCTGCATATTGAGAACTTAGAAATTTAAAGGAAATCAATCAGACTAAAGTGAGATTTTGACTTTTGGATTCTCTAATGCAAATTTATTTATCTTCTTTATTTTTTATAAATGCTTTTCTTCTTTAATTCAAGTATAGTTAATTTACGTATTTTGTTACGTTCAGGTATATAGCAAAGCGATTCAGTTATATGGAAATGTATGATATCCAGATTATTTCCCATTATAGGTTATTATAAAATACTGATTATAGTTTCTGTGCTGAACAGTAAATCCTTGTTGCTTAGCTATTTTACATATAGTAATTTGCATCTATTAATCCCATACTCCTAATTTATCTCTCTCCCCCAACCCTTTTGCTTTTGGTAACCATGAATTTGTTTTTTTTTTCTGTCTGTGAGTCTGTGTCAGTTTTGAATAAGATTCCACATATAAATAATATCACATGTTTCTTGCATTTCTGTGTCTGACTTACTTCATTCAGTATGACAATCTCTAAGACTATGTTGCTGCAAATGACATTATTTCATTATTTTTTTATGGCTGAGTAATATCCCATTGTATCATTTTGTATGTATATATATGGATGATATGACAACCTGCCTGGGAAATCCCATGGGCAGGGAAGCCTGATGGGCTAGTCCATGGGGTCACAAAGAGTTGGACACAGCTGAGTACATGTGTATCACATCTTCTTAAACCAACCATCTGTTGGTGGGCATTTAGGTTCTTTCTATGTTTTGGTTATTTTAAATAGTGCTTATATGAACACTGGAGTGCATGCATCTTTTTGAATATGAATTTTTGTCTTTTTCAAATATATGCCCAGGAGTGGGATTGCTGGATCATATGGTAGCTCTATTTTTAGGGTTTTTTTAGGCCCTTTCGTACTGCTTTCCTTAGTGGCAGCACCAATTTACATTCCAGCCAACGGTGTAGAGGTTGGTTCCCTTTTTTCCACAAACCCTCCAGAAATTATTATTTGTAGACTTTTTGATGATAACCATTCTGACTGGTGTTCTTACCTCACTAAGATTAGACACAGATGCATGGGGCTCTTTGGATTTCTATTTAGATTTACAAAATTGTTATTTAGACATCATTTATATTGCAAACATCTGTAATGCCTATAATTATATAATTATTTATAGGCATTATTCATATCCTTTGAAAATTTCTTCCTACTCAATTCTTGTTAGTATTAACAATTCTTTCCTAGTAGATACTAAATATTGGTATCTCTCTCCAAAAGATAATATATTTGTTGAGATATAATAGTAAATAATATTCATTTCAAATACACTAAATTAAGTGATATAAGATCAAACTGACACTGGCCAAAAGGTCCATTTAAAATTAGAAATGGTATACATAGTGATTATTTAGAAGAAATCTATAAAGCATAATAGGCTATTGAAAAAAGAAAGATACAAATAATCATACTATAGTTTAGGTGAAACAAGTTATCTTTCTCTTATGATATAGCTCCTAAAATATTTGGATATGTTTTCTAAGTGTCAACAGAGAAATGAATAAAGAAGGAGTGATACATACATATAATGGAATGTTAACCATTTCCAGCAACATGGATGAACCTAGAGATTGTCAACTGAATGAAGTAAGAAAGAGAAAGACAAATATCATATGATATCACTTATATGTGGAATCTAAAAAAAAAAAAAGGATACAAATGAACTTACCCACAAAACAGAAATAGAATTACAGATGTAGAAAACAAACTTATGATTAGCAGGGATAAGCGAGGAGACAATACACTCGAAGATTGGGATTGACATATACATTACTATGTATAATATAGACAACTAATGAAGATGTATTATATAGCACTGGGAACTCTACTCAATAGACTATAATGGCCTATATGGGCAAAGAATCTAAAAGCAGAGTGGATATATGAATGTGTGTAACTGATTCATTTTCCTGAACACTTGAAACTAACACAACATTGTAAATCAACAATACCCCATAAATTTTTAGAGTTCATTTAAGTTGAGTTTCTTGAAAGACTTGTCATTTTTGCTTAAAAAAAATCTGCTATAGTGTGTTAAGCACAGGTGGAGTTAAATAATTAAGCAATGTGTCTTCAACAGAAGGAAATAGTAATATTAAAATATGTTTTCCTTATGTCATTTTCTCTCCCAATGGAGAATTATTTTAACAGTATAAGCAAATAAAAGCAAAGCAGAATAAATTAGTAGAAGATAGAAAAACGTTTTAAATTCATCTTGTTTGCACAATAGAATAAATGAGAGAATATCATTTATCATTTAGAGGTGTTTTTGCACCTCTAAAAATTACGATCTGATTTTAGTAATGACAAAATATCAGACAAACCTAACTTAAGGAACACCATAGAAAATAATGAGTTCTCTTCCAAAGTGCCAAAATTGTGAAAGAAAAGGAAAGCAAAGTCACACATTGGAGAAGAGCAAAGACAAGTAACAACTAAATACTGTGTGGGGTCATAATATCATATCAATGTTGTCTGGTTTCTAAAATTGTATTATGGTTTTATGTGGTGCTAAAGAGTTGGACATGACTGAGCACACCCACACAATGTTAGAAAAAGCAGAATGAGGGTTATGCAGCACTATTTTTGTAAGTTTCTATACTGTTTTTGCAAGTTTTCTCTGTCTAAATTTAACATTAAAAAAAAAAGATATGTTAACTTTCCCTAGTTCCATAAGTTAATTAATAGAAAAGTTTTTATTGGAACTAAGGTCCCTTCTTTTTTCTTTCCACAGCACAGTATATTCTTATCAAAGTGGATGTTGTCTAGTTTAGTTAACAAAACAAGTTAAGTTCCAGTATTTTATTTTATATTAATCTAAAAGATTTACACTTGTCTAAGTAAATATTCTAATCTTAATATTTAGTAATATTAATGGGCCCTAAGCAGAAAAGATATCCCCAAATGGCAATGAATTAAATTGTCAATTGCTTGAACTGTTCTTTAGAAAGTTTACATCAGCAACAGAACTCATACAGATTTGCATTCGATATTTCCAATGAGCATGAACTTTTGACAATACGCTATCAAGACAAAAAAGTGTTTTGCTATTAAAACAACATAAGAATGTAACAGTTATTCTATTATGATTTGGCAACCATAACTTGCAACAACAAGATGAGAGAAATTGTGGGAAAATGTGAAATTCCATTAAAGCTGTATATAAATTCATGGATTAAGATGAAAGTACCCATGGAAAGGGAGCCTTTCTGAAAGAAAAGTCTAAATGAGACATAGCCTGAGGCTTAGAAACCTAAGCCTCATTAGAATCTAATGGCACCTAGGAAATAAAATCCTTCCTAAGTAAGGGTGAGATGAATTAACAACAATGAAAAGACTGTCAAGGCATGGATTTGGGCTCCAGTCAGTTCTCAAAAATCTAGGAAATAAATATTTTTGAAACTGATTATGAGTCAAGCATTGTGTTTTGCTTCAAGTTGATACTGATTCACCTCTACAAGTTTGGCCAGGTAATTGCCTTAGTCTTCCCTGGTAGCTCAGCTGGTAAAGAGTCAGTCTGCAATGCAGGAGACCCCAGTTTGATTCTTGGGTCCGGAAGATCTGCTGGAGAAAGGATAGGCTACCCACTTCTGGACTCTTAGTCTTCCCTGGTAGCTCAGCTGATAAAGAATCTGCCCACAATGTGAGAGACCTGGGTTCTATTCCTGGATTGGGAAGATCCCCAGGTGAAGGGAGTAGCTACCCACTCCAGTAATCTGGCCTGGAGAATTCCATGGACTGTATAGTCCATGGGGTCACAAAGAGTCTGACACAACAGAGTAACTTTCAGTTTCACTTTTCTAATGCCTAAAAGTGGGATAATCTCTTTTAAATTTTATTTTTTATTATTATTGTTTTCATTATAAGAGTTTTTTATAATATTAAAATGTGGAAACATTTTACTGTCTTGGTAGGAAGGCACAGATATTTTCTTACTATTTTAAATAAGAAGATACTGCTTGGTTTGCTGGAAAAAGTGAAGAACTATGATATAAGGATTATCTTTAAGCTTTGATAAATAAAGTCTTTATTAATTAAGAGAAAAATCTAAAAATACTCTTCAGGATAGCAAATTGGAAGGATTTTTTTCCTCTCATCAAATAATAAAATGATATAATAAATGAGAAGCTACTGGATTTGTTCTCTGCTCAGAATTCTTGCCTTTAGTCTGAGATCCTTTTAAAGTAAAATGGATAGTTGAATATTTTGGTAAGTACTCTGAATACCTGTGAACCATGATTGTCCTTGTGAGTCCATAGGCAATACCTCTGTGTGCTTTTGTACCCAGTAATGCTATTAAAACAGTGAACAAAAAATTGTAAGGGCCCAGGAATAGTCCTGAAGGGCATAGAAAACATGGCCCTTAATGCAAGAGGATTTTTTACAAAGAGGCTGATTTCACTCAGGATCTCTTGGGATGTCACGTTTTTCTGTCCAAGGAGGAATCTGATCATCTCAGAGTGAGGCAAAAACAAAACAGAAATCTCTTGTCAAATCATATTTTAAACCCCATTAACTTTCCACTGGGAGGCCAGTGCTCAAGTTAATGCATAAGTATACCTATGGATTCTGAAGCAGAATTAATGGATCCCCTAATCCAAGCAATATACATATTTATATATTTCAGTTAACAGGAGAACAGTTATTAATTTTGGACAGAGAATTTAACCCCCTACCATGTTATGAAAACAAAATTCCCTAGTTCTCTTACGTTAAAATGCTAGCCCACTGTGCTGGTAGTCTATTATAATTTTTTTTTCTATTTTAGTAATGTATCCCTCCCTATATTGTCACAGGAGATTTGTCATTAAACAAGGATCTTTTAACAGAACCCCTCTGGTGGGAAAGCTGAGTGACAGCATACATAAACTTGGGAAAAGAAGTGACTGTGAGGACAAGCTACTGTTCTTTAGGAGAAGCAGGTATTCAGTGAGAACTATGATCAGTTCAGGTTGCTTGATACTTTTGTGGGCTTTCTGCATCACTGATGCTAGCCTAATTTCCTCATCAGAGCTGAAATCCAAGTAGATTTATAGGGAAATTACTCAGATAAGTCACTGGTGAATTGTCTAAAACATTTAGTTTCTGGATATGACCAATTTTCTTGTGATAAAAAGGAGGTCTCTCCTATAAGAGTGGATCCAGGTACTTTTTTTTATTGTTGTTTGTTTGTATTATGTTCTTTCTTAACATATTTTCAACAGTTTTTAACAATTTCTTTATCCAGATGAGCAAAAAAAGTTTCCACCTCTGAACTTTTTAGTTTTTTAAATCAATAGTCAATATCTGAATATCAAGCCACTGTGTGGTCCTGTCACAGCAGCATGGACCTAACCTTTGAACCTGTAAGAAATTCAGAGTCTCTGGCCCCACTAAAGCCCCACTGAATATGTATTTTAATAAGATGCTGAGGTGGTCTATTGTATATTAAACACTTAGAAACACTATCTCATCCTATTAGAATAGCAGTTGTCTGCTTTTCATTTCTGAATTGAAAATTATAATTGTCCTTTGAGTCTGACAAATTGGAAGCTGAGTTATTGCATATATGTATTCCTAAGGTTTTATAAATTTGGAATCTACCAAAGAGATCTATGTAAAAATTAAGGCTCCAATCAGATGTATACAAATTTTACAATAAAGATCTGTACTATAAAATTACATAAAAATTTATCAGGGGGTTACTTTTATCAGAAACAAGGTTTGCTATTCATGTATTATATAGTCTGTTTCCTTTTGCCTTTCCTTTCTTTTTTGCAACATCCTTTCCTTTTTCCAGCCATATAGTTAGCTGAAAACTGAGCAAAAAAAACCAAAGTTATACATTCCTTCCGGTTAGGAACTATGCCTCATGATATCACCTAAATACTAGACATAAAATAAATAATATACAAATTCTTTAAAAAAATTGTTGAGTAAATATGCTCAAGCATAGCTCTTACTTGTGTAGATCACAAAATGATGAAATGCCTTTTTCTATAAGTCCCCCTCTAGAGAAATTATTATAAACTTGTTGACCTTTTTTTCCCCAGGAGGGTCTTGACTGTCCATGATTTCATAATTGTCCCTTGATTGCCATCATCTTTCACTTCTTCCATCATATATAACGCTCTAAATTCATGAGGCTACATTTCAATATGCAGTTGCCACTGACTTTGCTACTATCATTCAAAAATAAACACAACATACCTACTGAGAACTAATGTGGTATCATCTCTCTGTATATTGATTCAAGCATTGTGTCACTGAGGAGGCAGATGGCTTTCTCTTCAAGAGTTTTACTCATGTTTGCTAGTTTCCCGAATGAACATTTCAGTCCTTCCTTAAAGAACTTGAGAATTTAAAACATTTAGCAAAAATATTTAATCAACAAATATGTATATATTAGCCATGATACTTAAGGTTGTATTTAGGTCACTTTAGGGAATAAGGAGATGAACAAGAATAAATATGATATGACAGATGGTGATAAAAATTAGAAGGGAATATATAAACAAATAGATGTGATGGAAATAAAGAGAATGGGAGGCTATCCTAGGTCAGGGTGATGATTGACATTCCCTTGAGGAGGTGGTAATATTTGAAGTGAATAGAGGTAGAAACTAGAAAGTTGAATGCAGGGAAAAAGTGAGGGAGAGAAAAGAATCTAGAATGGTAGTTAGTTTTTAGACTGGGCAAAGATGCAGTTTGCTTTGTTATCTACTGAGACAGTGAGTTCATGAGAAAAGTGGGTAAGTGAATAAATAAATGAATGATCTCATTAATGAAGGAGTTAATGAACTCATGAAGGTTTCCCTGTATTTGGATATGAAGCTATTTAAATGATACCTTTTTGTCATCACTGTGTCTGATTCAATATTATTCTTCATGAATTCTACAAGGATGGAGCTAACACACCTTGACTCTTTCCTCTATCGATATCTATCTCCTCTCCTTCCTCATCCCTTGTAATCTGGGGAATTCTCTGAGAGGCTGGCAAAGATCTCATCTTCTCTCCTAGTTTTTATTTCCCACAACCTTGCACTCATTCTAGTAGGCACAACTAGTTCTAACAGTTCCAACCACAGGTTTGATGAGACATTCTTTAAGATACTTATCTCATAAGATAATACCTGAAAAGTTGTTTCAAAACTGTGTGAAAAAATGTCTCACAAATAAATAATGTGGCATCATATTTCGATTCCTTTAGCACATATGGAGCAGCAGTGCTGTGCGTCTCCACCATCACTTACACTGTGCTCCATATGCACTGCCACGTATTAGCTGCAGATGAAAGAGACGCTACGTGCTCATATCCAGTAGTTTGCACATAGAATGCAAAGGCTTAGTGCTTTCTTGCAGAAAATTGTAGGAAAAGTGTGAAAAAGTCATATGAAGGTACGTGAATTGTGGCTTTACAAGACATCAATGAAATTCTTTGAGCATGGTGCTTTTCTCAAAGTATAGTTGTATTTGACTGCCTTTGATCCTTGTGATTTCTTAGTCTTAGTCATTGTTCCATCAATTTTGTGTATCTGATATTTAGAATTTTTTTGTCAATTATGCTGATAATTCTTGAGCCATGTGGACAACCATATATCATTTCTTACACAGAATGACTTAATTGCTCTTTGAAAAGTACCTAGGAAAATCAGCTCTGGAGTTGTCAGAACTTGCAATCAATGACTTAATTTAAAAAAACTGCTACTAGATACTTATAATATGTGTCACATATGTGGCATTACTCGGTTTGTTTTAAAACTTGGTGATTTCTTTATCCTTGTAATTTCCTAAAGTGGATTTTATTCACCTTGAAAATAACAGAATAATATGGTGCTTACTGATTTCCAGCTCTGAGAGAAGAGAGATTATTCATATATTTCTCACACAGAATGGGCCTAGATTGATTTTTATCTGTGGATTTTAGATGTATTAAATTCTGTAGTCTTTTCTGGGTAAACAAGTTCAGTTCAGTAGCTCAGTCATGCCTGACTCTTTGCGATCCTATGAACCGCAGCACCTAAGGCTGCCCTGTCCATCACCAATGCCCAGAGTCCACCGAACCCCATGTCCATAGAGTCCGTGATGCCATCCAGCCATTTCATCCTCTGTCAATCCCTTCTCCTCAAGCCCTCAATCTTTCCCAGCATCAGAGTCTTTTTAAATGTGTCAGGTCTTTGCATCAGATGGCCAAATTATTGGAGTTTCAGCTTCAACATCAGTCCTTCCAGTGAACACGCAGGACTGATCTCCTTTAGGATGGACTGGGTGGATTTCATTGCAGTCCAAGGGACTCTCAAGAGTCATCTCCAGCACCACAGTTTGGTGATATCATGGCATTGTATGGCAAAAACAATAAAAGGGAAGAAAAAAAAAAAGAAAACACACACACACAAAAAAAATAAAAATAAAAGCATCAATTCTTCGGCATTCAGCTTTCTTTATAGTCCAACTCTCACATCCACACATGACCACTGGAAAAACCATAGCATTGACTAAATGGAACTTTGTTGACAAAGTAGTGTCTTTGCTTTTTAATATGCTGTCTAAGTTGGTCATAACTTTCCTTCCAAGGAGTGAACATCTTTTAATTTCATGGTTGCAGTCACCATCTGCAGTGATTTGGAGCCAAGAAAAATAAAGTCAGCCATTGTTTCCACTGTTTCCCCATCTATTTCCCATGAAGTGATGGGACCAGATGCCACGATCTTAGTTTTCTGAATGTTGAGCTTTAAGCCAACATTTTCCCTGTCCTCTTTCACTTTCATCAGGAGGCTTTTTAGCTCCTCTTCACTTTCTGCCATAAGGGTAGTGTCATCTGCATATCTGAGGTTACTGATATTTCTCCTGACAATCCTGAGTCCAGCTTGTGCTTCCTACAGCCCAGCGTTTCTCATGATGTACTCTGCATGTAAGTTAAATAAGCAGGGTGACAATATACAGCCTTGATGTACTCTTTTTCCTATTTGGAACCAATCTATTGTTCCATGTTCAGTTCTAACTGTGGCTTCCTGACCTGCATACAGGATTCTCAAGAGGCAAGTCAGGTGTCCTGGTATGCCCATCTCTTGAAGAATTTTCTACATTTTATTGTAATCTACACAGTCAAAGGCTTTGGTATAGTCAATAAAGCAGAGACAGATTTTTTCTAGAACTCTCTTGCTTTTTTGATGATACAGTGGATGTTGACAATTTGATCTCTGGTTCCTCTGCCTTTTCTAAAACCAGCTTGAACATCTCAAAGTTCATGGTTCATGTATTGCTGAAGCCTGGCTTGGATAATTTTGAGCACTACTTTACTAGCTTGTGAAATGAGTGCAATTGTGTGGTAGTTTGAGCATTCTTTGGCATTGCCTTTCTTTGGGATTGGAATGAAAACTGACCGTTTCCAGTCCTGTGATCACTGCTGAGTTTTCAAAATTTGCTGGCATATTGAGTGCGGCACTTTCACAGCATCATCTTTTAGTAAAAAAATAGCTCAACTGGAATTCCATCACTTCCACTAACTTTGTTCATAGTGATGCTTCCTAAGGCCCACTTGACTTACATTCCAGGATGTCTGGCTGTAGGTGAGTGCTTACACCATTGTGATTATCTGGGTCATGAAGATCTTTTTTGTGCAGTTCTTTGCTGTATTGCCACCTCTTCTTAATAGTGTCTGCTTCTGTTAGGTCCCTACCATTTCTAGCCTTTATTGATCCCATCTTTGCATGAAAATTTCCCTTGGTATCTCTAATTTTCCTGAAGTGATCTCTAGTCTTTCCCATTCTATTGTTTTCCTTTTGTATTTTATTGATGCAGCCAAAGCAAAAACAACACTCAGTTGTGGATGAGACTGATGATAGAAGCAAGGTCCAATGCTGTAAAGAGCAATATTGCATAAGAACCTGGAATTTTAGGTCCATGAATCAAGGCAAACTGGAAGTGGTCAAACAGGAGATGGCAAGAGTGAACTTCAACATTCTAGGAATCAGCGAACTAAGATGGATTGTAATGGGTGAGTTTAACTCAGATGACCATTATATCTACTACTGTGGGAAGGAATCCCTTAGAAGAAATGGAGTAGTCATCATGGTCAACAAAAGATTCCAAAATGCGGTATTTGGATGCAATCTCAAAAACGACAGAATTATCTCTGTTCCTTTCCAAGGCAAACCATTCAATATCATGGTAATCCAACTCTATGCCCCAACCAGTAATGCTGAAGAAGCTGAAGTTGAACAGTTCTATGAAGACCTACAAGACCTTCTAAAACTAACACACAGAAGATGTTCTTTTCATTATAGGGGACTGGAACGTAAAAGTAGGAAGTCAAGAAACACCTGAGTAACAGGCAAATTTGGCCTTGGAGTATGGAATGAAGCAGGGGAAAGGCTAATAGAGTTCTGCCAAGAAAACACACTGGTTATAGCAAACACCTCTTCCAGCAACACAAAAGAAGACTGTACACATGGACATCACCAGATGGTCAACACTAAAATCAGATTGATTATATTCTTTGCAGCCAAAGATGGAGAAGCTCTATACAGTCAGCAAAGAGAAGACCGGGAGCTGACTGTAGCTCAGATCATCAACTCCTATTGCCAAAATCAGACTTAAATTGAAGAAAGTAGGGAAACCACTAGACCATTCAAGTATGACCTAAATCAAATCCCTTATGATTATACAGTGGAAGCGAGAAATAGGTTTAAGGGACTAGATGTGATAGATAGAGTGCCTAATGAACTATGGATTCAGGTTCATGACTGACATTGTACAGGAGACAGGAATCAAGACCATCCCCAAGAAAAAGAAATGCAAAAAAGCAAAATGGTTGTCTGAGGAGGCCTTACAAATAGCTGTGAAAAGAAGGGAAGCAAAAAGCAAAGGAGAAAAAGAAAGATACCCATTTGAATGCAGAGTTCCAAAGAATAGCAAGGAGAGATAAGAAAGCCCCTCAGTGATCAATGCAGAGAAATATAGGAAAACAATAGAATGGGAAAGACTAGAGATCTCTTCAAGAAAAGTAGAGACACCAAGGGATATACAAGAGATTTGTCCTATCTAGGAACTATATTTCCCTACTTTATGATTTATAACTACAGCTGTCACTTAATTTTATATGTGTTATTAATAGCTTTTAATATACATAATTATTATGTGTCTTTTAGAAGAAAACACACCATAAGACAGAAGTGAACAGATATGACTCCTGCAAAATCTTAGTTTCCTACATGGAAGCATGGTAATTCAGATTTGTTGCCAAGCCAAAATATATATAGGCTTTTGTTTTAGTCTTATATACTAAAGAAAAGTTCCACTAAAAAATTCTAACAATATTAGGACATAGCAATACTCTTTGGATGTCCTGCCCAGCAGTAGCAATGTCTGGAAAAAGAGACACTAGTGGTACTCAACAGGCAGGCAGACACTGTTTGGAACAGAAATACTCGTGACAAGTGGTTTATGATTAAATTATTTTCAGTAATAGTGGTAGAGAATGGTAAAGTGAGATGAACAAATTGACAGTACATAAAAGGAGTTTGAATTCTATCCACTTAATAAATATAATTTTATCCACTTAATAAATATATAGCTTGGCTAAGTTATATTTTTGAGACTAATTTTTTTTTTTTAGTTTTTATTAGAGTATAGTTTTATTGTGTGTTAGTGTCTGCTGTACAGCAAAGTGCATCCATTATATGTGTACATATACCCTCTCTTTTTTAGTTCTTTCTGATTTAGGTCACCAAAGAACATTGAGTAGAGGTCCCTGTGCCATCCAGTACATTCTCATTAGTTATCTGTTTTATATAGAGTAGCATGTATATGTCAATCCAAACCTCCCAGTTCATCCCCCCCTCCCTCCCAACTTGTTATCACTAACTTTGTTCTCTACATTTGAGTCTCTATTTCTGCTTTACAAATTAGTTCATCTATACCATTTTTCTAGATTCTACATGTAACTGATATTATATGATATTAGTTTTTCTCTTTCTGACTTACTTCACTCTGTATAAAAATCTCTATGTCTATCCACATCTGTGTAAATGGCACCGTTTTGTTACTTTCATGGCTGAGTAATATTCCGTTGTATATATGTACCACATCTTCTTATCCATTCCTCTGGTGATGGATATTTTAGGCTGCTTCCACATCCTGGCTGCAGTGAACATAGTGCTGCAGTGAATATATAGGGATTACTACATCTTTCTCAATTATGATGTTCTTCATGAATATGCTCAGGAGTGGAATTGCTAGTTCATTTGGTAGTTCTATGTTTAGTTTTTGGCTAACCTCCATATTGTTTTCCATAGTAGCTGTACCAAATTACATTCCCACTGACAGTGTAGGAGGGTTCCCTTTTCTCCACGCCATTTCTAGCATTTATTGTTCATAGACATTTTGATGATGGCTGTTCTGATGATACGAGGTGATACCTCATTGTAGCTTTGATTTGTATTTCTCTAAAAAGTAGTGATGTTGAGCATCTCATGTGTTTGCTGGTCAGAGAATGAGTTTTTAGTCTTTGTTTATATGTTATATATGTATACTTCATGTGTTTGCTATGAAAATTAAATTGCTCAATAGATATAAAGCACCTAACATCATGCCTTACAGGTTGAATGAGTTTGGAATGTTGGTTTTCTTTCTCTTCTCCCTTTTTTCTCTGTATCAACTGAGATGCAAGGAGAAGAAACATATGGCAAATGATATTTATAGATTTTAAATGAAAAAAGGAGTAAAAGAATATTAGCTCCCTATAAAAAATTATCTGAAGTTAAGAATGAGTTTATTGAGCACATATTATGTCTTATATAAATTATGTAAAAGATATAAGAGTTAGCAAAGGAAATAATTGATAAATGGTAAAGAAAAATAATTGAGACAGGAAAAAGAATAAATATGGAAGGAAAATAAAGGAACTGTTATGAGAAGTTACAGTATATTGAAAAACATTTTCCTCTTAGTTTGCTAAGAACATTTAGAAACACTGCATAGGATACTGTCAAGAGTTATATTAAGTCATTTGGAAATTTCATTTTTCTTTTCTGTTTCGAATAAGTCCTCCAAGAAACCTGGAGACCAATGAGTATAACACATCTACCAAAGAAAGAGACTGCATCAGAGCATCTGTGATAAACAAAACAAAACCGATCCAGAAGGTTGTGCGAAAAAATAAAAGAATAAATGGACACTTGTGAAATATCATATATCCAACTGGTGATTGCAGTTCTTCCAGTATTTTAAAAACAGGTATATAAACAGATATTGAAAATTGTGGGATATGTGTTACAAACATAATTTATAGAGAAGAATCCTAATGTATATTTTAGGACTGATATAGAAGAAATATCACCCCATACATAATAAATTAATCCTGATGGTTTTCAGAGTCATATATTGATGTGGCACATCACAGTAATGATGAATTTGTCGAGATGGCAGATTAGCATATAAATGTAATTATTAAAATTCTTCAATTTATAGTTTGGTACATTCAGATAGTTTACTGCTCTTTGATCATGGTGTAGCGAAGAGTCTCAGAGTAGATATTTGAAACACAATTTTTGAAAGGTCACTAATAATTCATAGGTGTTTTATGTAAATGTAAAACTGTTTTTTGTCTTTTTGACTCAACTTATCTATGGTGTAAAATTTCTTTAAATCTTTGTTTGAACTTCAGTTTTTTTTTTAATATTACTTATTTGAACTTTTAAAAAATACCAATAATATAAAGCTAAAGGTAAGCAATGGGCCAGTGTAAGTCAAGTTGTACCTTCTCTGTCAGTAATAACTATAGATTTAATACTTAATTATATGTCATATGATGTTATCCATATCTCTGCAGTGATTAATCTAAAAAACTGGACAAAAATGAATAAAGATGGAATTAGAGTATTTTCCATGCTCTTGCTATTAGGCCAGTTATTTAAGAATATGCAAACGTAAGGGAGTAATAGAAGGGAATTTAACAGATACATTTCATTTCTTTATAGCTGTCAGTGGTGAGGATGCATATCATTTCTCTCCTTACAGCAAATTATTCTACTGCTACTGCTGCTAAGTCGCTTCAGTCGTGTCCAACTCTGTGCGACCCCATAGACGGCAGCCCACCAGGCTCTGCCGTCCCCGGAATTCACCAGGCAACAACACTGGAGTAGGTTGCCATTTCCTTCTCCAGTGCATGAAAGTGAAAAGTGAAAGTGAAGTTACTCAGTCCTGTCTGACTGTGACCCCATGGACTGCAGCCTACCAGGCTCCTCCATCTGTGGGATTTTCCAAGCAAGAGTACTGGAGTGGGTTGCCATTGCCTTTGGAGCACAGTTGTGGGTTGTAGTAAGGGTTGTCTCAGGCCAAAGATAATAATCCCCCCCAAAATCCTAAAGACTTAAAAAAATTGTATAGGAGATCATCTTTCAGCTTTATGCTTAGAAAAATGTCTATTTTGTACATACAGAAAAGATATTTATTTTTCTTAAATTGAGAGCAAAAATGCCCACCATTATTTCAAACTATCCTGTCACTTATAAGCTTTAGAGAAACAGGAAGATTTATTTTCTGTAGGTTATTTCATAGGAAATAGTCACTATATTTACTTCTGAAATTTACTTCAAATATATAAAATAATGAATTTTGTCTATACCTTCACTTCTTGAGCAATGCTATTCAACCAGTCCACCCTAAAGGAGATCAGTCCTGGGTTTTCATCGGAAAGACTGATGTTGAAGCTGAAACTCCAATACTTTGGCCACCTGATGTGAAGAACTGACTCATTGGAAAAAACTCTAATGCTGGGAAGGATTGGGGGCAGGAGGAGAAGGGGACGACAGAGGATGAGATGGCTGGATGGCATCACTGACTGGATGAACATGGGTTTGGGTGGACTCCAGGAGTTGATGATGGACAGGGATGCCTGGTGTGCTGTGATTCACGAGGTTGCAAGGAGTTGGACAAGACTGAGTGACTGAACTGAACTGAAAAGTTGATAATTTCCACTGGCAGTTGAAGTTACTTCTGAGGTCAGAAGCGTTAACCCTACACTGTTAATCATGTTAATAAATAAAAGAGCACAGCATCTATCTTAGGTTATAATGCTATTTTGGTATTTCTGCCAACTTGACCAACACTGCTGAAAAAAAGGGAACGTTTTTGAAGAGGCACCTCCTGTTGAGCAGCAGTTCCTCCCCTAAATTTACTTTCCTGACTTCTTTGTTGTGATCCAGTTAAGCAGCTATTGCCAGGCACCCTGTGTTCACCTCTGTTGGAAGTTGCTACTGTGAAAAGAATGCAGAGTCAGAGATTTAAGAGGGTTTCCAGGTGCTTATGGCTGAATTCCAGTAGTGCTGTAGATTTCTCTGTTGCTCCAGTTCCCAATGATGATGTTTACTACCAAAAGACCTAATGTATTCCAATCCTTTAGAAAGATGTTAACAGGATTTAAAACTGGAGTGGATGAGGAAAAAAACCAACAGGTGTAGCAATACAGATGTGCCAAACTCTATGGGGATAAAAAGCAAATAAAAAATGTTGCCTTATGTGTTGAGGTCAAATAATTCTTTTCCATTCATGGTGTCCTTTTTTCTACCTTGCTGGAAAACTCAAGGCACTGAATGCCCATCACCACATCTACTCTCCTACCAGGATCCAAGCCTACATACTCTCAATTCCCTCTTGTTGTTATCAGTTCTTTCTGTTACTCTTTAAGGCTAAATCTTCCACAATGAGATCCCATTCCTCTTTCTTAATCAAGGATCTTGTGTGAGCAAATTTATCCCTCCTATATTAGCAAAATTCTCTCTTCCTGAATTGAGACCATCTACCATTGACCATCAATATTTATATCTTAAAAAAAATTGTTTCTACCCCAAGCCCATTTTGTACTTAACATCCCATTTCACCATTTATCCTTATAGAAAAATGCTCAGACAGTAATACTACTCACTACCACCAATTCCTTTCTTTCCAAACTCCCTTAAATTCACTACAATAAACATTCCATTCCTATCACTCCATTGAAACTAATGTACATAATCGAAGATGACTATGTTACTGAATCCAGTTGTTCATGCTGAGTTAGTATCATACTTACACTTTCAGTAAGTGATCCTTTTTTTCATGGTGCATTTTCCCATCTTTCCACTACCAACTAGTCCCTCTTTTACATTTTCCTTAGTGTTTCTTTTTCCTGATCTCTAAACTTCTTTAGAATAGCCCAGGATTCAGTCCTTTGACCTTTTCATTTCTCAGTCTACACTTACTTATCCAGTGCTGTGATTTTAAATAATGTTCATGTGCTGATGATCCCTAAAATTTCAATTCCAGCCTGACCTTCTCCTGAACACCAAATCTATATGTTCAGCTGCCTTCTTTTCATCTCTGTTGGATATGTACTAGGCATCTCAAACTCAACCTGTCCAAAAAGAAGCGTTCATGGCTCACACTGAACCCACTGAAAAATTCTTTCAGCTCTACTTTTAAAGTATATCTTAAATTGTACCACTTGTCACCACCCTCATTGCCATATCCATGGACTACCTTCATTTCTCAACAAAATCATTGCCATTGATCTCCTTTATCCTCAATTTCTATCTTGTAGCCTATGGTCATAAAGAAGCCAGAGTGATACTGTTAAAAGAAAATATGACTATGTCTCATTGTTGTTCAAAACCCTCTAATGTCTCTTCATCTCATTTACAGTAAAAATTAAAACATTTTTTCATGCTCTACACACTCTGTAATACCTGTCTCCCCGTACCTTTCTGGCTCTATCTATTTCAGTCGTTCCCTTGGCCATTCCTGCTCCTACCATGCTAGTCTCCACAGCACTTTATACTTCCCCATCAGTGCTTTTGTCTTACTATTTCCTCTACTTTATATACCCTTCATCCCAATACTTCTAAAGCTGGCTCCACCATTTCCAACTTTTTGCTTAAATGCCAAGTTTTTAAGGCTATTACAGACTGTACTACTTAGAATACAATTATTCATCACTCTTTCCTAATATTTTTCTTTTCCCTATAAAATTTACTACCTTCTAAGATATCATAGCATCTGTCTTTCTCCAGTATAATGACACTTTACAAAGGCAGGGGCTTTTGCCTGTTTGTCCACTTCACTATCTCAAGTACCTAGAATAGCATGTGGCATGGGATAGATTCAAAAGTATATCTATTGAATAAATAAATATATTTTTATTGTACTGAGTGGAAGCTATTCAACTATTTTTCCTAATTTTGAGAAAGGAACATTTTAGGTTTCTTTCAGATCTCTTCTTAAGTATACCATATAACTGAAAGGACCAAAACCTTTGTGTAATGTGTGTGTGTATTAAGTCACTTGTGTCGTGTCCAACTCTTTGTGACCCTATAGGGACTGTAGCCCACCAGGCCCCTGTGTCCATGGGATTCTCCAGGCAAGCATATCAGAGAAGATTTCTATGCTGGCTTTGGTAAATCATTTCATTAACCAAATGCTCTCTTTTTTCAGGCTGTTTTAAAAAATGATTATGATATTTTCAAATTAGCAGAGTGGTGAGTTGGAGTTTTAGAGTCATATTTCAGGGTTTGATCTGAGCTCATGAACTTCCTAGATGTGGGATCTTGGTCAGATCACTCAGTGCATCTATGTTCAGTATTTTCTTCTGTTAAATGGGGATATTAAATAATAAACCATTTATATTATGATATTTAATTTTCCAAATAATAATATGATAAAAAGTTTGTATCAAGTACTTCAGTTCACTTCAGTCACTCCATTTTGTCTGAATCCTTGCAACCCCATGGACTGCAGCATGCCAGGCTTGTCTGTCCATCACCAACTCTCAGAGCTTGCTCAAACTTATATACATCGAGTCAGTGATGACATCCAACCTTCTCATCCTCTGTGGTCCCTTTCTCCTTCCACCTTCAATCTTTCCCAGCATCAGGATCTTTTCCAATGAACCAGCTCTTTGCATCAGGTGGCCAAAGTATTGGAGCTTGAGCTTAAGCATCAATCCTTCCAATGAATATTCAGGACTGATTTCCTTTAGGATGGACTGGTTGAATATCCTTGCAGTTCAAGGGACTCTCAAGAATCTTCTCCAACACCACAGTTTAAAAGCATCAATTCTTTGGTGCTCAGCTTTCTTTATGGTCCAACTCTCACATCCATAAACGACTACTGGAAAAACTATAACCTTGACTAGATGGACCTTTGTCAGCAAAGTAATGTCTCTCCTTTTTAATATGCTGTCTAGGTTGGTCAAAGCTTTTCTTCCAAGGAGTAAGTGTGTTTTAATTTCATGACTGCAGTCACCATTGCAGTGATTTGGGAGCCAAGTAAATAAAAGTCTGTCACTGTTTCCATTGTTTCCCCATCTATTTGCCATGAAGTGATGGGACCAGATGCCATGAACTTTGTTTTTTGAATGTTGAGTTTTAAGTCAGCTTTTTCACTCTCCTCATTCACTTTCATTAAGAGGTTCTTTAGTTCCTCTCTGCTTTCTGCTATAAGGGTGGTGTCATCTGTGTATCTGGGGTTACTGATATTTCTACTGGCAATTTTGATTCCAGCTTCTGCTTCATCCAGTCCAGCATTTTGCATAATGTACTCTGCATGTAAGTTAAATAAGCAAGGTGACCATATTCAGCCTTGATGTTCTCCTGTTTCCTATTTGGAACCAGTCTGTTGTTCCATTTCCAGTTCTAACTGCTGCTTCTTGACCTGCATACAGATTTCTCAAGAAGCAGGTCAGGTGGTCTTGTATTCTCATCTCTTGAAGAATTTTCTAGTTTGTTGTGATCCACACAGTCAAGGCTTTGGCATAGTCAATAAAGAAGAAGTAGATGGTTTTCTGGAACTCTCCTACTTTTTTGATGATCCAACAGATGTTGGCAATTTGATCTTCGGTTCCTCTGCCTTTTCTAAACTCAGTTTGAACATCTGGAAGTTCTCAGTTCACCTACCGTTGAAGCCTTTCTTGGAGAGTTTTTTTCATTACTCTGCTAGTGTATGAGATGACTGCCGTTGTATGGTAGTCCTAACCTTCTTTGGCATTACTTTGCTTTGGGACTGGAATGAAAACTGACCTTTTCCAGTCCTGTGGCCACTGCTGAGTTTTCCAAATTTGCTGAAATATTGAGTATTGAGCACAGCGCTTTCACATCATCATTTTTTAGGATTTGAAATAGCTCAATTGGAATTCCATCACCTCCACTAGCTTTGTTTGTAATGATGCTTCCTAAGGCCCACTTGATTCTGCACTCCAGGATGTCTGGCTCTAGGTGAGGGATCACACCATCGTGTTTATTGGGTCGTGAAGATTTTTTTGTTCAGTTCTTCTGTGTATTCTTGCCCTCTTCTCAATATCTTCTGCTTCTGTTAGGTCCCTACCATTTCTGTCCTTTATTGTGCCTATCTTTTCATGAAATGTTCCCTTGGTATCTCTAATTTTTTTCAATAGAGCTCTTGTCTTTTCTGTTTTATTGTTTTCCTCTATTTTGTTGCATTGATCACTGAGGAAGGCTTTCTTATCTCTCCTTGCTAATTCTTTGGAACTCTGCATTTAAATGGCTATATCTTTCCTTTTCTCTTTTGCCATTATCATAGCACATAAGGTTAATTAAAGTATAAGTTTTAGATATTGTTTTCTTTGCCTTTGCACCATGTGTTTCTTGTCCTTCTGTCTGGCTCACTGTTGTCCTGAGTCCTTCTTGCCAATACTACTTGGTAGATAGTTGAGAGGGAATCTGAAGATGGGAGGAGCAATGGCCATGAAAACGGGGCCAGGACTTGTGTTAGGCTGTCAGACTACCATGTAGAGGGCACTATTCTAAACTGTTAGCCATTCAATAACTTTAGATACACTAACAGTAAGCTGAAATTTAGACAGAATAAATTTGTTCCTAAGTGGACAAAGATTACATAGTTATTTCCTTCTAGTGACTCTTTTGCTGTTTGGCATATGACTTAACATCTGTCTGACCTCCATCAAGTTGGAATTGTTTTTGTTTTTGTTTTTTTCTTTAATTGAAGTAGTTTATTTATTTATTTATTTATTTATTTATTTTAATTTTCTTTACTTTATTGTGTTGGTTTTGCCATACATTGACATGAATCTGCCATGGGTATACATATATTCCCCTTCCAGATCCCCCCTCCCTCCTCCCTCCTGATTCCCTCTCTCTGGGTCATCCCGGTATACCAACCCTGAGCATCAAACCTGGGCTGGTGATTGATTTCACATATGATAATTAACATGTTTCAAT
>ML664161.1:47341301-47391962 GCA_007570785.1 Antilocapra americana | reverse complement strand
CCACCTGCAGGGATTTAATCTGCTACTCCTGTCAGTTCCAAAGCTGTTGCCTCTGCTAGCTTAAGCGTCTTCTGTTTGCTAGTCTTTTATGTGTCTATTCAGCGCTCTGGGGTTTGCCCCGCTCCTGGTGTGTGCGCTTCCCCCGCCCCCTCTGCTCAGGCTCTCTGTTGTCCACCTGGCGCCATTGGAGAGTGCGGCTTCTCCCCTCCCCCGGCCCAACTGCTTGGCTTTCCCAACGTGCAGCTAAGCACGTCTTCTTAGGTATGCAGAGCGCCGATCTGTCCAGAATCCCCAGAAGTCTTGGTTAGCACCTAGCTCTGTTTGCAATGTGGCTGCGGAAGCCTTGCCAGGGCTGGGCTATGCCTGCTGGTCTCCAGCAGGGGTTGGGTCGGTCTGCAGCCCATAGGTGCCCAGCTCCGCCCGGCCGGCCGCCTCCCTGCTGACTCCGCCTCACCCTTTGGTCTCGCTGGGGCTGGGTTATGCCCGCTGCACTCGGGCGGGGGCTGGGCCTGTCCGCGGCCCACAGGCACCCAGTTCTCCTCAGCCGGCCGCCTCTCTGCCGACTCCACCTCACCCTTTGTTCTCCCGGGGCTGGGTTATGCCTGCTGCACTCGGGAGGGGGCTGGGCCGGTCTGCGGCCCACAGGCGCCCAGTTCTCCTCAGCCAGCCGCCTCTCTCCATAAGACTGTTCTATACATCTGTGTTTCTTTTGCTATCTCGCATACAGGGTTCTCGTTACCATCTTTCTAAATTCCATATATATGCATTAGTATACTGTATTTTTGTTTTTCCCTCTGGCTTGCTTCACTCTGTATAATAGGCTCCAGTTCCAGCCACCTGAGTAGAACTGATTCAAATGAATTCTTTTTAATGGCTGAGTAATATTCCATTGTGTATATGTACCACAGCTTTCTTATCCATTCGTTTGTTGATGGACATCTAGGTTGCCTCCATGTCCTGGCTATTGTAAACAATGAGGTGATGAACATTGGGGTGCATGTGTCACTTTCAATTCTGGTTTCCTTGGTGTGTATGCCCAGCAGTGGGATTGCTGCATCATATGGCAGTTCTATTTTCAATTTTAAAGACATTTACATTTGATTTTTAATGTTGATTCCAAAGCAGTATGACAAACAGTAAAAATTAGAGAAGACTATTTAGAAATGACAGAAGTTTGTATTATAGCTTATACTTTAACAGTTAGATAGCTATAGCATTATTAGTTTAGTTGAATCTTGTTTAATAGACTTTGATATTATTCTCTGGGTTCATTCATTCTCCAATTGTGAAGAAAATGGAGATTATTTCATTCTTATCCCAAAATAGAAATTCACAATTACATTATAAAGAATGGAATTGTGACCACATTCATGAGCATATTGAAATAGAGCATGCATTTTATTTTAAAAGTGAAATTACTTAGAAAGTATTAAATAGCCATCCTTGACATCAGTTTTATTTATTAGGACCTAGCCCTGAACTAACATCAAAGAATGTGGTTAATTTTTGAATTCTGAAATATTCTTGCCAGTTGTATTCTTCAAATTCTAATCCTGTCGTCAGTTCCAAAGGCACAATATAGATCTCTTAACACTCTAGTACTTAAAATCTGATGAACATGTATAATTTCCTTCTGTACTTTGTCATGTATTCTCTCTATTGTGTTGGCATCTCTGCTTTTGACACAAAAATTTTCAACTCACATATACAGCGAGGCTTAGTTTGTTTTGTGTGTGTGTGTGTGTGTGTGCCCGCACATGTGCATGTGTATAAAACTCTAAATCCCTAATTGCCAGTGTGTATGTTGTGTCTGCTAACCTTCTTGCAACAGAACACTTCTTGCTCTATAATTTTATTTTCTTTTTCTATATTTCCTGCTTCGTCATTTTAAAGCATATAAAAGATCTTGAACATTCATATGTATGTCAACAGGGCACATATAAAGTATGTTTATAATTAGATATTTTTTCCCCTGTGAATGAGAAAGATATTCTGGGTGTTTCTAACCTTTCAAAGTCAAATGTGTTTATATTGTTTCTTTAGATAACTATCATTCCCCAAGCCTGTGATGTTATTGAAAGAGATTACTTTCCATTGCACAGCTGAGTTCTGATGTTTTTCACTTGAAAGTGAATTGCTCATTCATCTGAGTGATTTATTATGTCTGTGTCTTATTATTATTCTTTAATTAAATAATGGCATGATGCAATATACTAGTGAAGATATTAAGGAGACAGCGTACAAATGATTTGTAGGATGACAGCATTTAAAGCAGAATCTAGAGCAGGGAGTATATAAGGAAATAAGATGTTACAGAAGAGTAAAAGTTTACTTTTTTTCAATTCTGTCATTTTCTAAGATAAATGAATATAAGCTAAGATCTGAGAAAGTTAACTGAAAGTCTTTTCAGTCCAAAATTGCCAGCTTCTACCTGAGAAAACTCTTCAGAATATCAAAACAGTGTTATTTTTAGATTTTTCTTCAGTTGTTTTTGTTGAGTGTCTGGGGCTGTTAATGTTTGAAATTTTTACCATGTTTATATGATGCTATTCACTATAGTTAAAGAAGGGTTTCTCTTTCATTGGATATTCAACTTCTATTTATTTCAGCTCTCTCCTGCTGGTTGACTTTTCAACATTAATTAATTAATTAAAAATAATAAACAATTTTGACATTAAGTATCCTTATCAGCTTTTCTATGTTTCAGAAGCATGCAGGGTTCCTTCTTCTAGATAACCAAGGAGAAAGACAACAGTTCTCTTTTCAAGCATGTTGTGTATGATGCCTACTAAGGACTGTTTATTAAAAGGGAAGACAATACATTCCATTTTTTTCCCAGCAACACTACAGCTGTGGGCAGAGGTTCTGCTTTTGTCAGTCCACAGTGTTTCATGATGGCTTCTCTGAAATTCCTAAGCCTGTGGTCCTCTCTCCATTAAGTTTATAGGACTTCACCATTGGTTTGCCACTGTCTAGCAAGATCTGGGAACCCTGCTCCTCCACAACATGCATCTAAGAGCAGCTTTGGGACCAAGCAAGTTCACGGTGTCTGAGGCTTTTAAGACATCTAAGACTAAGATTTGCCTTTTAATTTCTCTTTTTGGTATTTAAAAAAAAATGAAAATTTACTCCTGTCCATTTAGTTATAGAATTTTCAGCTGAAGGTTTTCAGAAAAGTTGTTCTCCTTCTATGAAATTGTCAAAGCCAAGATTTTTCCTCTAGGTTTATTTGATTAAACCCCAGTACTGGGGGGGGGGGGGGGGGCTTCTCCGGCTGAGCAGTAAAGAATCTGCCTGCAATGAAGGAGATGTAGGAGATGTGGGTTCAATCCCTGGGCTTGGAAGATACCATGTAGGAAAGCATGGTAACCCAATCTAGTATTTTTGCCTGGAAAATCCTGAGGATAGAGGAGACTGCAGGCTACAGTCTATAGGGTCTCAAAGAGGTGGATATGACTGAAGCGACTGAGCATGCATTGGGAGGGAGAGACATTCCTTAATGAGAAGCCTGACATGTAAGCTTTGTGAATGTGAAGAAAAGACACATTAGTATATGTTCAATAGGAAGGGTGGTAACAGTAATATGAACTGCAGTTCACTGACTATATAAACATCATTTTCTTACTATTTGCTTTAAGTATGTTATTTCTACATATATCTTGTATATCATGATATTTCAGTGAGGTAATTATTATTATCTCTATTTGATAGTTAGTAAAACTTGGATTCACTGGGTTTAATTACTTGACCAAGACCCCACAGTAACTTTCAAAGCATGGCTCTGAATCTAAGTTTCTCAGACTCTTTCCACAAAAATCACATTGCCATTGTCTAATTATCACTAATCCTATTATTAGAGCTTCACTCTTTTGTTCTTGTTGTTCAGTCAGTCAGTCATGTCTGACTCTTTGCTACCCCATGGACTGCAGCATGCCAGCGTTCCCTGTCCATCACCATCTCGTGGAACTTGCTCAAACTCAAATGCATTGACAATGATGCCATCCAAACATCTTGTCCACCGTCATCCCTTTCTCCTTCTGCCTTCAATCTTTCCCACCACCAAAGCTCCACTCTGACCCTGAAAAATTTATCCAAGCTACTTAATCTTTATATATCTTTGGTATATCTTCTATAAAAGGGAAATAATAAACCTTATCCACCTCAATGAACTCAAGTGAGGATGAAGTCATTTATAAAAACAGCTTTGAAATTATGTGTGCTGTGTGTGCACAGTCACTCAGTTAAGTCTGACTCTTTACCACCATGTAAACTGTAGCCCACCAGACTCCTCTGTTTATGAGATTCTCCAGGAAAGAATACTGGAGTGGGTTGTCATACCCTCCTCCATGGGATCTTCCCAACCCAGGGATCAAACCCACATCTTCTGCATCTTCTTGCATTGGCAGGAGGATTCTTTACCACTGAGCTACCTGGAAGGCCCATGTAAACTATGAAATGCTATTAATACATATCTTAATATAATCAAAACATTTAAAACCATTATTTTTCAAGTGATTGTGGTGGTGGAAGTAATGAAAGTCACAAATCAATTGAAATCACATTCAGTTCAAATCAAGTGAAAACATAGCACAAAGGTTTTTGGTGTAGATTTACTTCATTAAAATTAAACATTGTATTTAAAATCACACAGAAATCATTTTTGCAGACATAACTAAGAAAGGTAAAAATTAAAAAAAAAACACAATAGTTAAGGAACATTAAAGATAATATAAAATCCCCTAGGAACAATGAATAAAATTATGCTCGCTTTGTTAAACCTTTTTCCCACACATAGGAAATTTTTTCACAATGAAATTCTAATTTTTTCACTTTTAAATGGGTAAACCAGATTGAGTCCAGTTCTTTTTCTTATTCCTTCTCACCCAAACTTCCAACATATGAAGTTACAACCATAAGTTCCATCCTGGTCCCCTGAGTCATCCACACCTAGTATCCCAGTGGCTTTTACAGAAGGAAGTGAGCATCATTCTTGGGGAATGCAAACCTTAAAGACCTACATAATTTATGCATACATAGGAAACTAGTAGAATGGTAAAGACTGAAGATCTACATAGGAAACCAATAGAATGGGAAAGACTAGAGATCTACATAGGAAGACAATAGAATGGGAAAGACTAGGTATCTTCAAGAAAATTAGAGATACCAAGGGAACATTTAATGAAAAGATGGGCACAATAAAGGACAGAAACGATATGGACCTAACAGAAGCAGAAGATATTAAGAAGAGGTGGCAAGAACACACAGAAGAACTGTACAAAAAAGACCTTCATGACCAGATAATCATGATTATATGATTACTCATCTAGAGCTAGACATTCTGGAATGTGAAGTCAAATGGGCCTTAGGAAGCATCGCTACGAACAAAGCTAGTGGAGGTGATGGAATTCCAGTTGAGATATTTCAAATTCTAAAAGATGATGCTGTGAAAGTTCTGCACTTAATATGTCAGCAAATTTGGAAAACTCAGCAGTGGCCACAGGACTGGAAAAGTCAGTTTTCATACCAATCCCTAAAAAAGATAATTCCAAAGAATGCTCAAACTACTGCACAATTGCACTCGTCTCACATGCTAGTAAAGTAATGCTTAAAATTCTCCAAGCCAGACTTCAACAGTATGTGAACTGTGAACCTCCAGATGTTTAAGCTGAATTTAGAGAAGGCAGAGGAGCCAGAGATCAAATTGTCAACATCTGCTGGATCATTGAAAAAGCAAGAGAGTTCCAGAAAAAACATCTACTTTTGCTTTACTGACTATGTTAAAGCCTTTGATTGTGTGCTAAGTTACTTCAATCATGTCTGACTCTTTGAGACCCCGTGGACTGTAGCCCATTAGGCTCCTCTGTCCATGGGATTTTCAGGAGTGGGTTGACATTTAAATTCTTCAAGAGATGGGAATACCAGATCACCTGACATGCCTCTTGAGAAATCTCTATGCATGTCCAGAAGCAATAGTTAGCACTGGACATGGGACAACAGGTTGCTTCCAAGTAGGGAAAAGAAGATGTCAAAGCTGTGTACAGTCACACTGTTTATTTAACTTATATGCAGAATAGATCATAAGAAATGCTGGGCTGGATGAAGCACAAGCTGGAATCAAGATTGCTGGGAGAGATATCAATGATATCAGATATATAGATGATACAATCCTTATGGCAGAAAGCGAAGAAGAACTAAAGAGCCTCTTGAGGAAACTGAAAGAGGAGAGTGAAAAAGTTGGCTTAAGGCTCAACATTCAGAAAACAAAGATCATGGCATCCGGTCCCATCACTCTTTGGCAAATAACTGGGGGAACAATAGAAACAGTGACGGGGGATTTTGGGGGGGGCTCCATAATCACTGCAGATGGTGATTGCAGCCATGAAATTAAAAGACAAAAGATGCTTACTCTTTGGAAGAAAAGCTATGACTGACCTAGACAGCATATTAAAAAGCAAAGACATTATTTTGCCGACAAATGTCAAAGCTATGGTTTTTCCAGTAGTCATGTATGGATGTGAGAGTTGGACTATAAAGAAACCTGAGCACCAAAGAATTGGTGCCTTTGAACTGTGGTGTTGGAGAGTCCCTTAGACTACAAGGAGATCCAACCAGTCCATCCTAAAGAAGATCAGTCCTGGGTGTTCATTGGAAGGACTGATGTTGAAGCTGAAGCTCTAATACTTTGGCCACCTGATGTGAAGAACTGACTCATTGGAAAAGACCCTTATGCTGGGTAAGATTGAAGGCTGGAGGAGAAGGAGATGACAGAGGATGAGATGGTTGGATGGCGTCATCAATTCAATGGATATGAGTTTGAGGGAACTCCAGCCGTTGATGTTGTACAGGGAGGCCTGACGTGCTTCAGTCCATGGGGTCACAAAGAGTTGGACACTACTGACTGACTAAATTGAACCAAGCAGAAGCCTACTTAGTAACCACTGTTGGCTTTCCAGGTGGTGCTAGTGATAAAGAATCCACTGGCAATTCAGGAGACACAAGAGATGTTGGTTTGATCCCTGGGTTGGTAAGATTCCCTTGGAGAAGGAAATGACAACCCACTCTTGCCTGAGAAATCCCATGTACAGAGGTGCCTGGCAGCTATAGTCCATGGGGTTGCAAAGTATCAGACAGGACTGAGCCTCTGAATACAAAGAGAGGGAGAGATAGAGACAGAGAGAGAAAGAGAGAGAGAAAAACAAACGTAGAAGAGTACTTTGGCCTCACTTCAACCTGGGAAGATTCTCTAGCTATCAAATAGGAGATACCTTTCCCTAGATAGACATGTTCCAAAAGGATTTTATTGTTTTTCTTCCTGCTACCCCATAACTCACTCTCTACAAATCATAGATGAATCTTTGAATATTATTTGGGATTATTTTGCCTGTAATTTCTTAATAGTAGATATATATATGTGTGTATCTTAATAATAAATATCTTAATCCATCTGTCTTTCTCTCTGTATGCCTTCTCTTTCTTCCTCTTCCATTGTCCCTGTCAATAGATGTGTGTGTGTGCTTAGTCACTCAGTCATGTATGACTCTTTGGGACACCATGAGGGACACCTGTCTCCTCAGTCCTTGGGGATTCTCCAGACAAGAATACTGTAGTGGGTTGCCATGTCCTTCTCCAGGGGATTTTCCAACCAGGGATTGGACCTGGGATTGGACCCAGGTCTCCCACATTGCAGGTGCATTCTTTGCTGTATGAATCACCAGGGAAGCCCAAGAATACTGGAATGGGTAGCCCATCACTTTTCCAGGCAATCTTACCATCCCGGAAATTGAACTGGGATCTCCTTCATTGCAAGTGGATTTTTTACTAGCTGAGCTACCAGGGAAGCATAGATAGATGCATAGATAGACAGTTGAGAGAGATTAGACAGACACATATACACACAGTCCCCCCTCCCTACACCAGCTATAATAACAGTATTTGCTTTGACTTCCAGTCCTAATTTTTCTGTTCTTTGAGCCTAATCTCAAAGTTATTTTAGGGGCTTCCCTGGTGGCTCAACATTAAAAAATCCATCTGCAATGCAGGAGACATGGGTTTGATCCCTGAGTCGGGAAGATCCCCTGGAGCAAGGAAAAGGCAATCCACTCCCAATGTTCTCACTTGGGAAGTTCCATAGACAGAGGAGCCTGGTGGGATACAGTCCATGGAGTCACAAAAGAGTCAGACACAACTGAATGTTTAAACAGAAACAATGACAACAATTTTATGTTCAACTTGCTGTGTTTGGCACTGGGCAGTCAAACATTGGCAGTGGGAGAACTGTGGGTAAAGGGAACATGAGCAATCTATTCTCAAAGTCAGAGGAAAATATGAATTTTTATGGGCATTAGAGAAATTATGAAGCAAGCGTCTACCAATGGAACTTTCATTGAAATGCTTTTGAAATAAAGTGTAGAGAACTTGATTGGAATTCAGATTTGTGAGTCAAGGAACGGGGCACATATCCTAATGAGACACATTTTAGCAGCCTATGTTATTAAAGAGAAAGGGATAGAAATTCAAATGATGCACAGGTTTCATTAAATCTTAAGGGGATGCAATTTCTTTTTGTGCATTATAGGAATATCTTATATAAAAATATAATAACAAAAAACCTGTGGGTTATCCTAAATAAGTCACTATCATTCACTATTCAGAAAACGAATATCTCAATTCAAAGTTATCTTTTTATATTTCCTCATGAAACCACTGAATCTACTTTTGAATTTAGGAAGAGATATGAAATAAATTTTATAATGTCTTTTTTTACTGTCTTAGCTTCTTTCAGTTCAGTTCAGTCACTCAGTCATGTCTGACTCTTTGTGACCTCATGACAGAAGCATGCCAGGCCTCCCTGTTAATCACCAGCTCCTGGAGCTTGCTCAAACTCATGTCCATCAAGTCAGTAATGCCATCTAATCATCTCATCCTCTGTCTTCCCCTTCTCCTCCTGCCTTCAATCTTTCTAGTGAGTAAGTTCTTTGCATCAGGTGGCAGAAGTATTGGAGCTTCAGTTTCAGCATCAGTCCTTCCAATGAATATTTAGGACTGATTTCCTTTAGGATGAACTACTTGGATCTCTTTGCAGTCCAAGGGACTTTCAAGAGTCTTCTCCAACACCACAGTTCAAAAACATCAGTTTTTTGGTGCTCATCTTTCTTTATGGTACAATACTCACATCCATACATGACTACTGGAAAAACCATAACTTTGACTAGACAGACCTTTGTTGACAAATTCAGGGGCCTTTTAATAACTATAATCTATAGAAATTGCTGATTGATAATTGGATGCAAACTTATAAGGGGAGAAAGAAATGAGTCAAGGTCAGGTAAATAATGACAAAATCCTTCCCCATGATAGTACTAAAGGAAGACAGAAATTTTTTCAGAGATGATAAATCTCTCTTAAGTGGCATATGATTGAGAGGCCTGTGGAGTATCTTGTAGAGATGTCCAGTGAGGAGAAAGAAGGTTAAGTGTGGTTGTAGAACTGAGGTCTGAGTTGGTCATCATTTACATGTAAGGGATAGTTGAGATGATACCTATAATACATTAATGAATGAGTTCATAGAACAATGACTGGCACTTGAAAAGAACTCAGTAAATGTCACCTACTCTTGCAATATCTCAGGAAGAGTTTTTCATGTAAGAAAAGTGGGATAGACTTTAGAAAAAGACTTGTTCACCAAAGGTCATGTTATAAAATAAACCCAAATGAATGAGGACTGAGATATGAAAAGTCATTGCAATGAAAAATGACTACCCTAAGACTTGACTAGTGTTACTGATATAGCTATTATTATATATCTAGGAAAGTTGTCATTGCTAAGTCCTTCTTATCATTTTTTTTTCATGTTAAATAATTTATTATTTGCATCACAACAGGTAAAATTAAATATTCAAAACAAGGAAGCTCCCAAATATTGCACCACTGCACTTCAAAAGTATTTCCTTTTGACTGTCTGATAGGCAGTATGTATAGATGACATGGACCAATTCTCAGCATATTTTTATTCCCCACAGAATTTACCAATGTTTTAAATGTAGTACAATTTAAATGAACATTAAGATAAATGGATGAATAAATGTGTCCTTATCATGCTTATTGTTCTGCTTTTTAATAACTATATTTATTTATTGCTTTACGATTAATGATTGCTTTATGGTATTGATTTGATTTCTGCCATGCATCAACATGAATTAGCCATAGGTATATATATGTCTTCTCCCTCCTGAACCTCCTTGTCACCTCCCACCCTTTCTTATCCCTCTAGGTTGTTGCAGAGCCCCGGTTTGAGTTCCCTGAGTCATACAGCAAATTTCCTTTGGTATCTATTTTACATATGTTTGTGTATATACTTCCATGCTATTCTCTCCATTCATCTCACCATCTCCTTCCTCTCTCCAACCCTTGTCCATAAGTCTGTTCTCTATGTCTATGTCTCCACTGCTGCCCTGTGATAGGTTAATCATATTATCTTTCTAGATTCCATATATATATGTTAATGTATGATTATTTATTTTCTTTCTGACTTACTTCAGTGTATAATAGGATCTAGTTAATCCACCTCATTATAACTGACTCAGTTTCTTTTTATGACTGAGTGGTATTCCATTGTATGTATGTACCACAGTTTATTTATCCATCCATCTGTCCATAGATATCTAGGTTGTTTCCTTGTCCTAGCTATTGTAACTAGTGCTGCAGTGAACATTGGGGTACATGTGTCTTTTCCAGTTTTGTTTTCCTCAGGGCATATGCCTAGAAGTGGTATTGCTGGGTCATATGGTGGTTTTATTCCTAGTTTTTTAAGGAATCGCCATGCTGTCTTCCATAGTGGTTGTATTGATTTACATTCCCACCAGCAGTGTAAGAGGGTTCCCTTTTCTCCACACCATCTCCAGCATTTTATTGTTCAATTTTAAAATGATTGTTTTTCTTACCATTGACTGAATGTAAATCTGATTTGTTGACTAAGTGAGGAATCAGTGTAGAGAGAGCACAATTAAAGGAGGGAGAAGATATTTAGATATTTTAAGTTGAAGGGAATCAAGTTTTAGGGATCCAGTGAAGCTCAGAGATCTGAAGACCAAGAGTAACATTCATAAAGGAATCAAGCTTAGTATTGCAGAGAGCCAGTTCTAAGAAGACACAAGGAGACATGGAGCTGTTTTCAGGCACTTTTATTTAATACTGTAACCAGACTTTCCTGGATCAAAGGTTCATTTATTTCTGCTTTGCAGTATGTACCACTGATAGCCACCTAAGGAAAAAATTTGCCTATGATTAAAGCATATGCATGGTCATAAAAAAATGTAGCTTTCCTACTAACTATCTTTATGGCACCATGGAAACCAGGATTTGCTAGTACAGTGTGAAGAATCTCTTTTACAGAGAGGGTAATTTGGGGGAAAAATGATATACACTGGGCACAATTTTTCCCATTTGAAATGATAATAGTTTTGTAGAGATCACTCACATATTCTTATTTACTGAACAATATCAGTGAGTGATAACATATTATTACTTCTTGATTGCTAAAATGTCACTACTTGAGTGACATACATGAAAGGTGGTTATGAGGAAGCAGTTAGTTTTTTACTTAGTGAATTAACTTTTAGTTTCACACTGAGTGGCATGTCAGCCTTTGTGCAGGAGGGCAATGAATTTGCACACACACATACACACACACACACACCACCCCAAACATTGAGGATTTAACTGTGAACTGCATCGATGCAAACATGGCACAGCTACTAGTAGGTATGCTTGATAAACATTTAAGTCAACAAGCAGTGAATAGGTATACCATGGTGGATGCAGTTCTTAGGCTGACAGCATGTCTAGGTCCTGGAGGAGCAGGACATAGGTCCAACATTCACATTGTTGGAGGGATTCTGTGATTGCTCTGGGTCACCCTGTGGTGGGTTTGGTAGCTTCTGATATCATGGGGCTCCAGAAATTTCCCAGGTGTTTTCTGCCCTGGTCATGACTCAGGATGAGCAAATATAAAAAGGTTCCATTCTGCCCAGGGTGATTGTTCTTAAGGCACTCTTTCTGTCCTCCAGCTACTACATTTTTTCCCCCTTAGTTCCCTGCTTAGGATAAGCTGAAGCCTTGTTCTGAATTTAGAACACAGACTAGAAGCAAAGTTAAGAAGGCCACATGAGGGCTCTGGATGAACATATGTTTGCCAGCATTCCAGGATCTTGCTATGCGAAGCATGATCCTTGATCTGCAGCAATTGTTACCACCAGGGCAGAATTGAATGCCCATCAGAGTCTTACTGGTAAGAATCTGCATCTTAACAGATGCCCAATTCATCCCAGTGTGCATACAATAAAATTTTAGAAATAGCATCTTAGGGCCTCTGAAAGATGTGATTTCTGACCATATTAGTTATTCCCTTGGGCTAGAAATAAGGAGCCAAATTGAATATATTAAACATATTTCTACTCTACAATGTTAGAATAAGAAAAGTATCTCAGGAATCATGTGCTCTAATTCTGGATTTAAACTGAGGTCCCTGGAAGCTCCAAGACAAACTGTTGTAACAAACTGAAAGACACATATTCTACTTTTTTAAAAATGAAATTTCTTACATTGAGAATAAACTGGACCAATCTGATTAGAGTAGAACTTGATTTTCCTTATTTAATTTTAATTCCCCAAATTAGTAGTTGGCTCATGGAGAGATATAAAATATTCAAGAGGTTTTGAGGCAGAGGTTTGGGGAAGTTTTTTGTGTCCCAAATATTCTGCATTGTGGACTAATTGCATGCCCAGGGCCTTCCATTGCAGTGCTCTATTGGTTTTGTGTGTTTTCAGCCTAATTATTTGCCACAAGCAACTGCATATTCTGCATTTTGGCTAGGTTTCTTAAAATAATACAAAACAGAAGAAGACAAAGTTCTCTTTCATGCCTCTGTGTCTTTGAAGCCACATAATTTAAACCATCAGAATATGTGCTATTTCCTTCCCTGAAAAAGGCATCTGGTGGTATCATTATACTTCTTGCAAAATCTCAAATGAGATGGTGTATATGAAAAGACCTTGTAAATTCTGAAGACCTATTCCATTTTAAGGTGCTAGATTAAAAAAAAAGTTGTAATTATTGTGTTTGTTATTTTATATTAATTAATATTATATTAACAGCAGTTGTAATTACAAATAATATCATTGTTATTATTACTGCTGAAGTCATTGTTGTAATTACAATTGTATTAATAATAAACAGAATAATATGATAATAGAGTAAATGCTTGGAGTAAGTTTCAGAGCTTCTAGCCATCAAGAATTGAAGAAACTATTTAATCATTCTACATTTTCCCACCAGATCACTATAAAGACATTTGTAATGCTCTGAAAGTGTAGATTTGTGTCTTTGTTTGGGTTATCCAGAGGTAAGAATTGATCAGTGCAAGGAGTTAACGTGGGGGAAAAAATGTAAGGAACACTAGAATGGAAAGCTGTGAATAAGGATTACAGTATTAAGTCAGCTATCACAGTGGACAACCAGAACTTAATCCTGCAGGGGATTGCTTGTCAATGTGGTGATGGAAGCAGAAGTGGTGTAAGCACAAACCAAGAAAAAAAAAAAGCAGACAGCCTCTAGAAGCTGGAAAAGACATGGCAAGAGTTTTCCTCAGGAGCTTCCAGAGGCGTGTGATACAGTTGACACCTCAAGTTTAGTTCAGCGAGACCTATTGTGATTTTTCCAAAAAAAAAAAAAAGAAAAAGAAAGAAAGAAATGCAAAAAGGCAAAATGGTTGTATGCCGCGGCTGCTGCTAAGTCGCTTCAGTCATGTCCGACTTTGTGTGACCCCATACACGGCAGCCCACCAGGCTCCTCCATCCCTGGGATTCTCCAGGCAAGAATATTGGAGTGGGTTGCCATTTCCTTCTCCAGTGCATGCATGCGTGCCAAGTTGCCTCAGTCGTGTCTGACTCTGTGCGACCCTATGGACAGCACCCCAACAGGCTCCTCCATCCACAGGATTCTCCAGGCAAGAACTATACAAAAAAGGTCTTCACGACCCACATAACCATAATGGTGTGATCACTCACCTAGAGCCAGACATCCTGGAGTGCAGAATCAAGTGAACCTTAGAAAGCATCACTATGAACAAAGGTAGTGGAGGTGATGGAATTCCAGTTGAGCTATTTCAAATCCTAAAAGATAATGCTTTGAAAGTGCTGCAGTCAATATGCCAGCAAATTTGGAAAACTCAGCAGTGGCCACAGGACTAGAAAAGGTCAGTTTTCATTCCAATCCCAAAGAAAGGCAATGCCAAAGAATGTTCAAACTACCACACAAATGCACTCATCTCACACTCTAGCAAAGTAATGAACAAAACTCTCTAAGTGAGGCTTCAAAAGTGTGTGCACTGAGAACTTCCAGATGTTCAAGCTGAAATTAGAAAAGGCAGAGGAACCAGAGATCAAATTGCCAACATCTGTTGGATCATCAAAAAAGCAAGAGAGTCCCAGAAAAACATCTACTTCTGCTTTGTTGACTACATCAAAGCCTTTGACTGTGTGGATCACAACAAACTGTGTAAAATTCTGAAAGAGATAGGAATATGAGACCACCTTACCTGTTTCCTGAGAAGTCGGTATGCAAGTCAGGAAGCAAGAGTTAAAACTGGACATGGAACAAAAGACTGGTTCCAAATTGGGAAAGGAGTACATCTAAACTGTATGTTGTCACCCTGCTTATTTAACTTATATACAGAGTACATCATGAAAAACGCTGAGCTGGATGAAACACAAGCTGAAATCAAGACTGCCAGGAGAAATGCTAATAACCTCAGATATACAGATGGCACCACCCTTATGGCAGAAAGTGAAGAGGAACTAAAGAGGCTCTTGATGAAAGTGAAAGAGGAGAGTGAAGAAGTTGGCTTAAAACTCAGCATTAAGAAACCTAAGATAATGGCATACAGTTCCATCCCTTTATGCCAAATAGATGGGGAAACAATGGAAACAGTGACAGACTTTATTTTCTTGGGCTCCAAAATCACTACAGTGATGACTGCAGCCTAGAAGTTAAAAGATGCTTACTCCTTGGAACAAAAGCTATAAACAGCCTAGATAGCAAATTAGAAAGCAGAGACAGTACTTTGCCAACAAAGGTCTGTGTAGTCAAAGTTTTGATTTTTCCAGTCATGTACAGATGTGACAGTTGGACTATAAAGAAAGCTGAGTGCCACAGAATTGATTATTTTGAACTGTGGTATTGGAGAAGACTCTTGAGAGTCCCTTGGACTGTAAGGAGATCCAACCGGTCCATCCTAAAGGAAATCAGTCCTGAATATTCACTGGAAGGACTGATGCTGAAGCTGAAACTCCAATACTTTGGCCACCTGATTCAAAGAACTCACTCACTGTAAAAGACCTTATGCTGGGAAATATTGAAAGTGGGAACAACAGATGATGAGATTGTTGGGTGGCATCACTGTCTCAATGGACATGAGTTTGGGTAAACTTCAGGAGTTGGTAATGGATAGGGAGGCCTGACATGCTGCAGTCCATGGGGTCTCAAAAGTAGGACATGATTGAGCGACTGAATTGAACTGAACTGAGTTGTGGATTTTTGAACTTAAGAGCTCTACATTAATAAACTTGTGTTTCTTAATAAAACTTATGTTACCTGAGAGACTGAACTGAACTGAATTGAATATATTTTATTCAATTTGTTACAGCAGAATGAGGAACTGGCACAGATTTTGTTAAAAAGAATATACCTCATGGTTATACCACCTAAACTGGAATTCCATCATCTCCACAAGGTTTGTTTGTTAGTGATGCTTTCTAAGGCCCACTTTTCTTCACATTCCAAGATGTCTGGCTCTAGGTGGGTGATCACACCATCATGATTATCTGGGTCATGAAGATCCTTTTTGTATAGTTCTTCTGTGTATTCTTGCCACCTCTTCTTAATGTCTACTGCTTCTGTTAGGTCCCTATAATTTCTGTCCTTTATTGAGCACATCTTTGCATGAAATGATCTCTTGGTATCTCTAATTTTCTTGAAGAGATATCTACTCTTTCCCATTCTATTGTTTTCCTCTTTTTCTTTGCAATGATTGCTGAGGAAGCATTTCTTATCTCTCCTTGCTATTATTTGGAACTCTGCATTCAAAAGGGTATATTTGTCCTTTTCTCCTTTGCTTTTTGTGTCTCTTCTTTTCACAGCTTAAAGCCCTCCTGAGACAACCATTTTGCTTTTTTGCATTTCTTTTTCTTGGGGATGGTCTTGATTCCTGTCTCCTGTACAAAATCACGAACCACCATCCATAGTTCATCAGGCACTCTGTCTATCAGATCTAGTCCTTTAAATCTATTTCTCACTTCCACTGTATAGTCATTAGGGATTTGATTTAGGTCATACCTGAATGGTGTAGTGGTGTTCTCCACTTTCTTATATTTCAGTATAAATTTGGCAATAAGGAGTTCATAATCTGAGCCATAGTCAGTTCCTGGTCTTGTTTTTGCTGACTGTATAAAGCTTCTCCATCTTTGGCTTCAAGAATATAATCAATCTGATTTTGGTGTTGACCATCTGGTGATTTCCTTGTGTAGAGTCTTCTCTTGTGTTGTTGGAAGAGGGTGTTTGCTATGACCAGTGCATTCTCTTGGCAAAATGCTATTAGCTTCCATATCCTGGCTACTGTAAACAGTGAAGCGATGAACATTGGGGTACATGTGTCTCTTTCAATTCTGGTTTCCTAGGACATGGAAGCAACCTAGATGTCCATCAGCAGACGAATGGATAAGGAAGCTGTGGTACATGTACACAATGGAATATTACTCAGCCATTAAAAAGAATACATTTGAATCAGTTCTAATGACGTGGACAAAACTGGAGCCTATTATACAGAGTGAGTAAGCCAGAAGGAAAAACAACAATACAGTATACTAATGCATATATATGGAATTTAGAAAGATGGTAATGATAACCCTGTATGTGAGACAGCACAAGAGACACAGATGCATAGAACAGTCTTCTGGACTGTATGGGAGAGGGCTAAGGTGGGATGATATGAGAGAATGGCATTGAAACATGTAAATTATCATATGTGAAATGAATCACAAGTCCAGGTTCAATGCATGATACAGGGTGCTCAGGACTAGTACACTGGCATGGCCCAGAAGGATAGAATCGAGAGGGAGGTGGGAGGGGGGTTCTGGAAGAGGAACACATGTATACCCATGGGGGGTTCATGTCAATGTATGGCAAAACCAACACGATAATGTAAAGAAAAAAGTCTTTCTTGAATTTGTTACAATAATAAAATAATAATAATAATAATAAAAGGTAAAAACTAAAATAAAATACCAAAACAAAAACAAAAACAAAAACAAAAACAAATAGCTCTTAGCCTTTGCTTTGCTTCATTCTGTACTCCATGGCCAAACTTGCCTGTTACTCCAGGTGTTTCCTGAGTTTTGCATTCCAGTCCCCTATAATGAAAAGGACATTTGTTTTGGGCATTAGTTATAAAAGGTCTTGTAGGTCTCCATAGAACTATTCAACTTCAGCTTCTTCAGCATTACTGGTTGGGGTATAGGCTTGGATTACCGTGATATTAAATGGTTTGCCTTGGAAATGAACAGAGACCATTCCGTCGTTTTTGAGACTGCATCCAACTACTGCATTTTGGACTCTTTTGTTGACCATGATGGCTACTCCATTTCTTCTAAGGGATTCCTGCCCACAGTAGTAGATATAATGGTCATCTGAGTTAAATTCACCCATTTGAGTCCATCTAAGTTTGCTGATTCCTAGAATGTTGACATTCACTCTTGCCATCTGCTGTTTGACCACTTCCAGTTGCCTTGATTCAGGGACTTAACATTCCAGGTTCCTATTCAATATTGCTCTTTACAGCATCAGATCTTGCTTCTATCTCCAGTCACATCCACAACTGGGTATTGTTTTTGCTTTGGCTCCATCCTTTCATTCCTTCTGGAGTTATTTCTCCACTGATCTCCAGTAGCATACTGGGCACCTTCCGACCTGGGGAGTTCATCTTTCTGTGTCCTATCTTTTTGCCTTTTCATACTGTTCATGGGGTTCTCAAGGCAAGAATACTGAAGAGGTTTGCCATTCCCTTCTCCAGTGGACCACAATCTGTCAGACCTCTCCACTATGACCCGACCATCTTGGGTGGCCCCACATGGCATGGGTTAGTTTCATTGAGTTAGACAAGGCTGTGGTCCATGTAATCACATCCTGGAATGTGAAGTCAAGTGGGCCTTAGAAAGCATCACTATGAACAAAGCTAGTGGAGGTTATGGAATTCCAGTTGAGCTATTTCAAATCCTGAAGGATAATGCTGTGAAAGTGCTGTGCTCAATATGTCAGCAAATTTGGAGAACTGAGCAGTGGCCACAGGACTGGAAAACATCAGTTGTCATTCTAATCGCAAGGAAAAGCAATACCAAAAATGCTCGAACTACTGCACAATTGCATTCATCTCACATGTTAGTAGAGTAATGCTCAAAATTCTCCGAGCCAGGCTTCAGCAATACAAGAACCATGAACTTTCAGATATCCAAGCTGGTTTTAGAAAAGGCAGAGGAACCAGAGATCAAATTGCCAACATCTGCTGGATCATAGAAAAAGCAAGAGAGTTCCAGAAAAACATCTATTTCTGCTTTATTGACTATGCCAAAGCTTTTGACTGTGTGGATCACAATAAACTGTGGAAAATTCTTCAAGAGATGGGAATACCAGACCATCTGACCTGTCTCTTGAATAACCTGTATGCAGGTCAGGAAGCAACAGTTAGAACTGAACATGGAACAACAACAATGGTCCAAATGTGAAAAAGATATGTCAAGGCTGTATATTGTCACCCTGCTTATTTACCTTATATGCAGAGTACATCAGGAGAAATGCTGGGCTGGACGAGGCACAAGCTGGAATCAAGATTACTGGGAGAAATCCCAATAATCTCAGATAAGCAGATAACACCACCCTTTTTGCAGAAAAGAAGAGGAACTAAAAAGCCTCTTGAAGAAGGTGAAAGAGGATAGTGAAAAAGTTGGCTTAAAGCTCAACATTCAGATAACTAATATCATGGCATCTGGTCCCATCATTTCACAGCAAATAGATGAGGAAACAGTGGGAACAGTGGATAACTTTATTTTGGGGGGCTCCAAAATCACTGCAGATGGTGATTGCAGCCATGAAATTAAAAGATGCTTACTCCTTGGAAGTAAAGTTATGACTAATCTGGATAGCATATTGAAAAGCAGAGACATTACTTTGCCAACAAAGTTCCATCTAGTCAAGGCTATGGTTTTTCCAGTAGTCATGCATCGATGTGAGAGTTGGATGGTGAAGAAAGCTGAGTGCTGAAGAATTGATGGTTTTGAACTGTGGTGTTGGAGAAGATTCTTGAGAGTCCCTTGAACTGCAAGGAGATCCAACCAGTCCATCCTAAAGGAGATCAATTCTGGGTGTTCATTGGAAGGATTGATGTTGAAGCTGAAACTCCAATACTTTGGCCGTGTCATGCAAAGTGTTGACTCATTGGAAAAGACCCTAATGCTGGGAAGGATTGGAGTCAGGAGTAGAAGTGGACCACAGAGAATGAGATGGCTGGATGGCATCACCGGCTCGATGGACATGAGTGTGTGTGGACTCCAGGAGTTGGTGATGGACAGGGAGGCCTGGTGTGCTGAGATTCATGGGGTTGCAAAGAGTTGGACATGACTGAGCAACTGAACTATACTGAACTATACCACTAAAAGTACCAGGAACTGAGCTGTAGGCACCATTTCCCAGGTGTTTTCAATTGAGAGCTGTGCCCCTTATTTTTTATTTCTTTCAAATGATGAGAAAGAACTGCCTTTCCCATTTGTGGCATAAAGGCTCTCAGACATAGCAGTGCAAAAATTGACAGTTGAAAGTTAGCCAAGAAAGGACAAAGAGTAGATCCTGACAATCTGATATAAGAATTAAGAGAGATTATATAAATATGGACTTTCCAGGTGGGGCTGGTGGTAAAGAATTCGCCTGCCAATGCAAGAAATATGAAATGTGGATTAGGTCCCTAGGTTGGGAAGATCCCCAGGAGGAGGGCATGGCAACCCACTCCAGTATTCTTGCCTGAAGAATCACATAAACAGAGAAGCAGATTACAGTCTATAGGATAGCAAAGCATTGGATGCAACTGAGTGACTTTGAACAGCACATGTAATAAGTATCCTGGTTTGAGTCCCATAAAATGAATGTATGATAAAATTTTACCTTGCTTCCTCCTTCCTCTCTTGTCTATCAAACCCATTCTTCTCCTTCAAATCCAGCTCCTATATCACCTCTTTTCTGAAATCTTCCTGTCTATAGCAGAAACATTTTATTTTGTTGTATTAGGGTTCATACTTCATGAAAAAGTTTATTTTCATTATTTATTTATATGTTTATCCTTGCCACTAAATTATGAATCCCTGAGAACAAAGATACTGTTTCATTCATTCGAGACTCCCAGGTATAATATAGTGTATAAAAATTTATCCCACAAGAAATAATGTTGAATGAAAGGACTTTTATTTGCAAAACTCAGTTATTTATCAGATAGAGGTTCTATCTTACAGCTATTTCACACCTCTTGCAGAATCGTCTATGCTCTTATATCATATTTCTGAGGATTCTAGCTCTTTGTCTTATTTTCACATCAGCAGTTTCATCAAGAAATCTCTCCCATGACAGTATGTTTTAAATTGCCATCATCACCCTCATTACATAGTGATTTTTCATTAGTCTCATTATAATTCCTGTCACTGAAAGGTTACCCTTGAAAACAGAAACTAAATATTCTAATTAGTGCTTGGGAAACTTTTTTTTTTTTTTACATCCTGAACATCTGTAAATATAAATGGTCTTTCCATGGAATGTATACTTACTTATTAGATAGAAAATATTGAGCTATACTTAGCAGTAAAGCTAGAAGAATGCAAGAAGGTATGTACTTTGTTCTCCTTTGTTGTCACAACATTTATAACCTCTACAAAGCAGAAAACAGCTGTTACACTGGCAGTCTGCAGTATATTTTGGGCAAGTAGGGCAGCAGGGTGACTAATGTGCACTGTAATGGCATCATAAGTGAGTCACTAGAGTGCAATTATCAGTGCAGTTGCCACATGCTTGGTTTATGATTAGGTTAATCAGTTCCTGAGGTGGTTTCACTCTGTATATTCTTCCGGAAAACTTGAATACTTTATTCTCTTTTGTGGAGGACCTGGACATCAACTTTATTTTTGGTTGTTTCCTGGTTAGATCTCATGCATCATCTTTGCTGCAAGTTCCTGTTTTCCCTGGATCCAGTTTGACCCTGTAGACCAATTTGCAAACAGTACCGCTGTACAAGATTCAATCAATGCTCAGTTTCCCAAGGCATCATGCATCTTAGCAACTAGGAGTCTCAAGGGAGCTAGTATTCTTTATTGCTTTTCTTAATCTTATTATTCATGGTCATGAGGACACACACAAGGAGGAGATAATATTCATTCTTCACATGGAGTGGGCTTCTCATAGGCAACTCATGGGCCTCTCAACTTGTAAATGACCAGAGGAAAGTGGTTTCTGGAGTACTTCATGAACTGTGACCTAGTAGACAGTGGAGGAAACACTTGCAAGTTCTATTTCCTTAATGCTCCTGTATTTTGGAGGTAAAGCTGAGTTTTCTCCTTCTTTCAGCACACCTTTGATTATTTCCCTCCCCTACTGAAAAATCTTTAATGAAACCCTAGTCATATCAGATGGAATTTAAATTTTCTACAACATAGCCATCATGGTGTATGAATGTCTGTGTGATCAGTCTGACTCTTTTGTGACTCCACAGACTGTAGCCCACCATACTCCTCCATCCATGGGGTTTTCCAAGCAAGAATACTGAAGTGGGTTGCCATTTCCTCCTCTAGGGGATCTTTCCAACCCAGGGGTTAAACCCATGTCTCCCATGACTCCTGCATTGGCAAGCAGATTCTTTGCCACTTAACCAACTGGGAATCATGGATAGGCTCTAGAGTGGCTCTATTTATGCCTTATATTATCTTCTGTACTTGAGCGTGGGAAGAATCTGCAACTTGCTGCTAATCAATAGGATCACATGGCAGGAAACTGCTGTGGGCCTCTAGAAACTTTGCACAGCAGCAAGAAGGTGAGAGTTGCTTCTAGCCAACAACTGGAAAAAGCAACTTATAGGCAGTTCTACAGCTGCAAGGAATTAAATTACACCAATAATTCTTTGAGTAGCAAAGTGGTCTCTTCTCCAGTTGAGCCTCTAGATGAGAACACAGCTGACCAACACCTTGATTGCAGCCTGTGAGACCATAAACAGAGAACTCAGTTAAACAGTGCCCAGATTCCTGAACCACAGAAATTTTGTGATAAGGAATGTGTACTGTTTTAAGCACTAGTGTTGTAGTGATTTATTACACATCCATGGGAAACTAATACAAAAAGCAAAGACTTCTATAATTTAGTTACTTTTTAAGCTACTTTTTATGTTCATGTGTGTATTGCAAATACCTGTCACACAAGACTTCCCAGGTGGCACTAGTGGTAAACAGCCTACCTGCCAATGCAGGGGACTAAGAGTTGCAGGTTTGATCCCTAGGTCTGGAAGACCTTCAGAGGAGGGCATGGTGACCCATCCAGTATTCTTGCCTGGAGAATCCCTTGGACAGAGGAGCCTGGCAGGCTACAGTCCATGGGGTCGCAAAGAATTGGACATGACTTGAAGCAACTTAGCAAGCATGCATGTCACACAAGACTATTCTCTAAATAGGATTCTTATCTACAAAATGCAAATATTAAGCAACTGACTGGTGAACAACTCTCTTCATTATTGTAGGGGATAAAGATACTTGAAAATTTTGTGATATTAAATTTCATGACACATGGAAGCACTTAATTGCAAGTTTTGGAACATTATAAGCACTCAGTAAATATTAATTTCATTTATCGTTCATTTGCCTTACCTTTCAAATAATCATTTTGATCAGCAGCCTCCATGCCTTCAATTTTCCTGTTCCTTCTTTTCAGAATGCCCTTCACACTTATCTCCATTCCCTACTTTAAACTTCAGCTCATATTTAACTTCTGTATGAAATATTCCTCCACAAGAATCTTAACCTTACTATATCTATGCCTCTTCATTGTTAAAAATATAATAAAAGCTCTGATGAAGGTATAATGTTACTTACAATTATACTTCTACAGGAGAGATAGCATGTCTGTTCAAACAGTTGAGTGTCTGTTGTAATTATATTTAGACTATAGGTCTTTGTGGAATATGATTCTTCCTCCCTGGTCTCATCTGTTATCAAGCCCCATCAGTAGAGTCCAGCACAGATTAGAAACTGGGAACAGATCCTGGAGATCTGCATGAAACTTCTGTCATGTACTTACTGTATTCCTTCCAGATGTATAACCTTCATTGTACAGGCCTTACTTTTCTTTACAAATATCTCACTGTTTTGCTTTTTTTTTTTCACTTTGTCACAACATTACACTAGAAATGGATGAGGAAATCGGATATATTTATTCTTTAATTTTTTAAGAAAAAAATATGAGGATAGGAATAATACTAATAAGCAGACTTGTTACCTGGTGAGGGGAAGGGTGAAAGGTATTTTTTTATTATCCCTAGCCAATCACAATATTCTCTCCTTACATAGTCACACATTTCATAACCTTTATGATTATGCTTTATCTATATTGCTTTCTTTCATGTGATTTACTGTTTTACGAGTTTTTTTCATCCATAAAATAGGCAGTCAAGCCTCGAAGGAAAATAAGATGAAAATAGCATTTGTGGAATCAAAATGTCCCACTGAATGAAAGATGAAATACCTTAATCCTGACGAAATCTCTCTTTTTGGTCTCCTGTAGTCTTTGCCTTTAAAATTTGAGAGGGCTTTGGTATAGAAAATGATCATATTAAACGTTTGTCTCTTCATGCCTTAAAAGTATATAGCTGTTAGTTTTTCATGAGAGTCCTGTAATGCAGTAGTTATATTAAGAGAGATTAGCTTTGGAAAGAAAATACATCTCTTCTTTTTTTTTAAATTCACTGACATTTTAAGATCATATTTTATTTTCTTTAGGTAATCTCCCTTTTGTTACAATCTGTCACATTTTGGCTGAGTGCAGCTTTTTCCATAAATTTTGCACATACACATGCACTAAATTGAGTGACTGTCTAGCAGTGACAGGCGAGAAGATGTTCTGCTGAATGTTCAGGTGTTCCCAGGGGCTTTCCAGGCTGTTGCTGTGATTCTTCAGTCTGTAATCTGGTTGGTTATCTCCTTGTAAATGTACATATAACTCAATCACAATATTCTTTTATAAATGTTATATTGATGTTTGGCTGCTGAAGCTGTGATTTGTCTGGTTACATTTATATCATGAAATATGAACACATGAATATTAAATAAAAAGGAAATAAGATTCAGTCCTGTTCAAAAAAAGTAACATCAGATATAGTCTAGTTAAACTTATAATTGTGCTACTCTGCTGTTGTGCAGCTAACTTGAAGCTGTGGGTTGAAATCTACCAATAAGAGAAATGTACAAGACCCTCTTAGCTATTTTAGAAAGGGACAGTGCTCATTCAGTGGGAGGCATGATTTTATTGAGTTAATCTTTAGAACATTGGGAACATTTACTTACAATTAAATCCCATTAGAGGTGTCATCATCCTTGCGCTAAAACACATATATTGTTATTTAAGACTCTTTGAGACTAGAGAAAATTTCTTCTAAAGAATTGAGAGCTGTCAAAGATGCCCTTTTGACTTTCAACTGAAGTAATTTGTATTTCTCTGTAAGATCTAACTTTCTCCCACACTTTGTCCTGTATCTGCCATTATTTTCTGTCAGGTGATATTAACTAGAATGCATCTATAGTGCCAAAATTTTTGTATACATAATCCAATTAATATTAAAAAGAAATTTTGTTCACATCCCAAAGATCCCACATCCCTAAGTATCAGAAAAGCATTCATAGGACTGCTGTCTTATAAAAGGTAAATGTGTGACAGAACTCCACCATCAATAAGACCACATTGAGAGCATTTTTTATAAATGGAAAACTGGAAATATTTGGCTGTGTTACCTCTTTTGAACCTTCTTCAGATTGTCTTGAAATATTATATATGTATGTATCTCAAAAGAGATACAGTAGAATCAGTGGAGAAAAGGAGATGAATTTTACTGTATTAACCAGATTTCTCATAGGGTGGTTATCTTAAGCATGACAAGCAGAGTCTTAGAAGAGATGTTACAAATAGAACTCAAGTACCAAATGAAATTAATATTAGACCAGAATACCTTTAATGCTTTTTTTTTTTGGTTTAAGCGCATTGTTTTCTTTTTTTTTCTTTTTTTTTTTTATTGTTTTTGCCATACAATGTCATGATATCACCATGGGTTTACATATGCTTCCCCTCCAGAACCCTCCTCCCTCCACCCCGGGAAATCTCGCTGCACCAGCCCCAAGCATGAATCCTGGGCTGGCGATTGATTAGACATATGATAATTAGCTTGTTTCAATGTCCTTCTCCCATATCATCCCACCCTTACCCTCATCCCCAAAGTCCACGAGTCTATTCTATACATCTGCGTTCCTTTTGCTGTCTCGCATGTTGGGCTCTCGTTACCATCTTTCTAAATTCCATATATATGTGTTAATATACTGTATTGTTGTTTTTGCTTCTGGCTTACTTCGCTCTGGATAATGGGCTCTAGTTTCGTCCATCTGAGTAGAATTGCTTCAAATGAATTTTTTTTTAATGCTGAGTAATATTCCATTGTGTATATGTACCACAGCTTTCTTATCCATTTGTCAGTTGATGGGCATCTAGGTTGCTTCCATGTCCTGGCTATTGTAAACAATGCAGCAATGAACATTGGGGTACACGTGGCTCTTTCAATTCTGGTTTCCTCGGTGTATATGCCCAGCAGTGGGATTGCTGGGTCATATGGCAGGTCTATTTGCAGCTTTTTAAGGAACGTCCACACTGTTTTCCATAGTGGCTGTACTAGTTTGCATTCCCACCAACAGTGTAAGAGGGTTCCCTTTTCTCCACATCCTCTCCAGCATTTATTGCTTGTAGATTTTTGGATGGCAGCCATTCTGAGTGGTGTAAAGTGGTACCTCATTGTGGTTTTGATTTGCATTTCTCTGATAATGAGTGATGTTGAGCATCTTTTCATGTGTTTGTTAGCCATTTTTATATCTTCTTTGGAGAAATGTCTGTTAAGTTCTTTGGCCCACTTTTTAATTGGGTCGTTTATTTTTCTAGAATGGAGCTGCAGGAGTTGCTTGTATATTTTTGAGATTAATTGTTTGTCCGTTGTTTCATTGGCTATTATTTTCTCGCATTCTGAAGTCTGTCTTTTCACCTTGCTTATAGTTTCCTTTGTTGTGCAAAAGCTTTTAATTTTAATTAGGTCCCATTTGTTTATTCAAGTTTTTATTTCCAATATACTGGGAGGTGGGTCATGGAGTATCCCGCTTTGCGTTATGGCAGAGAGTGTTTTGCCTATGTTATCCTCTAGGAGTTTTATAGTTTCTGGTCTTATGCTTAGATCTTTGATCCATTTTGAGTTTATCTTTGTGTATGGTGTTAGATAGTGATCTAGTTTCATTCTTTTACAAGTGGCTGTCCAGTTTTCCCAGAACCACTTGTTAAAGAGGTTGTCTTTTCTCCATTGTATATTCTTGCCTCCTTTGTCAAAGATAAGGTGTCCATAGATGCGTGGATTTATCTCTGGGCTTTCTATTTTGTTCCATTGATCTATATTTCTGTCTTTGTGCCAGTACCAAACTGTCTTAATGACTGTGGATTTGTAGTATAGCCTAAAGTCAGGTAGGTTGATTCCTCCAGTTCCATTCTTCTTTCTCAAGATTGCTTTGGCTATACGAGGTTTTTTGTATTTCCATACAAATTGAGAAATTATTTGTTCTAATTCACTGAGAAAGACCTCTGGTAGCTTGATAGGAATTGCATTGAATCTATAGATTGCTTTGGGTAGTATACTCATTTTCACTATATTGATTCTTCCAATCCACGAGCACGGCACATTTCTCCATCTGTTTGTGTCCTCCTTGATTTCTTTCATCAGTGTTTTATAGTTTTCTATATACAAGTTTTTTGATTCTTTAGGTAGAAATACTCCTAAGTATTTTATTCTTTTTGATTCGATGGTGAATGGAATTGTTTCCTTAATTTCTTTTTCTGATTTCTCACTGTTAGTGTATAGGAATGCCAGGGATTTCTGTGTGTTGATTTTGTATCCTGAAACTTTGCTATATTCACTGATTAGCTCTAGTAATTTTCTCGTAGAGTCTTTAGGGTTTTCAATATAGAGGATCATGTCATCTGCAAACAGAGAGAGTTTTACTTCTTCTTTTCCAATCTGGATTCCTTTAATTTCTTTATCTGCTCTGATTGCTGTGGCCAAGACTTCCAAAACTATGTTGAAAAGTAGTGGTGAGAGTGGGCATCCTTGTCTTGTTCCTGATTTCAGAGGGAATGCTTCCAGTTTTTCACCATTGAGAATAATATTTGCTTTGGGTTTGTTATATATAGCTTTTATTATGTTGAGGTATGTTCCTTCTATTCCTGCTTTTTGGAGGGTTTTTATCATAAATGGATGTTGAATTTTGTCAAAGGCTTTCTCTGCATCTATTGAGATAATCATGTGATTTTTATTTTTCAATTTGTTAATGTGGTGTATTACATTGATTGATTTGCGAATATTGAAGAATCCTTGCATCCCTGGGATAAAGCCTACTTGATCATGATGTATGATTTTTTTTAATGTGTTGTTGTATTCTATTTGCTATAATTTTGTTAAGGATTTTTGCATCCAAGTTCATCAGTGATATTGGCCTGTAGTTTTCTTTTTTTGTGGCATCTTTGCTGGGTTTTGGAATTAGGGTGATGGTGGCCTCATAGAATGAATTTGGAAGTTTACCTTCTTCTGCAATTTTCTGGAAGAGTTTGAGTATAATAGGTGTTAGCTCTTCTGTAAATTTTTGGTAGAATTCAGCTGTGAAGCCATCTGGTCCTGGGCTTTTGTTTTTTGGAAGATTTCTGATTACGGTTTCAATTTCCATGCTTGTGATGGGTCTATTAATACTATCTATCTCTTCCTGGTTTAGTCTTGGAAAGTTGTACTTTTCTAGGAATTTGTCCATTTCATCCAGGTTGTCCAGTTTATTTGCATATAGTTGCTGATAATAGTCTCTTATGATCCTTTGTATTTCTGTGTTTTCTGTTGTGATCTCTCCATTTTCATTTCTAATTCTGTTGATTTGGTTCTTCTCCCTTTGTTTCTTGATGAGTCTGGCTAATGGTTTGTCAATTTTATTGATCTTCTCAAAGAACCAGCTTTTGGCTTGGTTGATTTTTGCCCTGGTCTCTTTTGTTTCCTTTGCATTTATTTCTGCCCTGATCTTTAAGATTTCGTTCCTTCTACTAGACCTGGGCTTCTGCATCTCTTCCCTTTCTAGTTGCTTAAGGTGTAAAGTAAGGTTGTTTATTTGATTTTTTTTCTTGTTTCCTGAGGTGAGCTTGTATTGCTATGAACTTTCCCCTTAGCATTGCTTTCACAGTGTCCCATAGGTTTTGGGCTGTTGTGTTTTCATTTTCATTCATTTCCATGCATAACTGAATTTCATTTTTGATTTCTTCTGTGATTTGTTGGTTATTCAGCAGTGTGTTGTTGAGCCTCCATATGTTGGAAGTTTTGAATGGTTTTCTCCGGTAGTTGATATCTAATCTCACTGCATTGTGGTCAGAAAAGATGCTTGGGATGATTTCAATATTTTTGATCTTATCAAGGTTAGATTTATGGCCCAGGATGTGATCTATCCTGGAGAAGGTCCCGTGTGCGCTTGAGAAAAAGGTGAAATTTCTTGTTTTGATTCCTTTCTTAGTGAATGAAAAACTTAATCCCAAAGCCCTGGTACAAACCCCAGGGTTCTCTTCCTAGCTCTCCCCTTCCTCTGCCCCCCATTCCTGGGGTAAGCAGGCACCTCAGTTTGAATGCATAGGAGAGCCCAAAGTGGTGACAGACACCGAGGGAAAGGCCTCACCCTCAGGGAATGGGACCGAAGAGTATAGCTTAGTGAAGTGAGGGCCCCCATAGCCTGGGGTACCGAAACGGGGCCCTGGCACCAGAGGAAAGGATACCTGTCCCCCTGCGAAAGGAGACCTAGCAGCCTCAAAATTCTCTCGTCGGGAGCAGTCACTGCTTGATCGTTTGCCCTTTTGGCGACGGTTGCAGAACCACACTCGGACTACGTCCTTCTCCAGCCCGAGCTGCTGGGCGATGTGGCTGATTTGCTGCAGGGTGGGCTTCGGGCACTGCAGGAACATGCTCTCTAGGTTGCCTCTCACTCGATTCTCAGTACTTGTCCGCTTTCTCTTCCGGGCCTGCACAAGGGTCTCTGCCTTGCATATCTCCTCCGGATTCTCGTTGTTGTCAGCTTCCTCCACCCACTTCTGCAGCAGGGGCCGCAGCTTACACATGTTCTTGAAACTGAGCTGCAAAGCCTCAAAACGGCAGATAGTCGTTTGGCTGAACACCTTACCAAAGAGAACCCCCAGGGTGAGCCCCACATCGGCCTGGGTATATCCTAGGGTGATCCTCTTCTGCTTTAGGAGCTTGGCAAATTGTTCAAGGTCTTTCTGAAGAGCTTTGATGTCCTGGGACTCCTCAGGGTTCGGCTCCAGCTTCTCCTTGTCCAGCATCGCGGCGCCTGCGGGGGCGGCGCAGGGGTCCGGGGAGGCCCCCTTGGAGTTGCTCTCCACCCTGGCTCCCGCCTCGCCCTTGGGCTGAGGGGCCTCTAGGCCGCCTGGGGGCACCGGCCCCACTCCAACCTGCGGCGCACAGTAGGCCATCCCTCCGCACAAGTCATAGGGCTGGGGGAACGGGGGAAGCCCCCACACCTCGGCTCCGGGCACCACCCCCGGCCCGATCCCCGACCCACGGGGAGGCCCTTGGAAACTCATCCAGGTCCGAGGATCAACCCAGCCCGGCTCTGGCCCTCCTGGCCCATCGCCTCCACCGCCCGGCGGGGACGAGAAGGCGAAGTCAGAAGCGAGGTGTCCCGCCATGGGGAAGGAAGGCACCCCGAGCCGGGGGCCTAGGAAAACGAGGGATCTCCTAGAGACTGGTCAACACCCCCTTTAATGCTTCTTAAAGAGTCTATCATTAGAATATTTTAAGGACTAAGCCCCCAAGTTTCTATGAACTTGATCTGGTCATTAAATAGTTTCACGTTGGTCTTTCTTCCTCTGTGACATTTTTCACTGACAATCTTCATCATTCTTTATAATTTGTCAGTAATATGATAGATTAGAAAGTCTGAAAAGGGAAGCAATGATGTCCAAAGGGATGATAAATTACTCTGCCTCATGATCCACCACCAATTTGATCATCTTCTTGAATAACAACTACTCACTATCAGTATCCTAAGGAAATAGCATATAGCACAACATGGAGGATGGGTGCTGTTTTATTTTAGTCTTAAAATTATTCCTTTCCTCTCATGAATACTGATTTCCCTGCCTATAAGCCTCATTTTGTCATGTGTCTTCTGAGTATGTACAACGAGGGCACTTTAATGACTTTTTAGATCATATTTAATTGAGCTATATATTATAAATAGAGAAGAAAATTACAATTATATCAGTCAAGGCTCTCCAGAGAACAGAAGCTATATATGTGTGTGTGTGTGTGTGTGTGTGTGTGTGTGTGTGTGTGTGTGTATAGATTTGCAGTCCAATGGACTCTCAAGAGTCTTCTACAGTCCCATTCAGTTCAGTTCAATTCAGTTCAGTTGTTCAGTCATGTCCGACTCTGTGACCCATGAACCACAGCATGCCAGGCCTCCTTGACCATCAGCAACTCCCAGAGTTCACCCAAACCCATGTCCATTGAGCTGGTTATGCCATCCAGCCATCTCATCCTCTGTCATCCCCTTCCCCTCCTGCCCTCAATCTTTCCCAGCATCAGGGGCTTTTCAAATGAGTCAGTTCTTCACATCAGGTAGCCAAAGTATTGGAGTTTCAGCTTCAACATCAGTCCTTCCAATGAACACCTAGGACTGATCTCCTTTAGGATGGACTGGTTGGATCTCCTTGCAGTCCAAGGGTCTCTAAAGAGTCTTCTCCAACACCACAGTTAGAAAACATAAATTCTTCGCTGCTCAGCCTTTTTTTTTTTTTTTGGTTCAACTCTCAAATCCATACATAGCTACTGGAAAAACCATAACTTTGACTATTTGAACCTTTATTGGCAAAGTGATGTCTCTGCGTTTTAATACACTGCCTAGGTTTGTCATAGCGTTTCTTCCAAGGAGCAAGAATCTTTTAATTTCATGGCTTTAGTCACCATCAGCAGTAATTTTGGAGTCCAAAAACACAACATCTATCACTGTTACCACTGTTTCCCCATCTATTCGCCATGAAGTGATGGGACTGGATGCCATGATCTTAGTTTTTTGAATGTTGAGTTTTAAACCAGCTCTTTCACTCTCCACTTTCACCCTCATCAATACACTCCTCAGTTCCCCTTCAATCTGTGTCATTAGAGTCGTAACATCTACATAGTGAGGTTGTTGATATTTCTCCCAGAAGTCTTGATTCCAGCTTGTGATCCATCCAGCTTAGCATTTTACCTGATGTACTCTTCATATAAGTTAAATAAGCAATAAATATATTGCAATATATATATATATATATATATATATATATATATATATATATATAGAGAGAGAGAGAGAGAGAGAGAGAGATTTAAAGAACTGTCCCATGTAATTATGGAGATGCAAAGTATGCAGAGTGGGATGGTAGTCTGGACACCCAAGAAAATGCTGCTGATGCAATTCCAAGTCCAAAGACCATCTAATGGAGCATTTCTTCTTGCTGGGTTTGTGTCTGATTGTATTCAGACCTTCAGCTAATTGAATGAGACCCACCCACATTATGAAGAGCAATATACTTTAGTCAAGGTCAACTGATTTTAATGTTAATCTCATCTAAAAACATTACCACAGAAACAAAACAATGTTTGACCAAATATCTGGACAATGTGATGCAGCCAAATTGACACAAAATTAACCATCACAACAGGAATGTATCCACTGAGATCTTCCAATATTTGAGTTTCTTTGTCTGGAAGGTGGTCCTTCAGGATTTCTCTCCTTTCTTTTCTCTGGACTATGTTACTGGTAATGTTATACATTGTAATTATATAAGTGTGTATATATGTCTATATGCTGCTGCTGCTGCTAAGTCTTTTTAGTCGTGTCCGACTCTGTGCAACCCCATAGATGGCAGCCCACCAGGCTCCCGTGTCCCTGGGATTCTCCAGGCAAGAACACTGGAGTGAGTTGCCATTTCTTTCTCCAATGCATGAAAGTGAAAAGTGAAAGTGAAGTCGCTCAGTCATGTCCAACTCCTAGCGACCTCATGGGCTGCAGACTACCAGGCTCCTCTGTCTATGGGATTTTCCAGGCAAGAGTACTGGAGTGGGTTGCCATTGCCTTCTCCATCTATCTATCTCTCAAGGGTTTTGCTTTATAAAAGATTCACTGACTTGTCACTGCTTTTTTTATCAGTAGTGTTTATTTTTTAAATTATTTATTTTAATTGAAAGCTAATTACTTTACAATATTGTGGTGGTTTTTGTCCTACATCAACATGAATCAGCCATCGTGTACATGTGTCCTGATGACCTGAACCCCCTCCCACCTCTTTTCCCACTCCATCCCTCTAGGTTTTCCCAGAGCACCAGCTTTGAGCGCCCTGCTTCATGCATTGAACTTGCACTGGTCATCTATTTTATATATGGTAATATACATGTTTCAATGGTATTCTCTCAAATCATCTCACCCTTGCCTTCTCCCACATAGTCCAAAAGTCTGTTCTTTACATCTGTGTCTCTTTTGCTGTCTTGCATATAGGCTCATCATTATCATCTTTCTAAATTCCATATATATGCATTAATATATTGGTGTTTCCCTTTCTGACTTACTTCACTCTGTATAATGGGCTTCAGTTTCATCCACCTCATTAGAACTGACTTAAATGTGTTCATTTTTTATAGCTGAGTGATATTCCACTGAGTATGTTTACCACAATGTCCTTATCCACTCATCTGCTGATGGACATCTAAGTTGCTTCCATGTGCTAGCTATTGTAAACAGTGCTGCAATGAACATGTGTCTCAATTCTAGTTTCCCTGGTGTGTATGCTTAGCAGTGGGATTTCTAGGTCATATGGCAGTTCTGTTTTCAGATTTTTAAGGAATCTCCACACTGTTATCAATAGCGGCTGTAGACTTGTCACTGTTTTTTTAGGTCTTTTACACATTGCAATTACTTACTAAAAATATTTCCAAGTTTATCATAACCAAACTTAAGCTTTAGCTTTATCTAAGTACTTTCAAGTACCTTTTAAAATCTGTTCTGTTTAAAGTGTGATTAGTGGATCAGTGGCTTCAGCACTGGTTTAATCTTCTCATGCTTCCACTTAAAGTAAAGATTTTAAGCCTAGACATATAATCATTTCTACATTTTGGCTACATGACATTTCTGAAATTTCATTTCATACCAATAAATATTTGTAAATAACATTGATTATTTACAGACTGCATTATAATAGCAGCATTTAATTACATTGATTTGGAATCTTATAAAGATTATAAGAATTTTTAAATTACTAAGATTATCTTACAGTTATTGTAATTGCTTATCTGGTAAATGGTCACTTTCATAGAAATTAGTGAGTGTCTCACATAGTATTATTTGCCAGAAAATAACATTATGAAAATTATTTTTTAAAAATTCTTCAGTAATTATTTCTAGGAGACATTATTCAGAAGTTAAAAATTGGACACCATATGTAAAATAACAAATTAAAATGGTTTACTTCTTGTTTCTTTTGGGATATTTATGCCAACACCTTCCTTTATTTGTGTGTGACAGTCATATCTGATTCTTTGAGACCCTATGAACACCAGGAGCCACCAGGCTCCTCTTTCTGTGGAATTTTCCAATCCAGGACACTAAAGTGGGTTGCCATGCCCTCCTTCAGAGCATCGTCCCAACCCAGGGATTGAACCAAGTCTCTTTTGTCTCCTGCATTGGTAGGCAGATTCTTTACCACTGTGCCATCTAAGAAGCCCTTAGAGTAGTGAATAAATTTGTTAGTTCTGGATCTCCCTTGCATATCATTACAAATATATCTGAAGTGTTTGTTGCTTAATGATTCATCTTAAACAATTACTTCCTGAAGTAATTTGATTGAACAACCCACCCAGCCATGCACAGTGGCTCATCTCTAGCCTATGTCAAGTATAGTGAGAGAAGTTATCTAATGTTTATAGCATGTTTATGTCATATTATACACAATATGTTATGCTACTGTGGTGTTTTTCACATACTTATCACAATATGACAATGTCTCATTATTGCTTCTCTGTAAAGACTAAATCTAAGGTTTAGGAAACTAGGTTCAACACTGCAAAGTATTAAAACCCACATTTTATAAGAGGTAAAACTTGGTGACACTTAGGGAGTAGCTTTCAGTGACACATCTGGGTAATTCTACTGCTTTCAATGCTGCCATTACTCTAGATGCTTTAACACAAAGGGCATTGGATGTGACCACAAAAAGGCTCAATGAAACAAAAAAGAAGCCTTTCTTTGGGTAATGGTCTTTGGCTTCTAAATCTTCTAAATCTTTGGTTTACATTTTAATGGAAAACCTTGCATAATTCCATATGTAAGAATCATACCCAAGGAAACATAATAGGTTGTCTAAAAACAAGAAAAAAGAATAACGTTGTGAAAGTCAACTATATTCTTAACTAAAAAGTCCCTTGATAATTTTGCTGTATAAAGAAAGTTAGTTTTGGTTATATCACACTTTTTTCCATAGTATATTTCCTAATTATATATTCTATTCATACTTCTTCTATAAAAATTACATATATAAGGCCTTTCATTTATATATATATATTTTTTCTTATAGAGGAAAGCAATGGCATTTTAGTATTTGAGTGGCTTAGAATTCAAGTATTACTATGTTGCTCTGTAAAATACAGGAAAAGTTTAAGAAGAGAAAAGTAAGAAATTTTGATAATAATAGCTTGCTTCTTTGAGGCGATAAGTCACAGAAAATCCTATTTGGAAAATACATAAATAATAGCACTGTTGAGGATTGTCTCATGAATGTTAACTCCCCTGGACTTCCAGATAAGGATTTTATCCACTTGAATAGCCAGAGAATGATGTGAGACTGAAATAAAAAAAAAAAAAAGATTGTGTACCCGTTTGATGTGCAGTGCTGACTGTGTATTATGCTGAAATCAGGTGGATAGTAGGAATGTGTGTTGACACAATTACCCATTTACTTTTATCACTGAAAATAGGACAATTACATTAGTGAATCTACTGATTTCCAGAGATATTCTTCTATTCCTCAATTATGTAATGGAAGCATTCATATATTAATGTTATTAATATATATTATAAAATATATATTTATCATTGCATATATGAATATACATGTATATATTCAGTATATACTGAAGATAGTTTTACTTCTGCTTCTCCACTAACATAAAAATAATGAACAAGTATGCTTTTCTACTTTATGAGAGGATTGTTCTCAACTGTTCTCCTTTGAGTATGTATCTTTCTACCTACTAGCAAAACTGAATGAAGCAGCAGTATACTTTTACTCACACCATCATATAGAGATGACTCGCTTGTGAACCAGACAAGAGTTTCATTCTTCTCCATCCATTGTTTGAGAATGGATGCTTGCTTCAAAATATTTGGGAGCATCTCCTTCAAAATATTTGGGAGCATCTTCAAAATATTTGGGAGCATCTCCTTCCTACCACCTTCACCATCCACATTCCATGAAGCCGTAGGTATATGCTGAAAGTGACATTATATGCAATACCAGTGGACAATTGGTTTGTTTGTCCCAACTATATAATCTACTCTTGGCTTCTGGACTGCATAGACTCTATGCCAAATGTATTATTTCTAGCAGACAGCAGATTGGTGCTGCTCCTGTTCAAATACGTGAATTGGAAGATCTGACAGTACCAGCATACTGTGGACAGCTTTCAGTTACAGTCATTTGGTGTCTCAGTCCTGTGCTTAGGATCTACTCGGCCCCAGGAGAATATTAAAAATGGCTTTTCAAGCTTCAACAAAGGAAACAAAATTACACCAAAACTTTTTAAGGGTCTGTGTTGCAGATCTGTTGGCATTTGCCAGAGAAGTATCTTTTTCTACAGTAAGAACCTCTAGGTCACCTGGATCTACTGAGTTATATGGCCTGCATGGTAGAACAGTATACACTGCAATCTGATGCTAGCCCTGTCTTGCTGAGTCTCACCCTTTTACTGTGTTATGCACTTCCAAGTCACATCATAAAGGTGTCAGAGGACTAGTCCCAAGTGTGGCATGTGCTATCTCTAAAAACCCAGGGGGTATCACCCTACTGTTTTCATGGTAGGAGATACAAGGTGTAATAAATAACATATCTTTTTCATGGAGATGATGTCTCTAGACCATTTGAAATGTCACTGATATGGGAGGCTCTGAGTCTATCTCTCATTATCTGACATGCAGTGTGTCTTTCTAGGGTACCCAGAGTACTTGCTGCTCATTGCTCCCCAAGTCTAATTAACAAGATATCATTGGTAGAGTGGACAGATGTGATGTTCTACAGACTTTTAGGACATTGAAGTCCTTGAAGATTATATGTCACAGAGAGCAAGAAAGTTATTATGTCCCTGGAACATGACAGTGAGCTGTAACCTCCTTGTAAAAACAAACTCCTTCACTCCTTTTTACATATAAAGATAGGAAAGAATGCACTTGCCATGGTAGCTACACATAGGATTCCTGAGCTATGTTGATCTGCTCCAGTAAAGATCTCACATCTTCATAGCAACTCTTATTGAGGCTTGTTGTTGTTGTTCAGTCACCAAGTCATGTCTGACTCTTTGTGATCCCATGGACTAAAGCATGCCAGGCTTCCCCATCCTTCACTATCTCCTAGAGTTTGCTCAAAATCATGTCCACTGAATCAGTGATGCCATCCTACCATCTCATCCTCCGAGGCCCCCTTCTCCTCCTGCCTTCAATCTTTCCCAGTATCAGGGCTTTTCCAATGAGTTGATTCTTTGCATCAGGTGGCCAATGTATTGGAGTTTCAGCTTCAGCACCTGTCCTTTCAGTGAATATTCAGGGTTATTGGAGCTACCACTTAGTGATTTTTTTTCTGCCATTATCATCTATGATCTATTTATTTTGGTTTTTTAATTTGTCACACAGACAAACATGGCAGATGTTGGGAAGCTTAACCCTTGCATACTTCAATTATTTGAGGAGGTGCTAACCTATGGAATTTACCTATGATGAAATATTGACTGTAATTTACTGTTTAGACAGAGACAGTTTTATACACAGCGCTTCCTACGTTAATGATTCTTATTCCAAAAGTCAGAGAAGACTTTTTTTTTAAGGAAATGGATACATATTGAATTCCTGAACTTATATGACCTCCTTTGAAAGAAACCTGGACCAAGATTTCATTTATAATGGTTTTCATAAGCCCTGCTCTTACTGGGGGCCTTTGTGGTCTCTCGCATCTTCCTTATTGTAGTCTATACCTACTCTGATAAATGGCTGCAGGTTTCATTGGAGGAAGTATTGGGAGAGTAGTCATCATATGGCATTACAAGGTCCTATCTCATCTCAAGAAGAACTAGCATCTCCTAAACTGGTGAGTCCTGTGTGTGACCACCAGCTCAGATCAGGAAACGGGGTAAGGAATACAACTTTTCCATTGTAGTATGTGAAAGCAAATTCCTTCCTCAACTCCTGCTCCCAAATATTTTGAAGCAAGCATAAAAGCTGAATTTGTCATTTACTAACCAAAGGATAGCTGGTTTTGTAAAGCATTGTCTCCAAACATTGATTTTGTGTAAGATTTTGAGAAGCATCGAGTTCAGAAATCAGCTGACAGTCCATCAAGGAAACATTCAGGGAGTGGTTATTTTTCAGTCAAGGAAGCACAGCTCCTGGAACAGACTTTGTTGATTTCCTGGCTTTAAGAACTGAAGGCTGCTACTGATTGACTGAATTCAGAAGCATAAGTACTGAGGCAAAGCTGAAATTGATCCATCGGAATGGATTTTAACTGGCTATAACAATAACATGTTCATAGATAGGGCTATAACTAAAGAAGAGTTAATATCTTTTTTTTTTAGTGAAGTTTCAGAAAGGAACTGCTTTTCCCAAGCAGCTGACAACAGTGTTTTGCTTCCCACACCTTGACTCTTTTTTTCTAGTTATGTAAGCTGAAGTATACACAAGTTGCTGTCCGTTTTTCTTCTCTAATAACAACATGGCCTATTTGCCATTGTCTACTGACCCCTATTGCCAATACATCCTGGTTACCTGGTGCCTGGTATGGTAATGACATCCTCTCTGGTTCTGCTATTCTATAATCTTGTTATCCTTATAGACACTAGCATATTCAGTTCCATGGTGGTGTTTGTTACTGTCAAACCTGACCTTTAGATGATTTTTATGAAGATTTTCCGGGTGCCAGTGACCTACTTCACTGAGGAATTCCTCAAGGCCTTAATGAAGGGAGTGTCCTCTGGCCCTCTCAAGAAACAGAATCAAGTAGTATTTCTCCATACTGTCTAATTTTATTTGACCATGGTTAATCCCTGAATCTTTTGACACCTTTTAAATACTTTGCAAAGCAGTCCAGAATTGTCACATCATTTATCAGGGCCATTGTCATTTCCAAGTTTTAGCAAATCCATATCAGGAGTGTATCATGACAAGTTCCAAGTGTCTGGGCTAGGGTGCTAAATCCTGAGTCATAAGAAAGTGTTTGCATGTCAATAAATTCTCCCCTATCCTGCCCACACCCCATCCTGGTCCAGCATAGTCAACTACACTTTCCCATGTGTTCTGCTAGTATACTTTAGTCAGGTTGTATGGTTCTTTCGGTAGGTAAAGCAGAGACCAAATTTTCCCTCTCAAGACATGCTAAACAGTGGTCATAGTTACTGGACTGGAGGTAAAGAGAAAAGGCAGAGGAGGATCTTGGGGGAGATGAGCATCATATTGTAAGGCAGCTACCTGACATTAAGTCTGTCTTTCAGAAGGTTAGACAATTCTAGCAAGGGAGAAAAAGATGCTTCTTTTTTATCTACAAGGTTCTAGCTAATGTAGGGTTCAAGAATATGAGACACATTCATTCAGATACCTCTTTCCAAAGACTCAGGGGCCATTTCTTCTTGGTGAAGTCCTTGACTTGAGGGAAGAAATTATTTGACTTTTATGCAGGCATAGAATTAACACTATTTAAGAGGAGATCCGGGTTTGGTTCCTGGGTCAAGAAGATCCCCTGGAGAAGGGAATAGTTACCCACTACAGTATTCTTGCCGGGAGAATTCTGAGGACTTCTGGCAAGCTGCAGTCCATGGGATCACAGAGTCAGGCACAATTGAGTGACTAATACTATTTTGGAGTACAGTAGTATAAGTTAGTGGGCTTCCCTGGTGACTGAGTGCTAAAGAACTTGCCAGCCAATGCAGGAGATTTAGGCTCTACCCTTGGGCCAGAAAGATCCTACGGAGGAAGAAATGGCAAGCCATTCCAGTATTCTTGCCTGGGAAATCCCTTGAACAGAAGAATGCAGAGGGCTGCAGCCTATGGGGCCACAAAGAGTCATATGCAACTTAGTGACTGAGCAGGCACAGGCATAAGTTAGAGCCATGAAAGAGATTAGATGAGGGAGGAGAATATTATTGATGGTGGAAATTTGACGAGAGTATAAAAAGATGTTTAAATCATACGGTAAAAGATGTATTTTCATTACGCTGATAAACAGACCTTCCTTCAAGGAAAAAGAAAAGAAAAACAGCAAAGCAAAAGAAACATTTGTCAGTGATGAAGCCTAAACAAGGAAGATCAGAGTTTGACCCAGAAAACCTGGATTGTCTCAACAAGCATGGCAGTTAAAAGCTATAGAGAGAATATGCAGGATGAGGGACTCAAGGAGTATGCCAAGTTTCAGAACAAAAGATCTAAATTATATGATAGGGAGACATTAAAGTATAGTCATAAATCTAAGAGTTAGAAGACCATCATAAATAATTTATTGGTGCATTCATTGAAGGTATACTTACATACTAACCACTGTGCTACAATCTGGGCTTATAATGTATAATCAAGCAAATGAATCATTTGCTATTACAAGAAATATTTAAGGTACATAAACCTTTAGGTGCCATTTATGCATTAAATCAACAACTATTTACTGAGTGTCTCTTATGTGACAGTTAACTAATTATGATACTTTTTACTGACTGTTTGCTATTTGACTGACTTTGCAATGTTTGGGGGATAAAAAGAAGCCTAAGAATCATATTCAATTTTTAGATAATTCCTACTCTGGTGTGAGAGACATATGAATATAAAAAAAGTAGAATACAATATGCCAGTTGCTACTACACAGATTTAGAAATTATGTTTTAGGAATGTAGAACAAAGATTAACTGAGTCTGCTTTGGTAGAAAGGAAACTTTATTAAAAAAAAAAAGGAAAAAAGTTCTGGGCAGAAATAAGCATGTGCTAAGGTAAAGAACATAAAAGACTTGAACCGTCAAAAAGATGGTGAAGTGTTTGGTGTGGCCGAAGCCTAAGTCCATGGAGAATGAGAAGAGTGGAATAAGATCAAGAACCAGAGGGGGCTGATTGTGAACAAGTTGTGAAAGACTTCATATTTTATTCTGCAATTCTTAAGAAACTAGCATTGGTTCTGAAGTAGGGCAATAGCAATCCACAATGAGATATGGTAGCAGTGTGGATAGGGGATGGGAGGAGCAAGCAGTGTAATAGTAGGAGTACCAGCTAGTAGAACACTGAAGATATCAAAACAGAAAGAATGAGGGCCACACCCAGGTAGGATAACCTGGAGAGAGAAGCTGAATTTATGACCTATTGTTGGGGCAATTTTAGCTAGACTTCAAAACCTAAACTTTTCAATACAGCAAACTGAAATTCTGATTTAAAAATTAGAGGAAAGAGGAAAAAGTGGAAGATGAGGAGGAAGAAAAGAATAGTGTTGGATTTTAATCTGTGACCTAAATAAGTATGTTTATGAAGTTGAAGAAAGAAATAGGAGAATATTATTCAGTGAAAAGGTACAAGCTGTAAGAGAATATTGGTTATTCATTTAATGATTAGTTTTCTTCTTTCCATAGATTTTGGAAAGCTGTTTATTAAAAGTTGGTACCTACTTCTTGATCCTCTACATAGAAAACCATAAAGACTCTACCAGAAAATTACTAGAGCTAATCAGTGAATATAGTAAAGTTGCAGGATATAAAATCAACACACAAAAATCCCTTGCATTCCTATACACTAACAATGAGAAAACAGGAAGAGAAATTAAGGAAACAATTCCATTCACCATCGAAATAAAAAGAATAAAATACTTAGGAGTATATCTACCTAAAGAAACAAAAGATTTATATATATAAAACTATAAAACACTGATGAAAGAAATCAAAGAGGACACAAACAGATGGAGAAATATACCGTGTTCATGGATTGGAAGAATTAATATAGTGAAAATGAGTATACTACCCAGAGCAATCTATAGATTCGATGCAATTCCTATCAAGCTACCAGAGGTCTTTTTCAGAGAACTAGAACAAATAATTTCACAATCTGTATGGAAATACAAAAAACCTCGAATAGCCAAAGCAATCTTGAGAAAGAAGAATGGAACTGGAGGAATCAATCTGCCTGACTTTAGGCTATACTACAAAGCCACAGTCATCAAGACAGTATGGTACTGGCACAAAGACAGAAATATAGATCAAAATAGAAACAAATATGGAATCAAAATCAAAATATGGAACAAAATAGAAAGCCCAGAGATAAATCCACGCACCTACGGACACCTTATCTTTGACAAAGGAGGCAAGAATATACAATGGAGAAAAGACAATCTCTTTAACAAGTGGTGCTGGGAAAACTGGACAGCCACTTGTAAAAGAATAACACTACAACACTTTCTAACACCATACTCAAAAATAAACTTAAAATGGATCAAAGATCTAAACTTAAGACCAGAAACTATAGAACTCCTAGAGGAAAACATAGGCAAAACACTCTCCGACATAAACCAAAGCAGGATCCTCTATGGCCCACCTCCCAGAATATTGGAAATAAAAGCAAAAATAAACAAATGGGACCTAATTAAAATGAAAAACTTCTGCACAACAAAGGAAACTAAAAGCAAGGTGAAAAGGCAGCCTTCAGAATGAGAGAAAATAAAGGCAAACAATGCAACAGGCAAGCAATTAATCTCAAAAATATACAAGCAACTCCTGCAGCTCCAATCCAGAAAAATAAACGACCCAATCAAAAAGTGGGCCAAAGAACTAAACAGACATTTCTCCAAAGAAGACATAAAAATGGCTAACAAACACATGAAAAGATGTTCAACATCACTCATTATCAGAGAAATGCAAATCAAAACCACAATGAGGTACCACTTTACACCAGTCAGAATGGCTGCCATCCAAAAGTCTACAAGCAATAAATGCTGGAGAGGATGTGGAGAAAATGGAACCCTCTTACACTGTTGGTGGGAATGCAAACTAGTACAACCACTATGGAGAACAGTGTGGAGATTCCTTAAAAAACTGCAAATAGAACTGTCATATGATACAGCAAACCCACTCCTGGTCATCCACACCAAGGAAACCAGAATTGAAAGAGACACGTGTACCCCAATGTTCATCACCACATTGTTTACAGTAGCCTGGACATGGAAGCAACCTAGATGCCCATCAACAGATGAATGGATAAGAAAGCTGTGGTACATATACACAATGGAATATTACTCAGCCATTAAAAATAATTCATTTGAGTCAGTTCTACTCAGGTGAATGAACCTGGAGCCTATTATCCAGAGTGAAGTAAGCCAGAAGCAAAAACAAAAATACAGTATACTAATGCATATATATGGAATTTAGAAAGATGGTAATGATAACCCTGTATGCGAGACAGCAAAAGAAACGCAGATGTATAGAACAGTCTTTGGACTCTATGGGAGAGAGCAAGGATGGGATGATATGGGAGAAAGGCACTGAAACATTTTAATTATCATATGTGAAATCCTTCACCAGCCCAGGTTTGATGCTCAGGGCTGGTGCACCGGCATGACCCAGAGAGAGGGAATTGGGAGGTAAATGGGAGGGTGTTTCTGGAAGGGGAACATATGTATACCCATGGCAGATACATGTTGGTATATGACAAAACCAACACGATAATGTAAAGAAAAAAAAAAGTTGGTATCTAATCTTAATTAAAGCTCATAATAATAGGCATACAGTGTACACATGCATGTGTAACTCATAAACACACACACATACACACCAGGCATCATGCTTAATGGTGGGGCATGGAATTCCCTAGTGGTCCATTGGTTGGGACTAGGCGCTGTCCCTGCTGGGACCTGGGGTTCAACACCTGATTGGGAAACTGAGATCCCACAACTACATGGCACAGCCAAAATTAAAACTATCAACTACTTTAAAAATAATGGGACAGAAGTGAGTGAATAAATAGAAGCTTTCTCGACAAAGGTAAAAATAAGATGGGAATCACCTTTGTCACACTATTATTTACCATTTGCTAAAATGAATCCAAATGACACAATTAGATAGAAGAAAGAAATAAGAAGCATACAATTGAAAATAAGACTAAACATGATCTGTTCATGATGTGTTTGTTGACCTATAAAAACCTATGGAGTTGATTAGAGTGTGATTACAAGTGTTGAGAAATTAAAATGTTTTGGTATTATAAGATTATTATTAAAAGCACTATTCTTCATCTTTATAAACAAAAGAGATAGTTGAAAATATAATGGAAGAGAAGGTTTTATGATAGTATTATATAATTAAAATGCCTAGACATCAACATGTGTGCTCAGTCTTGACTCTTTGTGACTCCATGGACTGTAGCCTGCCAGGCTCCTCTATCCATAGGATTTTCCCAGGCAAAAATACCAGAGTGGGTTACCATTCCCTTCTCCAGGGGGTCTTCTTGACCCAGGGATCGAACCCACATTGCTTGAATCTCCTGCACTGACAGGTGGATTCTTTACTACTGTGTCACCTGGGAAGCCCTAAAATATCTAGGAATAAAATTAAAATAAATGTGCTGGATCTATATGAAAAAAACTATTTAAACATCTTAAAACACAGAGTGTCATATATTTGAAACCTTAAAAATAAGCAAAATATAGATGAATATCTATGCTAATCATCTAATCACAGCAATATTATTTAGTTTGTATGCCAGCACTCATAATTTGAACAATTCCACATTGGAAATGATTTCATCCAAAATTATTTTTGTATTTTTTAAAATCATCAAAAATTTAATTATCCTTTAATTATTAATGATATCTCAATATTATCAAATATCCAGTTTTTCTTTATAACTTATGGATATAAAAGCATATTTTAAAACCTACATATTTAACACATATAAATAAAACAAATATTTTCCATATTTGTTATATTTTATATGAGTGTAGCTTTTTAAAGAAACAGGAAACTGGATTGTTTGTGCTGTGTAGTTTCATACAATGTAGTTTAATTTATTTCTCTGACGTCTCTGTTTCCTGTTAAATTGGATTCACAGCCTTGATCTGATCTGAGTTCAATTTTTTGTCAAGAATATTTTATATATAATATAATGTTCTTCCATCTGGAGACACATAATATCTGGTTATCTCTATTTTGGTAATGTTAACAGCTGTTCATGCTCAATGACTAGATTCCTTCACTTAATAGGAATTGTAAAATGGTCATGTTCTAAGTCTAACATTAATTCTTATCTTACCAGCTAAGATAATTCTTTAAAGAGCAACTTTTCTCCTCTCCAGTGGCAGAATATGTATAGGAAAGTAGGATGAAATTAAACTTTTCCCTTAGTGGTTTGCAAAATAATGTCTTTTTCCCCTAGCATCTTTCAATTGGAACAAATTAGAACTTTCAGTGTAATATTTTACTAACTCATGGATTTAATAATATATGATGTGTTGCAACCATTGTAGTTACTGTTAATACTAACACCAGTGAGAGTCTCTTTACCAAAAAATAGGATTAGAATATTGTATAACTGTTCATTCATTTTATTCTACATTACAGGCAAGAGCCTCAAATAATGATACCATTAATTACCTCACTAGCAAAAATATGATTACTACAGTTTTTTGTTTTCTTTTTTTCTGTCCTTATGTTATAAGCCAGGCAAAGGCCCATCTAGTCAAAACTATGTTTTTTCTAGTAGCTATGACCAATCTGAACAGCATATTAAAAAACAGAAACATTACTGACAAAGGCCCATCTAGTCAATTCTATGGTTTTTCTAGTAGTCATGTATAGGTATGAGAGTTTGGCCATGAAGAAATCTGAGCACAAAAGAATTGATGCTTTTGAGCTGTGGTGTTGGAGAAGACTCTTGAGAGTCCTTTGGACTGCAAGGAGATCCAACCAGTCAATTCTAAAGGAAATCAGTCCTGAATATTCATTGGAAGGACTGATGCTGAATATAAAGCTCCAGTACTTTGGTTACCTGATGTGAAAACTGACTCACTGGAAAAGACTCTGATGCTGGGAAAGATTGAAGGCAGGAGAAGGGGATGACAGAGGATGAGAAAGGTTGGATAGCATCACTGACACGATGGACATGAATTTGAGCAAGCTGTGGAGTTGGTGATGGACAGGGAGGCCTGGCGTGCTGCAGTCCGTTGGGGTCACAAAGAGTTGGACCTGACTGAGCGACTTAACTGACTGATGCTATAATCCACTGATAATGGGCAGTCAGATTACCATATTTTCTTAAATCGCTTGGAATAGATCCTCTATACTGATAAGCCACCAACTACATACCTTTGTTTTATTTCATCTTTTGGAGATATCTTTTTTATTTTTATTTTTTTAAATTTTTAAAATTTATTTATTTTTTTATTTTTTTTGCCATACAATGTCATGATATCACCATGGGTTTACATATGCTTCCCCTCCAGAACCCCCCTCCCTCCTCCCTCCCCCCTGGGAAATCTCGCTGCACCAGCCCCGAGCATCAATCCTGGGCTGGCGATTGATTAGACATATGATAATTAACTTGTTTCAATGCCCTTCTCCCATATCATCCCACCCTTACCCTCATCCACAAAGTCCACGAGTCTATTCTATACCATCTGCGTTCCTTTTGCTGTCTCGCATGTTGGGTTCTCGTTACCATCTTTCTAAATTCCATATATATGCGTTAATATACTGTATTGTTGTTTTTGCTTCTGGCTTACTCTTTTTTAAATCATAGTTTCATTTTGTGATTTGTAAATATTTAGAATTTCCAAGGGTCAAATCTCTAATGTAATGCATATTCCAAGAAATTTATTCCTGTATGTTCCTACTATGTTGAATCATGTCTCTCCTGAATATCAATCTTTAAAACTTTGTAGCTTATCTATCCATTGCTTTTTAATATCATTAAAGCAGTAGATAAATAAATATCCATTTGTCTAATAAGTGATAGTATACCATATATTCATTGCTTAATATTTCTTTTATCAACTTAGCAATATCTCTTGGATCTTATGTAACATAATTATAGAAATTTTTTTATTACAACTGCATTGTATACTGCTGTGTGGATATTCCACTGTTTATTTATCTAATATCTTTGAAATCAGGTGTTAAGCAGAACACCTTGCTGTTGTTTAGTCACTAAGTTGTGTCCAATTGTTTCCAACACCATGGACTGCAGCACACCAGGCCTCCTAGCCCTTCATTATCTCTCAGAGTTTGCTCAAACTCATGTCCTTTGAGGCAGTGATGCCATGCAACTACCTTATCCTCTGTTGCACCCTTCTTCTCTTGTCCTCAATCTTTCCCAGCATAAGAATCTCTTCCAATGAGTCAGCTCTTCTCATCAAATGGCCAAGTTACTGACGCTTCAGCTTCACCATCAGTCCTTTTGATGAATATTCAGGGTTGACTTCCTTTAAGATTGACTAGCTTGATCTCCTTGCTATGCAAGGAACCCTCATGAGTTTTCTCTAGCACCACAGTTTGAAAGCATCAATTCTTCTGTCCTTCTTTATGGTCCAACTCTTACATCTGTACATGTCTAATGGAAAAACCATAACTTTGAGTATTTGGACCTTTGTCAGCAAAGTGATATCTCTGCTTTTTAATATGCTGTCTAGGTTTATCATAGCTTTTCTTCTAAGGAGCAAATATCTTTTAATTTCATTGGCTGCAGTCATAGTCTGCAGTGATTTTGGAGCTCGAGACAATAAAATCTGTCACTTTTCCCACATTTTCCCCATCTATTTACCATAAAGTGATGGGACCAAATGCAATGATTTTAGCTTTTTGAATGTTGAGTTTTAAGCCAGTTCTTTCATTCTCCTCTTTCACCCTTATCAAAAGACTCTTTAATACCTCTTCACTTCTGCCATTAGAGTGGTATTATTTGCATATCTTCAGGAACTCTATCAGATACAATCCATTGAATCTATTTGTCACTTACACTGTATAATCATAAACATAGCAATGGCCATAGGACTGGAAAAGATCAGTTTTCATTCCAGTCCCAAAGAAGGGCAATGCCAAAGAATGTTCAGACTACTGCATGATTGCACTCGTCTCATATGCTAGCAAAGTAATGCTTAAAAGTCTCCAAGCCAGGCTTCAATAGTACATGAACCATGTACTTCCAGACGTTCAAGCTGGATTTAGAAAAGACAGAGGAACCAGATATCAAATTGATAACCTCCCTTGGTTCATTGAAAAAGCAAGAGAATTCCAGAAATATATCTAATTTACTTTATTGATAATGCCAAAGTGCTTGATTATGTAGATCACAACAAATAGTGAAAAATTCTTCAAGAGAAGGAAATACGAGACCATCTTACCTGCCTCCTGAGAAATCTGTATGTGGTTCAAGAAGCAACAGTTAGAACCAGATATGGAACAATCGACTGGTCCCAAGTTGGAAAAGGAGTACGTCAAGGCTGTATATTGTCACCCTGCTTATTTACCTTATATGCAGAGTACATCATGAGAAATGCTGGGCTGGATGATGCTCAACCTGGAGTCAAGATTGCAGGGAGAAATATCGATAACCTCAGATAGGCAGATAATACCACCCTTATGGCCGAAAGTGAAGAGGAACTGAAGATCCTCTTAATGAAAGTGAAAGAGGAGAATGAAAAAGTTGGCTTAAAACTCAACATTCAAAAAATGAGTATCGTGGCATCCAGTCCCATCAATTCATGACAAATAGATGGGGAAACAATGGAAACTGATAGACTTTATTTTCTTGGGCTCCAAAATCACTGCAGATGGTTACTTCAGCCATGAATTAAAAGAGGTTTGCTCTTTGGAAGGAAAGCTATGGCCAACCTAGACAGCATATTGAAAAACAGGGACATTACTTTCCCAACAAAGGTCCATCTAGTCTAAGTTATGGTTTTTCCAGTAGTCATGTATAGATGTGAGAGTTGGACCATAAAGAAAACTAAGCACTGAAGAATTGAGTCTTTTGAACTGTCCTGATGGAGAAGACTCTTGAGAGTCCCTTGGACTGCAAGGAGATCAGTCCAGTCAATCCTAAAGGAAATCAATCCTGAATATTCATTGGAAGGACTGATGCTGAAGGTGAAGCGCCAGTACTTTGGCCACATGATGTGAAGAACCAACTCATTGGAAAAGACTCTGATGCTGGGAAAGATTGAAGACAGGAGGAGAAGGGGACAACAGAGAATGAGATGGTTGGATGTCATCACCGACTCGATGAATGTGAGTTTGAGCGAGCTCTGGGAGTTGGTGATGGACAGGAAGCCTGGCATGCTGCAGTCTGTGGGGTGACAAGGTGTTGGACACCACTGAGTGACTGAGCTGAGCTGATCTACATAGCTGAAATTATTGATATTTCTTCCTTCAGTCTTGACTACAACTTGTGAATCATCCAGCCTGGCATTTTGCATTATGCATAGAAGTTAATTAAGCAGAGTGATTTTATACAGCCTTGATATATTTCTTTCCCAAGTTTTGAACCAGTCTATTGTTCCATCTCTGGTTCTAACGTTTGTTTCCTAACCTGTGTACAGGTTTCTCAGGAGACACATAAGGTGGTCTGGTATTCCCATGTCTTTAAAATTTTTCCATAGTTTGTTGTGGTCCACACAGTGAAAGATTTACCATAGTCAATGAAGCAGAAATATATTTTTTATTTTAATTCCCTTGATTTTTCTATGATCCAACAGATGTTGACAATTTGATCTCTGGTTCCTCTGCCTTTTCTAAATTGCATTTGTACATCTGGAAGCTCTCAGTTCACTTACTGTTGAAGTCTAGCTTGAAGGATTTTGAGAATCCCTTTGCTAGCATGTGAAATGAGCACAATTGTTCAGCAGTTTGAATATCTTTGGTATTGCCTTTCTTTGGATTAGAATGAAGTCTGACCTTTTCCAGTCCTGTCACCACTGCTGAGTTTTCCCAATTGATGACATAATGAGTGCAGCGCTTTAATGGTATCACATTTTGGGATTTTAAATATCTCAGCCAGAATTCTATCACCTCCACTATCTTTGTTCCTAAGGCCCACTTAACTTCACACTCTAGTATGTCTGGCTCTAGGTGAATGATCACACTCATGGTTATACTTGTCATTAAGACCTTTTTTGTATAGTTCTTTTGTTTATTCTTGCCTCTTCTTCTTAATCTCTTCTGCTTCTGTTTGGTCCTTACCATTTTTGTCCTGTATCATCCTCATCTTTGCATGAAATATTCCCTTGGTATCTCCAATTTTCTTGAAGAGAATTCTAGTCTTTCCCATTTTATTGTTTTACTGTATTTCTTTGTATTGCTCACTCAAGAAAGCTTTCTTATCTTTCCTTATCAAATATATCTTTCCCTTTCTCCCTAGCCTTTGGCTTCTCTGTTTTTCTCAGCCATTTGTAAAGCCACTTAGACAACTACTTTTCCACCTCTTTTACTTTGAGGTGGTTTGGTCACTGCCTCCTGTACAGTGTTGTGAAACTCCATCCATAACATTTTAGACACTCTGTCTACCAGAACTAATCCCTTGAATATATTCATCACTTCCACTCTATAATCATAAGGAATTTGATTTAGGTCATATCTGAATGGCTTAATGGTTTTCCCTACTTTCTTCAATTTAAGCCTGAATTTTGCATTAAAGAACTCATAATCTGAGCCACAGGCAGCTCCAGGTCTTGTTTCTACTAACAGTATAGAGCTTCTCTATCTTCAGCTACAAACAACATAATCAATCTGATTTTGGTATTGACCATCTGGTGATGTCCATGTATCCAGTCGTCTTTTGTGTTGTTGAAGAGAGTGTTGGTTATGATCAATGTGTTCTATTTTTTCTCTCTCTCTCTCTCCTTTTTTTTTTTTTTTATTGTTTTTGCCATACATTGTCATGATATCACCATGGGTTTACATATGCTTC
>ML664161.1:47231559-47336301 GCA_007570785.1 Antilocapra americana | reverse complement strand
ACTGTCTTAATGACTGTGGATTTGTAGTATAGCCTAAAGTCAGGTAGGTTGATTCCGCCAGTTCCATTCTTCTTTCTCAAGATTGCTTTGGCTATACGAGGTTTTTTGTATTTCCATACAAATTGTGAAATTATTTGTTCTAATTCTCTGAAAAAGACCTCTGGTAGCTTGATAGGAATTGCATTGAATCTATAGATTGCTTTGGGTAGTATACTCATTTTCACTATATTGATTCTTCCAATCCACGAGCACGGCACATTTCTCCATCTGTTTGTGTCCTCCTTGATTTCTTTCATCAGTGTTTTATAGTTTTCTATATACAAGTTTTTTGATTCTTTAGGTAGAAATACTCCTAAGTATTTTATTCTTTTTGATTCGATGGTGAATGGAATTGTTTCCTTAATTTCTTTTTCTGATTTCTCACTGTTAGTGTATAGGAATGCCAGGGATTTCTGTGTGTTGATTTTGTATCCTGAAACTTTGCTATATTCACTGATTAGCTCTAGTAATTTTCTCGTAGAGTCTTTAGGGTTTTCAATATAGAGGATCATGTCATCTGCAAACAGAGAGAGTTTTACTTCTTCTTTTCCAATCTGTATTCCTTTGATTTCTTTATCTGCTCTGATTGCTGTGGCCAAAACTTCCAAAACTATGTTGAATAGTAGTGGTGAGAGTGGGCACCCTTGTCTTGTCCCTGATTTCAGGGGGAATGCTTCCAGTTTTTCACCATTGAGGATAATGTTTGCTGTGGGTTTGTCATATATAGCTTTTATTATGTTGAGGTATGTTCCTTCTATTCCTGCTTTTTGGAGGGTTTTTATCATAAATGGATGTTGAATTTTGTCAAAGGCTTTCTCTGCATCTATTGAGATAATCATGTGATTTTTATTTTTCAATTTGTTAATGTGGTGTATTACATTGATCGATTTACGAATATTGAAGAATCCTTGCATCCCTGGGATAAAGCCTACTTGATCATGATGTATGATCTTTTTGATGTGTTGTTGGATTCTATTTGCTAGAATTTTGTTGAGGATTTTTGCATCTAAGTTCATCAGTGATATTGGCCTGTAGTTTTCTTTTTTTGTGGCTTCTTTGCCGGGTTTTGGAATTAGGGTGATGGTGGCCTCATAGAATGAGTTTGGAAGTTTACCTTCGTCTGCAATTTTCTGGAAGAGTTTGAGTAGGATAGGTGTTAGCTCTTCTCTAAATTTTTGGTAGAATTCAGCTGTGAAGCCATCTGGTCCTGGACTTTTGTTTTTTGGAAGATTTCTGATTACGGTTTCAATTTCCGTGCTTGTGATGGGTCTATTGATATTATCTATCTCTTCCTGGTTTAGTCTTGGAAAGTTGTACTTTTCTAGGAATTTGTCCATTTCATCCAAGTTTTCCAGTTTATTTGCATATAGTTGCTGATAATAGTTTCTTATGATCCCATGTATTTCTGTGTTTTCTGTTGTGATCTCTCCGTTTTCATTTCTAATTCTGTTGATTTGGTTCTTCTCCCTTTGTTTCTTGATGAGTCTGGCTAATGGTTTGTCAATTTTATTTATCTTCTCAAAGAACCAGCTTTTGGCTTGGTTGATTTTTGCTATGGTCACTTTTGTTTCCTTTGCATTTATTTCTGCCCTGATCTTTAAGATTTCTTTCCTTCTACTAGACCTGGGCTTCTGCATCTCTTCCTTTTCTAGTTGCTTTAGGTGTAAAGTAAGGTCATTTATTTGATTTTTTTCTTGTTTCCTGAGGTGAGCTTGTATTGCTATGAACTTTCCCCTTAGCATTGCTTTCACAGTGTCCCATAGGTTTTGTGCTGTTGTGTTTTCATTTTCATTCGTTTCCATGCATAACTGAATTTCATTTTTAATTTCTTCTGTGATTTGTTGGTTATTCAGCAGTGTGTTGTTGAGCCTCCATATGTTGGAAGTTTTGAAAGGTTTTCTCCTGTAGTTGATATCTAATCTCACTGCATTGTGGTCAGAAAAGATGCTTGGGATGATTTCAATATTTTTGATCTTATCAAGGTTAGATTTATGGCCCAGGATGTGATCTATCCTGGAGAAGGTCCCGTGTGCACTTGAGAAAAAGGTGAAATTCCTTGTTTTGTGGTGGAATGACCTATAGATATCAATTAGGTCTAGTTGGTCTATTGTATCATTTAAAGTTTGAATTTCCTTGTTACTTTTCTGTCTAGTTGATCTATCCATTGGTGTGAGTGGTGTATTAAAGTCTCCCACTATTATTGTGTTGTTGTTGATTTCCCCTTTCATACTTGTTAGCATTTGCCTTACATATTGTGGAGCTCCTATGTTAGGTGCATAAATATTTATAATTGTTATTTATTATTCCTCGATTGAATCAATGTGTTCTTTTAAGAAAACTCTGTTAGCCTTTGCCCAGATTCATTTTGTACTCCAAGGCCAAGTTTGCCTGATATACTGGGTATCTTTTGACTTCCTACTTTTGCAATCCAGTCTCCTATGATGAAAAGGGTATTTTTTGTGTTAGTTCTAAAAGATTTTGTAGGTCTTCATAGAACTGTTCAACTTCAGCTTCTTTGGCATTAGTGGTTGTGGTATAGCCTCGGATTACTGTGATGCTGAATGGTTTGTCTTGGAAGTAGACCAAGGTCTTTCTGTTGTTTTTGAGATGGCACCCAAATTCTGCATTTCACTCTTTTGTTGACTAGGTGGGCTACTCCATTTCTTCTAAGGGATTCTTGCCCACAATAGTAGGTATAGTGGTCATCTGAATTCAGTTCATTCCAGTCGCTCTCACGTCCAACTCTTTGTGAACCCATGGACCACAGCACACCAGGCCTCCCTGTCCATCACCAACTCCCAGAGTCTACTCAAACTCATCTCCATTGAGTCAGTGATGCCATCCAACCATTTCATCTTTCTCCTCCCACTTTCAATCTTTCCCAGCATCAGAATCTTTTCCAGTGAGTCAGCTCTTCACATCAGGTAGCCAAAGTATTGGAGTTTCAACTTCAATACCAGTCCTTCCAATGAACACTCAGGACCGATCTCCTTTAGAATGGACTGGTTGGATTTCCTTATAGTCCAAGTGACTCTCCAGCATCTTCTCCAACACCACAGTTCAAAAGCATCAATTCTTTGGCACTCAGCTTTCTTTATAGTCCAACTCTCATATTCATACATGACTACTGGAAAAACCATAGCCTTGATGAGATGGACCTTTGTTGGCAAAGTAAAATCTCTGCTTTTTAATAAGCTGTCTAGGTTGGTCATAACTTTCCTTCCAAGGAGTAAGCATCTTTTAGTTTCATGGCTGCAGTCACCATCATCTGAATTAAATCCATCCATTCCTGTCCCTTTTAGTTGACTGATTTCTAAGCTGTCATTGTTCACTCTTGGCATCTCCTCCTTGACCATATTGAATTTGCCTTGATTCATTGTCCTAGCATTTCTGGTTCCTATGCTATGTTGTTCTTTACAGTACTTAACTTTAATTTCACTACCAGACACATCCACAGCTGAGCATCATTTCTGCTTTGGCCCACCTCTGTGTCTGGAGCTGTTTTCTCTGCTCTTCCTTAGTAGCATACTGGACACCTTCTAGCCTAGGGATTTATCTTCTGCTGTCATATCTTTTTTTGCCTTCTCATGCTATTCTTGGGGCTCTCAAGGCAAGAATACCGGAATAGTCTGCCTTTCCTTCCTGCAGTGGACCACATTTTTTCAGAAATTTCCACTCTAACCCATCTGTCTTGCATAGCCCTGCAAAGCATGGCTTATAGCTTCATTGAGTTATGTAAGCCCATTTGCCATGACAAGGTTGTAATCCATAAAGGGGCAACTGTTGTATTACTATCTTTGAAATGAGAAAAACAGAGGCTTTAGAGATTGAGTAATATGACCAAAGTTATGCAGAGTATAAGTGAAAGTGCCAAGATTCACAGTCAGACCTGCAAAAGTCACTTCCTCCTTCTTAACTATTATATTAATATATTATAGCCTCAGTGTTTTAAGTTAGCAGTTATAGTTACAGAATGAGATTGGAAGCAAAAGGAGGGTAAAAAAAATATAAAAATATGTGCCCATTATGCAGGTTGCTACTGTTAATAACTCAATTACACTTACATTTCTTTGCATATTTTTATGTAGTGTGTGTAACCTCTATATTTTATGTATACAAACAGGAATATGTTCTATTAAAAAAAAAGCTATTTCTAGTAACCCTGTATCATTATAGTATCTATTAAAATTTTAGCCTCAATGCCTGATATTCCATTAGCTTTATTAAACCATTCACTTATTTTGGACTCATTAATTGTTTCTAACATATTTGCTATTATAAATAGCATTGAAAAACTCAATGATGTTTTAAACACTAAATATTGTGACAAACATAGACACATGTGTATGTATACACACACATGTAAGTACCTGCATATGCCCAAATATCCATTTCTTCAAGATATGTTCCTTAAACTGTTATTTTATTAAGAAAGTATATGATTTAAAAATTCTAAACAGATGGTTTCAGTTCCTTTCTAGAAAGATGAATTAAAAAAATATTTTTATTTATTTATTTATTGGCTTCACTGGGTCTTCACTGGGTCTTCACCACTTTTTTGGTTCCGCTCCAGCTGCAGTGAGCAGATGCCACTATCCAGTTGCAATGTGTGTGCCTCTCACCACAATGGCCCCTCCTATTGCAGAGCACAGGCTCCAGGGTGCAAGGGCTTCAGTAGTTGCAGCAGGTGGGTTTAGAAGTTGCACTTCCCTGGCTCTAGAGCACAGGCTCAGTAGCCGGGGTGAACGGGCCCAGCTGCTCCTTGTCATTTGGGATTGTCCCAGGCCAGGGACCAAAACTTTTGTCCTTTGCACTGGCAAGCAGACTCTCCACTACTGAGCCACCAGGGAAGCCCAAGACATATAATTTTATAACCAGCAGTATCTGAAGTGATTTTAATTATTTCATTCCCTCATTGAACTGTACCATTTATCTTTACTAATATAATAGTGATATCTTGATATAATTTTTATACCCTTTTAACCAAGTTTTATATTTTCTCTAATAGTATGTTTATATTCTTTGTTTTTCTCCAGGATTTTCATCTATAGTAAATAACAGCAGCAATAGTTTACATGCTATGAAGCACTTGCTATATGCTAGACATCATTTAAAAGTTTTACATAAGCTACCTAATGTGCTTCTAATAGCAGTCCAGTAAATAGTATCTCCATTTAGGGCTTTACTCATAGTTCAGTGGGTAAAGAATACGCCTGCAATGAAGGAGACCCTGGTTTGATTCCTGGGCCGGCAAGAACCCCTGAAGAAGGGATAGGCTACCCACTCCAGTATTCTTGGGCTTCCCTTGTGGCTCAGCTGGCAAAGAATCCGCCTGCAGTGAAGGAGATCTGGGTTCTATCCCTGGGTTGGGAAGATCCCCTGGAGAAGGGAAAGGCTACCGACTCCAGTATTCTGGCCTGGAGAATTCCATGGGGTCACACGACTGAGCGACTTTCATTGTCATTATCATCTCCATTTAATGTGTGAGCAAACTGAAGAGAGGTGAGTGAGGAGATTTATCAAAGATGCATAGCTTGTGTATTCTGTTTGTATATTACACTGATCAATAATTTTTTAGTAATGGATTTTATTTTGCAGGCAATTTTCCAAGTTTGTTATTATTCATAATGCTTTTAATGTGAAGAAATTATCAGTATGCATGTGTTCAGATTATCAATTTAATGATTTCTTTCTTTGCCTCAAAGATTGCAGAGTAACTCCTCTTTTTCAAAAATAAATATTTTCTGCAAGTCTTAATGTTTTCTTTTTAAAGAAATTCTGAAATATATTATATAAATGATATGAGATGGGACTCTAAGTTGATTTTTCCACAAGTAAATAATTTAAAATTAATTGAACAATTCATTATTTTCTTATTGGTTTTTGATAGCTCTTTTATTGTATGCTAAATTCATACATATACATTCTATTAAATTGTTTTATTTCTTCTGGAAACCATAGCATCATTTTATTAATATATATTATAAAAGTTTGATATCTTTTATTTGCTTATCTTCTTTTAAAATTTTTTTGATTTATATAACATTATATAAGTTACATGTATACAACATCGTATTTCTGCTTCTGTATACCCTACAGCATGCTCACACTAAATATGTAGATTCCACCTGTCATCATATAGTAAATCCACTTTACCTGTTTCACCACACTCCCCCAAGCCCTCTCTCTCTGGTAACTACTAGTCTGTTCTCTGTATCTACATGTTTGATTTCGCTTGGTTTGTTCTGTGAATTTATTTTGGTTTCTGTTTATTAGTTTTTCATGTTCCACATATGAATGAAATCATGATATTTGTCATTATCTTTCTGATTTATTTCACTTAAAATTACTCTAAAATTTCATGAATGTCACAAATGGCAAGATTTTACCTTATTTTATGGCTGAGAAGTGTTCCATTGTGTGTATGTTTGTGTATACAACGTCTTTTTATCCATTCTTTTCTTGATGGGCCTTTAGGTTTTTACCATATTTTGTCTGGTGGAGATAATGCTGCAATGAACATGGGGGTGCATGTATTCTTTCAAATTAGTGGTTTTTGTATTTGATAAATACCTGGAAGTGGGATAGCTAGATCATATTGTAGTTTTAGTCTTAATTATGTACATGCGTGCTCAGTCACTCTGTCTAGTCTGACTCTTTGTGACCCCCAAAGACTGTATCCTGCCATTCTCCTTTGTCCTTGTAATTTTCCAGGCAAGAACACCAGAGTGAGTTTCTATTTCCTTCTCCAGGGGATTTTCCCAATCTAGGGATTAAACCCCCATCTCTTGTGTCTCCTGCATTGGCAGGTAGATATTTTAACCACTGCACCATCTGGGAAGCCCCTGATATCACTGTATATTAATGTATACTAGGCATCTGAAAATAGATTTCCGTACTGTAATATCTTCAGATTTGAATAACCTCGTTTTAGAGTTTCGTTGACCAATAAACCATGCTTTTCAACAAAATACCTGTCAAAAGCCATCACAATTGCCCTTCCTGACTTTCTGTCACTATAGCCTTACATGCTAAGATTATTTAGCATTTGAAATTTTTGCTATTTTTCAGTACTTTAATCTTAGTGTCGACATGTTCCCACTACAAAAATAATAAACTACCTCACGGCACCCTATTTGTTACAAAAGCCTTTAAGTCGCACACCAGAAACTTTGTCAAATCTTGGAATATTATCCTCAGTCAATTCTTTTTTTCTTTGCATGCAGGAATAAAGAGACTGAAAAGGTACATAAGATAAATGTGTTTTATAATTAAACAATTCAATTGAAATGCATAAGGATTTATTGAGTTTTTACTATATGTCTGAGACAGTGCCCCAAGGTAAAGATAAGAAAATTCCACAATACAGAAACTTAAAGAAGGAAAATGTATTTCTCTTTCAGTTTCTTAAATAGACCCCATGATATTGGTTGTTGTTGTTTAGGTACAAATCCATGTTTGATTCTTTTGTGACCCCATGGACCCTTCCAGTCTCCTCTGTCTATGGGACTTCCTAGCTAAGAATACTGGAGTGGGTTGCCATTTCTTTCTCCAGGGAATCTTCCTGACCATGGGGTTGAACTTGCATCTCCTTCATTGGCTGGCAGATTCTTTACCACTGAGCCACCTGGAAGCCTGTGATATTGATTATGAAGTAATTAAATGCTAATGACCCTTGTGCTGCTACAAGCAAAGCAGATGTTGCATCAGAAATGTTTCTTCCCAAAGAGAAATCCATATGCAATTGAGTCTTTATCAGGAAAGGACCATCTTGTTGAAAAAGGTTTTAACCCCAATATTGCTACCCTCTCAGTATCACAATGTACATAACCTAGACATACAACAGAGCAAATGAAACCAATGAAAAAGATCATCCAAAGTTACTAATTACCATAGCTGCTTTACAGTTTTTTGGCAGAACACAGTTCTCCATATAAGTCAAGCAATAAAGTTAGTCTGAAAGTGAACACATGGAATGGTAGAAAATTTGAACAGAAGCCCTTAACTCAAATAATAGCTCATCCTAAGGCAGGGAGGCCAGGTTGAGAGAGTGTGGAATATAGAAAAAAAAAAGATGATATACTAATGCATATATATGGAATTTAGAAAGATGGTAAATATAACCCTGTATACAAGACAGCAAAAGAGACACAGATGTATAGAACAGTCTTTTGGACTCTATGGGAGAGGGCAAGGGTGGGATGATATGGGTGAACGGCACTGAAACATGTAAATTATCATATGTGAAATGAATTGCCAGCCCAGGTTTGATGCATGATACAGGGTGCTCATGGCTGGTGCACCAGGAGGACCCAGATAGATGGAATCGGGAGGGATGTGGGAGGGGGATTCTGGAAGGGGAACATATGTATACCCATGGCGGATTCATACCAATGTATGGCAAAACCAACACAATAATATTAAGAAAAAAGTCTTTCTTGAATTTGTTACAATAGGAAAAAAAAAAAAAAAAGACTGAGTGGTTTGATCTCCTTGCAGTCCAAAGGATTCTACAAGATCATATTTTCTAAACCACAAATCCAGAAACAAAGGTGGGTGAAATTTTAAAGACAAAGAACCTGAATGTTGTCTTGTTCTGCCCTGGAAGCTTTGGACACTCTGTCACCATCTATGAGAAACCCCAGTACAAGACCAACCTCCAAGTCCAGGACCAGCTGAGTCTCAAAGAGGCTGCAGAAATTCCTAAATTCCCATATGCATGCTTGCCTACAGCCTGCCCCAGGAGAAAGTAAGGTGGGATAGAAACATGCTTAAAAGACTACCTGGTAGGTAGTCCTACTCTAAGACTTCTATAAAACTGATGCAAAGCCATTTAAATCCATTTTTCTCATCCTTCTCAATCCATCATTTACATATATACATACTCACACAGAGTCCTCACACTTAAGGACCCTAATAAATAGCTTTAGCAAAACAAAAGTTTGAAGAAAGAAAATGGACTCCTGAAACAACCTAGCACATTTATAAATAGGTTTATTATACCAGCTCTTAAAAAATATAATTGAGGTAATTTTCTCAAGTGATAGCAATGGTCTATACTTTTATGGAGTTGTGACTCAGTGGTAAAGAATGTGCCTGCAATGCAGCAGGAGACACAGGAGACTTGGGTTGGATCCTGGGTCAGGAAGATCCCATGGATGAGGGAACAGCTACCCATTCCAATATTCTTGCCTGAAAAATCCCATGGACAGAGGAGCCTGGCGAGTTACCATCCAGGGGGCTGCAAAAGAGTGACTGAGCATGCAACAATAAGTGGATAACAGGGGTGAATATTCAGGCAAAACTCACCTAACTGTGACAGATGCACTGATTCTGACAGAGTAAAATTAACTCTGTTAGATTAACTAACAGTAGAATCTAGGTGGTGGATATAGGAGTGTTCACTGTAAAATTCAACTTTCTGGGCATGTTTTTAAATTTCCATGATAACATTTTTACAAATGTTTAAATTTTAACTAAAAATACAATTTAAATCCACAAAAAATAAAAGAAAAAAAGATGATAAAAAAATAGAAATGAGGCATATCTTTGGCAAGGAAGAACTAGAAAGCCATGTCAAACCACTTCACTATAGAGAATCCAGTGTTTGCTGCATATTTCCAGTAAAAATAAAGAAAGTGTAAGTCATCTTTAAGGCAAGAAAATGTCCTGTTCAAAAGCCCTAAGGCAAAAAATCTCAAGTAAACTGATTGGAAGGAACCTATTATTTAAAGTCAAGATATTGCTATTTTATTGTAGATAAACAAGGGAAGCAGCTTATGTAACCTCCAGTCGCCATTCCCATGAGCCTTCTGTACATTCTTATGAGGATCACCAGTTTTTCTGAGATCTTATTGAAATTATCTCGATCTGATATGTTGATGGTGTCAACTTGATGCGTATAGCATCATTCAAGAAGGCACATTCCATCCTACGTAATAAATCTCCACCTCTATTTCATGTGACATTGTTGTAAAAAAGTTACTAGAAAATTTCAGTGACAATAGGTTTCAGCTTCCAAAGGAACCATAATTTTAAGATCCTCTGTCAGTCATCTCAGTGCTTCCTTAAAGTGAAGGAGGATTAGGGAAGGAGTGTTCTGGTGAGCCACAAAGTAGCAAACCAAGCTCACCTCAAGCCTCACATTATTCATAATCAAATCCAACATCCACAAAGTCCCCTATGAGACTATAACAATTTCCCCCAGCCATCCCAAAGCAGAGTATTCTTATGAAATATTTCATAAATTGAAATGGCATAATGCGAGAAACACATCTTGTTAATAATGCATGGAACAAAGTGAGATAAAGCACAGATGCTCACAGACACAGTTCAAAGCTGTGGCAGCCTTGACATGAGCGAAGTTGGTAGGAAAGGAGCTTGGTGGTGCCACTCTTGTTGTTCAGGGTGTGCACTGCCTCTGTAACTGCTCACTGAAGAGCAAATGTTGAATGCTATTTTTGCTTATAGGCTTTTTTATTTTATTTTATTTTATTTATTTATTTTTGTTATTTTATTTATTTTCTTTACATTATTTTGTTGGTTTTGCCATACATTGACAAGAATCTGCCGTGGGTATACATATGTTCCCCTTCCAGAAGCTTCCTCCCACCTCCCTCCTGATTCCATCCCTCTGGGTAATCCCGGTGCACCAGCCATGAGCACCCTGTATCAAGCATCAAACGTGGGCTGGCGATTCACTTCACATATGATAATCTGCATGTTTCAGTGCCGTTCTCCCATATCATCCCACCCTTGCTCTCTCCCATAGAGTCCAAAAGACTGTTCTATACATCTGCGTCTCTTTTGCTGTCTCACATTCAGGGTTATCATTACCATCTTTCTAAATTCCACATATATGCATTAGTATACTGTATTGTGATTTTTCCTTCTGGCTTACTTCACTCTGTATAATAGGCTACAGTTTTGTCCACCTGAGTAGAACTGATTCAAATGTATTCTTTTTAATTGCTGAGTAATATTCCATTGTGTATATGTACAACTGCTTTCTTATCCATTCATCTGTTGATGGACATCTAGGTTGCTTCCATGTCCTGGTTATTGTAAACAATGCGGCGATGAACAATGGGGTACACATGTCTCTTTCAATTCTGGTGTCCTTGGTGTGTATCCCAGCAGTGGGATTGCTGGATCATATGGCAGTTCTATTTGCAGTTTTTTAAGGAATCTCCACACTGTTCTCCATAGTGGTTGTACTAGTTTGCATCCCCACCAACAGTGTGAGAGGGTTCCCTTTTCTCCACATCCTCTCCAGCATTTATTGCTTGTAGACATTTGGATGGCAGCCATTCTGACTGGTGTAAAGTGGTACCTCATTGTGGTTTTGATTTGCATTTCTCTGATAATGAGTGATGTTGAACATCTTTTCATGTGTTTGTTAGCCATTTGTATGTCTTCTTTGGAGAAATGTCTGTTTAGTTCTTTGGCCCACTTTTTGATTGGGTCATTTATTTTTCTGGAATGAAGCTGCAGGAGTTGCTTGTATATTTTTGAGATTAATTGTTTGTCCGTTGCTTCATTTGCTATTATTTTCTCCCATTCTGAAGGGTGCCTTTTTACCTTGTTTTTAGTTTCCTTTGTTGTGCAGAAGCTTTTAATTTTAATTAGGTCCCATTTGTTTATTTTTACTTTTATTGCCAATATTCTGGGAGGTGGGTCATAGAGGATCCTACTTTGGTTTATGTTGGAGAGTGTTTTGCCTATGTTTTCCTCTAGGCGTTTTATAGTTTCTGGTCTTATGATTAGATCTTTGATCCATTTCCAGTTTATTTTTGTGTATGGTGTTAGAAAGTTTTCTAGCTTCATTCTTTTCCAAGTGGCTGTCCAGCTTTCCCAGCACCGCTTGTTAAAAGAGATTGTCTTTTCTTCATTGTATATTCTTGCCTCCTTTGTCAAAGATAAAGTGTCCGTAGGTGTGTGGATTTATCTCTGGGCTTTCTATTTTGTTCCATTGATCTATATTTCTGTCTTTGTGCCAGTACCATACTGTCTTGATGACTGTGGCTTTGTAGTATAGCCTAAAGTCAGGCGGATTGATTCCTCCAGTTCCATTCTTCTTTCTCAAGATTGCTTTGGCTATTTGAGATTCTTTGTATTTCCATACAAATTGTGAAATTATTTGTTCTGGTTCTCTGAAAAAGACCTCTGGTAGCTTGGTAGGAATTGCATTGCATATATAGATTGCTCTGGGTAGTATACTTATTTTCACTATATTAATTCTTCCAATCCATGAACATGGTATATTTCTCCATCTATTTGTGCCCTCTTTGATTTCTTCCATCAGTGTTTTATAGTTTTCTATATATAGGTCTTTCATTTCTTAGGTAGATATATTGGCTTTTTTAAAAAAGCAAAAATCCTTTTCATATTTCTTTCAGTTAGCCAAAGCAGGTACTAGTGTAGGAATTTTGTAAAAGGGAGTGGATGGAGTGGAGTGAAGTGAATTCCAGGGACTAAAGAAGCAGGAATCAACTGAAGGAGAGCAGAGTATGCCAGCTGCCAAATATGCTTCTTGGCGTGTGCTGTTGCTTCAGTTGTGTCTGACTCTTTGTGACCCCAGGGACTGTAGCCTGCCAGGCTCCTCTGTCCATGGGATTCTCCAAGCAAGAACACTAGGGTGGATTTCCATGTCCTCCTCTAGGGGATATGCCTGACCCAGGGATTGAATCCATGTCTCTTAGGTGTCCTGCATTGGCATGTGGGTTCCTTACCACTGGCGTATGGATTGTTTCGAATTAAAGTTACCTAAGAAAGAGCCAGTGCAAAATGGACACTGAAAGCATGACATAAACCTCCCATGTGAAAAGTCCCCTCTCTGTACCAGGCGGCAGGAGGTATTCTTATCACCAGAGACAGGGAATTTAGGGCTTAATAAACTGTATAAACAAACAATGTTACTTTTTCACCAATTTAAATACCTCAAGTCCAAACCTCTTTGCCCTGTAATTTCTTCACAGATCTATTGTTTGCTTGTCTAAAAGGTATAAAAGTTGCCTGCTTTGGTCACTTCTTTGAATCTTGTATTTTTAATGGGGTTCCTGTACATAAGGGCTGGATGAAGCACAAGCTAGACTCAAGATTGCCAGGAGAAATATCAATAACCTCAGATATGCAGATGATACCACCCTTATAGCAGAAAGTAAAGAAAAAGTAAAGAGCCTCTCAATGAAAGTGAAAGAAGATAGTGAAGAACCTGGCTTAAAACTCAACATTCAAAACACAAAGATCATGGTATCCAGTCCCATCACTCCATGGCAAATAGATGGGGAAACAGTGGAAACAGTTCATGACTTCATTTTTGGGGGGCTCCAAAATCACTGCAGATGGTGATTGCAGCCATGAAATAAAAAGACGCTTACGCCTTGGAAGGAAAGTTATGACCAATCTAGACAGCATATTAAAAAGCAGAGACATTACTTTGTCAACAAAGTTCTGTCTAGTCAAGGCTATGGTTTTTCCAGTGGTCATGTGTGGATATGAGAGTTGGACTATAAAGAAAGCTGAGTACGGAAGAATTGATGCTTTTAAACTGTGGTGTTGGAGAAGATTCTTGAGAGTCCCTTGGACTGCAAGGCGATCCAATCAGTCTATCCTAAAGGAGATCAGATCTGGGTGTTCATCGGAAAGACTGATGTTGAAGCTGAAACTCTAACACTTTGGCCACCTCATGCTAACTGTTGACTCATTGGAAATGACCCTGATGCTGGGAAGGATTGGGGGCAGGAAGAGAAGGGGACGACAGATGATGAGATGGTTGGATGGCATCATCGACTCAATGGACATGGATCTGGATGGACTCTGGGAGTTGGTGATGGACAGGGAGGCGTGGCGTGCTGTGGTTCATGGGGTTGCAAAGAATCGGACATGACTGAACAACTGAACTGAACTAAAGTTATGTGTTTTCTTTTTTTAGTATGTAATTGTAGTACTCTCTTACAAATCTCTGCATTTCTACAGTGTTGATTTTAATTTCTCCTTTTGCATATCTGAGTTTTTAAAATATGAGTCCTGTTTTTTTCTTGATAAGTCTGGTTAAGAGTTTTGTCAATTTTATTTATCTTTTCAAAGAACTGGTTTTTGTTTCATTTATTATTATTATAACTTTATATTTTGTTTGTTCTTTTTCTAGTTCCTTTAGGTGTAAAGTTAGATTGTTTACTTGGGATTTTTTCTTGCTCATAAGGTAGGTTTGTGCTGCATGAAACTTCTCTTATAATTGGATTATTGTTTATTCATTTTAGTTTATCTCCAGATATTTTATAATTTCCTTTTTTTAATTTTTTTAGTGACCTATTGACTGTTTAACATGTTGTTTAGATCTCATGTAGTTTTCCTAGCTGTTTCTTTTTTCTTTTTTAATTAATTAATCTATTTATTTTCTTTACATTATTGTGTTGGTTTTGTCATACATTGACACGAATCCGCCATGGGTATACCTGTGTTCCCCTTCCAGAACCTCTGCCCCACCTCCCTCCTGATTCCATCCCTCTGGGTCATCCCGGTGCACCAGCCATGAGCACCCTGTATCAAGCATCAAACCTGGGCTGGCGATTCATTTCACATATGATAATTTACATGTTTCAATACCATTCTCCCATATCATCCCACCCTTGCCCTCTCTCATAGAGTGCAAAAGACTGTTCTATACATCTGTGTCTCTTTTGCTGTCTTGCATACAGGGTTATATTTACCATCTTTCTAAATTCCATATATATGTGTTAGTATACTGTATTGTTGTTTTTCCTTCTGGCTTACTTGACTCTGTATAATAGTCTCCAGTTTCGTCCACCTCAGTAGAACTGATTCAATTGAATTCTTTTTAATGGCTGAGTAATATTCCATTGTGTATAAGTACCACAGCTTTCTTATCCATTCGTCTGTTGATGGACATCTAGGTTGCACACTGAGGAAACCAGAATTGAAAGAGACATGTGTACCCCAATGTTCGTTGCTTCACTGTTTACAATAGCCAGGACATGGAAGCAACCTAGATGGCCAATCTAATTGTTTCTTTGTAGTTGATTTATAATCTCATACCATTGTAGTCAAAACAGATGCTTGATGTGATTTCAGTCTTCCTAAATTTACTGATATTTTCTTGTGGCTTATCTAATGATCTTGCCTGGAGAATATTCTGTGTGCACTTGAAGAAAGATGTGAATTCTATTTTATTTGGATTGAATGCATTTGATTAACATATTATTTAAGCCAGTTTTCCTTATTGATTTTCTGTCTAGAAAATATGCCCATTTTTGTAAGTGTGGTATAAAAGTCCCATACTATTATCCTATTACTGTCAGTTTTTCCTCTTTTATTTTGTTAACATTTACTTTATGAATTTCATAGTCTAAGGTGTTGGGTGCACACTTGTTATATTTTCATGGTGGGTTGATCTTACTAACCTTATATAATGTTCTTCTTTGTTACTTGTTTTAAAGTTCACTTTATCCAAGTATTGCTACTCAGGATATTGTTTTGGCTTTGTTTGTGTGAAATATCTTTTCCCATTCCCTTACTTTTAGTCTACATGTGTCTTTAGATTTGAAGTGTGTCTCTTGCAGGCAGTATATTTTTTATCTTTGAATGGAACATTTAGTTCCTTTACAGTTAAAGCAGTTGTTGCTAGGTACACTTACTGCCATTCTGTTGAATGTTTTTGAGTCTCATTGTTTTCTAGTTCTTTTTGTTCCTCTCTTTTGCTCTTTTTCTTTGTGATATATTGATTATTTTTAGTGTTATATTTGGATTTCTTTCACTTTATTTGTGTATCTATTACAGATTTTTGGTCTATGGTTGCCAAGAGTGTCATATATAAGAAACTAGAGAGATAGGTGGATCAATAGATAAAGCTGGTAACGTCCTAGATTCAAACATATTCTAACAACCCTGCATTTTTATTCTCCCATTCCACATTTAATATTTTTGATATTGTATATTAGATCTTTTTATTTTGTATATCTCATTACTACTTATTGTGGATATAGATGATTTTACTACTTTTGTATCTTTTAACCTTTCTACTAGGTTTATAAGTAGTTGATCTATGTTTACCAGTGAAAATTTTTCTTCAAAATGTTCATATTTCTATTTATGGCCTTTTCTTTTCTGCTGAGACGATTCCCTTTAACATTTCTTGTTGAGCTGATTTAGTGGTGCTGAACCCTTTTATCTTTAACTTGTCTGTAAAACTTTGTATTTATTCTTCAAATCTGAATTATAGCCTTACCCGAATGGACATGAATCTGAGCAAACTCCAGGAGATGGTGAAGGACAGGGAAGCCTGGAATGCTACAGTCCATGGGGTCATAAAGACTCACACACAACTTAGTCACTGAACAACAACCAACTGGCAGCATATTCTTTTCTTAAACTAATTTTTATTTATTCATGTATTCATTTATTTTTGGCTGTGCTGGATCTTTGTTGCTGTGCAAGCTTTTCTCTAGCAGTGATGAGTGGAGGCTTGTGGCTTTTGTGGTAGCTACAGGGCTGCTGGATCATGGGTGCTAGGTGTTTGTGAACCTGATTGTGTAGACAGGAGGGTGCCAAAGAGCCACAGGCCTGGTGTCCACCTCTTGAATGATGGGACCAGGTACTTGTGGCTGGCTCTGTGGGCCAGAGGCCATAGGATAGCACCAGTCTGCTGGTGGGTGGTTAAGCCTCCAGCAATAATAGGCTAGAGTTTGGATTCCAAATGCTTGCTAGTAATAGTGTCCATATGGTTTAATAGGCTCTTAAAAACAGCTGCTCTCAATGACGTTGTCCCTAGGTAGAATAACCAGTTGCCTCCTAACTCTCTGCGAGTCTTTCCAAGATCAGCAAGTGGATCTGACCCATGATTCTTTCCAACTACTGCCTCTACACTGAGACTTGGAATGTGTGAGATTTTGTATATGTCCTTTAAGAGCAGGGTATCCGTTTTCTACAGTCTGCCTGGCTCTCTCAAACATCAGCCCTACTAGTTTCCAAGCCAGATGAATTCTAATGACTCATCTCCCTGGTGTAACACCCCGAGGACAGGGAGCCTGATTTGGGACTCAGACCCCTTGCTTCTTTTGGGAGGACCTCTGTGACTGGAATTATTCTCCCATTTGTGGGTTGCTGGCCCAAGGGTGTGAATCCTTATCATACTGTGCCTCTGCCCCTCTTAAACATCTGGTTGTGGTTCTCTCTTTTCATCTCTGGTTATGAAAAAAAATATTTTCTGCTAGTCTTAGTTTTACTCAGAGATCGTTTTTTTTTGTGTGTAAGTAGTTGTGATTTTGGTGCTCCTGTGGGAGAAGTTGAATTCAGGGTATTCCTACCCCACCCCTTAGTCAGTCTAGGTTTTTTGTTTGTTTGAATATTTGCTTTGTTGTTGTTGTTGTTACAGCAGCCTGAATGAACTAAAACAGAAAATAAGACAAAAAGTGGGGATATTATTGTAACAAATACCATGGAAGAGGCTCTGGAACTGGGTATTGGGAAAAGGCTGAAAGAGCTTTGAGCTGTATCCTAGGAAAAAAAAAAAAAAAGAAAGAAAACCAACATAGTGCTGTGAATCAATCATTAACAGCAATTTTGGAGAGAGCTCAGAAAGAAAAGAGTAGAGTTGGAAAGAAAGTCTCAATTTTCTTAGAGAATTTTTCAGTAATCCAGAACATGATTTGGTAGAAATATGATGGTTAAAGGTCATTTTGTTGATATCTCTGTTAGAAATGAAGAACATGTTATGGGAAACTGAAGGAAAGCCTATCCTTGTCACAAGTAGCAAAGAACTTGACTGGATTCTGTTCCTTTCCTAGGTTTTTTTTAGAAGGTAGACCTTGCCAATTGATGAAATTGGATATTTAGCCAATGCTATTTCTAAGCAAATTTTTGAAGGTGTGCCTTGACTCTCGCTGACTGCATACAGTAAAATATGATCGAGAGAACTTATAGATAGAATTGTTAAGCTTTAGCATAACTTGAAGATTTAGAAACTTTCAGCTAATCCATATTATAAAACATAAAATGCTAATGAGTGTGGCCAGGTAACCATTTGATAAGATTGGCATGGATCAATTATCTCAACAGAAGCCAGGAGCTGTTCTCCAGGACAGTGGAAGAATGCCACTAAAGGCTATTTGGAGGTCATCAGAGCTACCACTTGTATCACAGGCCTAGAGTTCAAGGGTACAGAGGACAAAGTGATTTCATAGGAGGGCTCTGGGCATCTGTGGGACATAGGCTTGCACTGCTTGAATACCCCTAAGTTGTCCATTCCTCTCCCTGCACTTCAGTGCCACACTCCTCAGCTACGCCAGGTTTGGCTCTGGTGAGCCCTGGTACAGAACACAGCCCCTGCCAAGGCTGCAACTTTGTCAGTATCTGTGTGGGGCCATCTCTGCCAATGACAGGGTGCACAGGCTCAGGGGTATGGCTGCCTCCACCTTGCTCTCAAAGAATGGAGGTGCTTGGAGCCAAGCAGGGTACAGGATCCCTACCCCGAAGAGCCACAGGCACGGTGCTTACAGAGAGCCACCCCAGGGCAGGGCTCAAGCAGAGTTGCTGTTCTGCTGAGCCTTGGGCATAATTTTGTTACTCCAGAAGGCCTGGTAGGGCCTAAGGGAATTTGCTTCATTAAGTTTTGGACTTACCAGGGCCTGTCATTTATAAAAGAAACCTCAGACCCTTGTCTTGACCACCATGTGAAGACACAGGGAGATGACAGCCATTTATGAAGTGACGCTCTTAGTTGGCTCTGCATTTGCAAGTGCCTTGATCTTGGACTTCTTAGCCTCTGGAACTATGAGAAATGTTTGTCCTTTAAACCACACAGTCTGTGATATTTTTGTTATAGCAATCTGAGCAAACTAAGACAACTCCTAAATAAGTTTGGGACTCTAGCCTCTAAATCTTAAGATAGTTAAGTTCCAAAATAAGTTTGACTATAAAGTATATCTTACAGTTTATTTTTAAAATAATTATCAAATTGTTCCAAATTTTTTAAAATAAGTTTTTGACACATATTAAAATGCAATGGTCAGTGAAATAAATCTCATAGTTATGAGCTCAACTTTACTTTTTGTTCAGAATTTATGTATGTACATATAATATATACATATACACACATATTGATATATATATATGCATGTATTCTTGTGAATATATATATATGTATGTTTGTGAATATATACATATGCATTCAATGTATATACACACTACATATACTCACATGCATATTTGTATAAAAAAGTTTTAAAATTTATCTTCTGTCATTTAAAAGATTTTATCTTGGGCCCTACTATGATTTGTAAGTTTATAAAGTACGTTTCTTTTTCTTATAAAGATACTTGTTTAAAGACCTCATTCAAAACTCTCAAAATGAAGAGGGAAACTGTCTTCTTTTTTTTTCTAAATGAAATGTGCTTATGTTTTCCAATTACTAATTCTGTAAGATAATGGCATGATTGCTAGCTATGAACCAGCAGCTTCCTTGAGTGATGATTGTCTCTGACAAATCCTTTGACATTCCCTGAAATAATATGGTATATTGTAATTTTTATGTGTGTAAGTTTTGTCTTTCAAGCAGATTCTAAGTTTCTTGATAATATATCCTCTCGTCACCACCCTGCCCCCCCACCAGAGACTTTTATGGAATTAGCTCATTGTCTCCACAGGATAATGTTTGAGCATAAGAACAAAAGTTCAGAAAAATTGGTAAAGTAGCTGGTTTATGTGTCTCACAGAAAGCAAGAACAAGAAATACAGACAGTTCTCATAAGAAAAGCAGCTTAAACTGTAGAGTCAGTATAAATGATATAGAATGAGACATTTTCTAATGTTCTGAGATTGCAACTAAAGCTAATTGTAAATTAAGCTTAAAACAGACTCTGAGTGCTTTATATTCTAAAGAGAATTACATGAACAACCCATAATGGTGGCCAGATGTCTTTTCCCAAAGCTCATCAATGATTATTCCACCACTCTCACCCTGGAGAGTAAAGAGAGACTTGAGGGGAGATAGAAGAGTCCTATTGTCTTGGTAGTACATGTAGGTATTTGTTGTTTAATTGCTAAGTCCTGTCTGACTCTTTGCGACCCCATGGACTGCAGCACTCCAGGCTTTCCTGTCCTTCACTGTTTTCTGGCATTTGCTCAAACTCACGTCCACTGAGGCAGTGATGCCATCCAACCAACTCATCCTTTGTTGTCTACTTCTCCTCCTGCCCTCAATCTTTTCCAGCAAGGGTCTTTTCCAGTGAGTTGGTTCTTCACATTAGGTGGCCAAAGTATTGGAGTTTCAACTTCAACAGCAGTCCTTCCAATGAATATTCAGGTTTTATTGCCTTTAGGATTGACTGGTTTGATCTTCTTGCTGTCCAAGGGACTCTCAAGAGTCTTCTCCAGCACTATAATTTGAATGCATCGATTCTTTGGCTCAGCCTTCTTTATGGTCCAACTCTCACACTCATACATGACTACTGGAAAAATCATAGCTTTGACTGTATGGACCTTTGTCAGCAAAACTATGTCTCTGCTTTTTAATAAACTGTCTAGGTTTGTCATAGCTTTCTTTCCAAGATGCAAGCATCTTTTAATTTTGTGACTGCAGTCATCGTCCATGGTAATTTTTCAGCCTAAGAAAATAAAATATGTCTCTGTTTCCACTTTTCCCTCTCCTGTTTGCCATGAAGTGATGGGACTGGATGCCATAATCTAGTTTTTTGAATGTTGGGTTTTAAGCTGGAGTGGGCCTATGTGTGCAGAGTGCCACTGAAGATGCTAAGAGGCTCCTAAGTATCCCTCTTGGATCTCCTCCTTCTTCTCAAATGCAGAATAGATTAAGTAAGAGCTATTTACTAACAAATATCCAAGTATGAGAGATGGTTGAAGAGAATCTCTAGAAGAGACTGAGAATACATCCAAGAAATAGGACTGGGCATCTCATTCCGTGAAGTGTTGTTGGTCACATTGCAGAACTTGAAGACCAGTTGTTGTCATCATGAGAGAAGAGAATGAGGAAACTCTTGAAGACCTTAACTTGTATCTTTTAAATTTGGGATGTTGTGCATTTATCATCCATAGCTTTTGGCAGGCTGAGGATCATCTGGAGAATCCCATGCTATTATGACTTGGGGAAAGCATGATGAAGCAGATTTGGAAGAAGAAAGAGTCGACCTCTTTTCTATCCTTGGTGTCTTTGATCCTCAGTTCATAAGAGAGCAAATCTCAGCAGTTACTGGATGCTTCAGTGAAAGAAAAAGAGAATTAATGAAGTAGCAGAAGACAGAGAGCTGACCAGTCAGCTGCCAAGCAAAACAATGAGATGTCCAACATTTCAACAAAGGACCAGTCACAGGACTTCAAGCAGGATCACAAAGAGACAAAGCTGCCTATGTCCTAGAGGATGATCCATAGTGGAGAAGTCTAGGTGATACTCATTCTTAAAAATCACATTTATCTCCTCCAGAACATACAGAATCAGATAGAATCAGATTAAACCAAAAGATCCAGGGATATTTATCACCAGAGATAACTTTGCTGACTCAAGTATGGGCACCTTTTCTCATGTCTTTCCACCCACAAGCCATTGAAAGAGCAAGTAACTAGGAGGAGTAAATGGGAGTGGGGCAGTGTAGGGAGTAAATTCTTTGAATCAGATGTGTGACTGGAATATTACACTAGACTGAATTAAATTTTACTGATGGACAGTGACCAAGGCATCTTTCTAAGGCAAAGGAAAGGGATATAATAGGGCACATTTTTAAAAAGAATAATTATAAATTAAAACCAACCAATGTTAATAAAATCTAATCTTTTTAAAGTCGATGTCTACTTCTCACATGGGTTGTTTATCTTTTGCCTCTTTCAATCACAGGTATGATGCTGACTCATTTTCTTTTCTTTTTTACTTTTATCTTCTTGCTACATGAATTTGTTCTCCCTGAATATAACTTGATATGGCCCGAACGTTATATGATTCTAGTGCAAGTCACTAGCTGACTGTGTCTTCTAATATGCATTTTCAAGAGAAGATATTTAATTTGTTTAACTCATCTAGCAAACTGATTCTCATTAGGTATGTTATTGGCCCAGTTAATTTTGGATATGATGTGGACATATGGTACAGATGGCAAAAAAAAAGAAAAAAGATGGATTGTAAATTTTCTTAGGAAGGGACATAGCAAGTAGATAGCCATTATTAGAATGAATGTTCAATTAATGTTTTGTGGATTGTGATACTTTTTGGATGAGTCAGTGTCTTGAATATGTATTTGTAACTTTCTCAAATCACGGAGTGGCTCTCTGGTATTATATCAAAGTGAATCATAATAACTTATTTATATACCTATTGGGGCTTCCTGGATGGCTCTTGTGGTAAAGAATATGCTTGCCAATGAAGGAGACACAAGAGATGTGGGTTCGATCCCTGGGTAGGGAAGATCTCCTGGAGAAGGAAATGGCAACCCATTCCAGTATTCTTGCCTGGAAAATTCCATGGACGGAGGAGCCTGGAGCGCTACAGTCCATGGAGCCACAAAGAGTCAGACACAACTGAGTGACTGAGCACACACATACTTCTACCTATTGCTCATGAACAAAGAGGAACTTCTGTTAAACAGGTCAGATATGATATCTATTTTTGATCAGAAAGAAGAAATGAAACAAGCAAGATAATCTTCCTTCAAATTATTTGCTCACGGATGAGCAAAGAGCTTCAAGAAAATGAAAAGTGCAATTGCATTAGCAATGTACTTGTTCCTCAAAGTGGAGTCTATAAAATTTTATATATATATATATATATATATATATATATATATATATGTATATATATATAGCTGAATATCTCTGTTCATCAGGTCAGATGGGCTTGGACCTCCTGTGGCAGTGCTCTGAATGATATCTCACCACACCACATCCTTGAGAGCAGCAAGAAGGTTTTGCATTTGATATGCAATTGAAGAGATACACATATGAGCTGGACACTGTATTTTCTTGTTACTTGGCAACAGTTTCTTTTTCCTCTTAGCAACAGTACAGAGAAGAGCTGTTTGAAAACTTTAAAAAAAAAAAAAAAGAAAAAGAGAACAGAAAAAGTCAAAGCCTTTCACATTTCCTCTGTCTAGAGGGCATATTAGAAGGAACTGAATTCAGCCATGGATAAAATGAAGTATATTTGTTATCTAGCTATGATTATGTTCCTATTGAAATATAACCAGAAGTTTTAATATCTTAGTCATATATTTATGACTCCTATACCACAGTTAGTTAAGTATTATAAAAATCATAGCCCTCTCAATCAATTTATATTCGTGTAAATTTTCCCACTCACATTGAAAAGAAACATATCATGAAAGGTAATAATTTTCAGATAACCTCTTATTATTGGTTAACCAGCCACTGCCTGGATTTCTCATTTAGTTAAGTTCTTAGAAAGACTGTAGCTATAGGTAGAGAAGAAAAAGAGACAAATGAATTTTGGCAGAATCTTTGACTTATTAAAGAAATTACTTGTTGACCTCTCTGGGTGGAAATGATTATTGTATTTAAGGCAAGAAATATTATTAAGTCATTGAACATCCTCAGTTTATTATAGCAGTTTGTACCTAGTATGTTAAGTTACCAAACACATTAACACATACACACAAATTTATTAAAATGAATGGTCTTGTTTGGGAGGAAATAGTCATTGCCTTTGCTAATGAGAGTGCCTACAAGGACTGTACTATATTTCAGCAGTCTTACCAGAGGGTGAGACTCTGGCTGCTGAAGTGAAGCCCTGGATCTTTCTTGTTGTTCATGTTTGCTTTTTATAAGGAATGCACAGATCTAAAGTGTATGTTGTATAAGATTTGGTCAGAATGTTCCCCGTGTAACCATTATTTCAATTAACACCTCAAACATTTTTAACATCCCCTAAAAAATCCCTCATGTTTCCTTCTAATCAATCCACACTGCCACCCAAGCAATCAAAGTCATGATATTTATAACCATAAATTAGATTGTATTTCTTTCTTCTTACTTAGGTAAATAAGTAAAAATGAAACCATACCATATGATTCTTTTTGTTTGAATTTCTTAACTCAGCACAAGACTTTTTTAATGTTGTTTTTTCCCATTCATCCATTCTGTTGATTGTGCCAGTTGTTTTCTGTGGTGTTTTTTGGTTTGTTTAATTGTTGAATAGTGTTTTATAACATGATTCATTTATTGATCATTCTGTTCAGAGACATTCAGGTCCTTTCCAGTTTGGGGCTGTTAGGAATAATATTTATGTATTAGTCTTTTTATGGATGTGAATCTCAAGATTTTTTAAGCAAATACTTAAAAGAGGAATTGTGCGCTATATAACAAGTATATGCTCACTTTCATAAGAAGCTACTGAAAAGCTTTTCAAAATGATAGCATCATCTTACATTTTCACCTATATGTGAGACTTTTACTCTATACCATTACCAGTACTTGATATTGTCAGCCTGAAAAAGTTTTTAGTGATTCTAGTGTGTGTGTAATGGTATTATGTTGTGATTAGTTTTCATTTTGCTGATGACTGTGATCTTAAGGATCATATGTGTTTTTCTGTGAAGAGACTTCTCAATACTTTTGTCCATTTTTTATTGTGTTGTTCATCATTTTGATATTGATATGTAGGAGTCTGCTTTCTATGTTCTGAATACATGTGCTTTTAAGGACACACCCACCCATGCCCCTGCTCCTCATTTTTCTCCTACTCTGTTTCTTGCTTTTTAAAATTTTTTAAACAATGACTACTAAATAAAAAGGTTTTAATTTTAATGACACCTTTAATATCTTACTCTTATTCTTTTTGTCCTCTCTGAGATATCTTTACCAATTTATATTTTCTTCCAGAAGATTTATCATTTTTCTTATGTATTTAGGTCCATGTCCAACTTGAAATTATTTTGTGAGTGTAGTATGAGGAAACTTTTGAGATATTTTTTCCTTCATACTTTATCAAGTTCTAGCAAAAATTTGACAAAATTTCCCCACTGAGTTGCCTTGGAACTTCTGTAAAAAATTGGTTACACATAAAAATATGGATCTATTTCTGGACTCTCTTCTATTCCTTGTTTCTATTTATGTATTAAAAAAGTGACTTTTTAATTACATAATTTGAGTTACATAATATTTATACATATAAATGTATGTGTATGTGTACACACATAAATACATGTGCCTTGACAATGCTCATTTTTTTCAGCTTTTCAAATTCCTCATTCTCCTTTCATGCCATTGCAAATTCTGTGAAAACCACTATTACCTCTTCTTAAAAGGCACTACAGTGTTAGGAAAGACTATGGACTCTAAGAGCAGACAGCTGATTTCAGACTCATTCTGCTCCTTACTGGTGCTGTGCCTCAGTTTCTTTACTTGTAAAATGGAGATGATGATAGCACCTTTAGTGTTAATACAAAGATTAAATGAGCTAAATTACGTAAAGCACTTAGAACAAGTTGCACCGCATTATGAGCACATATATGTTAACTATATACACCATATTACGTTTCCAGGTTCTGCTCCAGTAACCCTTCCACTAAGAAACTTTGTTAGTGCTTCTTGTTTGGGTGTTAGTCACCTCCAAAGTGTGCACATGGGACTTCCCTTCTATCCCCAGTGTGCTAGAATACGTCTACTACTGCCCCTAGCATAAAACAAATAGAAAAATACAAAATCCTGAAACTCTTCTCAGCAGCACTAGTCAGAAAGATACACACTGAATATTTGAAGCTCAGCAGTAGGTACAGCTTTTGCTTAATCTCTGCCCTCACTCTCCACAAACTGGCATTGCCTTCTATTAGTGTGTATGTGAAAAAGATCTCCGCTCCCTCTCTTCCTCTTGCTCCTATTTCTCTCTCTCTCTTTTTTTTATCCCCAAGCACACAAAAGGAGCAATTAACAAGATAAAGTTTCAGACACAAAAAATTGATTAGATCACTTTCCCTATCAGCAAGCTCAGTTCATTTCAATTCAGTTCAGTCACTCAGTCATGTTCAACTCTTCACGACCCCATGGACTACAGCACGCCAGGCTTCACTGTCTGTCACCAACTCCTGGAGCTTACTCAAACTCATATCCAAGGAGTCAGTGATGCCATCCAACCATCTCATCCTCTGTGGTCCCCTTCTCCTCCTACCCTCGATCTTTCCAGTCAGTTCAGTTCAGTTCAGTTCAGTCGCTCAGTTATGTCTGACTCTTTGCAACCCATGCATTGCAGCACTCCAGGCCTCCCAGCCCATCAACAACTCCCAGAGTCCACCCAAACCCATGTCCGTTGAGTCAGTGATGCCATCCAGGCATCTCATCTTCTGTCATCCCATTCTCCTCCTGTCCTCAATCCTTCCCAGCATCAGGGTCTTTTCCAATGAGTCAACTCTTCACTTCAGGTGGCCAAAGTATTGGAGTTTCAGTTTCAACATCAGTCCTTCCAGTGAACACCTAGATCTGATCTCCTTCAGGATGGATTGGTTGGATCTCCTTGCAGTCTAAGGGACTCTCAAGAGTCTTCTCCAACAACACAGTTCAAAAACATCAATTCTTCAGTGCTCAGCCTTCTTCACTGTCCAACTCTCACATCCATAGATGACTACTGGAAAAACCATAGCCTTGACTAGACGGACCTTTGTTTTCAAAGCAATGTCTCTGCTTTCCAATATGCTATCAAGGTTGGTCATAACCTTCCTTCCAAGTAGTAAGCGTCTTTTGATTTCATGGCTGCAATCACCATCTGCAGTGATTCTGGAGCCCCCCAAAATAAAGTGTGACACTGTTTCCATTGTTTCCCCATCTATTTCCCATGAAGTGATGGGACCAGATGCATAATCTTAGTTTTCTGAATGTTCATCAGGTTCTTTTTTTTTTTTTTTTAATTTTCTTTACTTTATTGCATTGGTTTTGCCATACATTGACATGAATCTGCTGTGGGTATACATATGTTCCCCTTCCAGAACCCCCCTCCCTCCTCCCTCCTGATTCCCTCTCTCTGGGACATCCCAGTACACCAGTCCTGAGTATCAAACCTGTGATGGCGATTCATTTCACATGATAATTTACATGTTTCAGTGCCGTTCTCCCATATCATCCCCCACTTGCTCTCTCCCATAGAGTCCACAAAACTTTTCTATACATCTGCATTTCTTTTGCTGTCTCGCATGAAGGGTTCTTGTTACCATCTTTCTAAATTCCATATATATGCGTTAGTATACTGTGTTGTGGTTTTTTCTTCAGGCTTACTTCACTCTGTATAATAAGCTCCAGTTCTGTCCACCTGAGTAGAACTGATTCAAATGAATTATTTTTAATGGCTGAGTAATATTCCATCGTGTATATGTACTACTGCTTTCTTATCCATTCATCTGTTGATGGACATCTAGGTTGCTTCCATGTCCTGGCATTGTAAACAATGTGGTGGTGAACATTGGGGTACATGTGTCTCTTTCAATTCTGGTTTCCTCAGTGTGTATCCCAGCAGTGGGATTGCTGGGTCATATGGCAGTTCTATTTTAAGTTTTTTAAGGAATCTCCACACTGTTCTCCATAGTGGCTGTACTAGTTTGCATCCCTACCAACAGTGTGAGAGGGTTCCCTTTCTCCACATCCTCTCCAGCATTTATTGCTTGTAGGCTTTTGGATGGCAGCCATTCTGACTGGTGTAAAGTGGTACCTCATTGTGGTTTTGATTTGCATTTCTCTGATAATGAGTGATGTTGAACATCTTTTCATGTGTTTGTTTGCCATTTTTATGTCTTATTCAGAGAATTGTCTGTTTAGTTCTTTGGCCCACTTTTTGATTGGGTCATTTATTTTTCTGGAATGGGGCTGCAGGAGTTGCTTGTCTATTTTTGAGATTAATTGTTTGTCTGTTGCTTCGTTTGCTATTATTTTCTCCCATTCTGAAGGCTGCCTTTTCACCTTGCTTATAGTTTCCTTTGTTGTGCAGAAGCTTTTCATTTTAATTAGGTCCCATTTGTTTATCTGTGCTTTTATTTTCAATATTCTGGGAGGTGGGTCATAGAGGATCCTGCTTTGGTTTATGTTGGAGAGTGTTTCAAGTGAGTCCATTCTTTGCATCAGGTGGCCAAAGTATGAGTTTCGGCTTTAGCATCAGTCCTTCCAAAGAATGTTCAGGACTGATTTCTTATAGGTGGGACTGGTTGCAGTCCAAGGGACTCTCAAGAGTGTTCTCCAACACCACAGTTCAAAAGCATCAATTCTTTGGTAATCAGCTTTCTTTATAGTCCAACTCTCACATCCATACATGACCATTGGAAAAACCATAGCCTTGACTAGACAGACCTTTGTAGGCAAAGTAATGTCTCTGCTTTTTGATATGCTGTCTAGGTTGGTCATAACTTTTTCTTCCCAGGAGCAAGTGTCTTTTAATGTCATGACTGCAGTCACCATCTGTAGTGACTTTGGAGCCCAAAAATATAAAGCCTTCCACTGTTTCCATTGTTCCCCATTTATTTGCCATGAAGTGATGGGACTAGATGTCATGATCTTAGTTTTTGGAATGTAGAGTTTTTAGCCAGCTTTTTAACTTCCGTTCACTTTCATCAAGAGGTTCTTTAGTTCTTTGCTTTCTACCGTAAGGGTGGTGTCTTCTGCCTATCTGACGTTTTTGATATTTCTCTCGGCAATCTTGATTTCAGCTTGTGCTTCATCCAGCCTAGCATTTCTCTTGTTGCACTCTGCATATAAGCTAAATAAGCAGAGTGACAATATATAGCCTTGACATATTTCTTTCCCAATATGGAACCAGTCTGTTGTTCTTTTTCCAGCTCTGACTGTTGATTCTTGACCTGAATACACATTTCTCAGGAGACAGGTCAGGTGGCCTGGTATTCCCATTTCTTGAAGAATTTTCTAATTTGTTGTGATCCACACAGTCAAAGTATTTGTCATGGTAAATAAAGCAGAAGTAAATGTTTTTCTGGAACTCTCTTACTTTTTTGATGATCCAACAGATGTTGGCAATTTGATCTCTGGTTCCTCTGGCCATGGAACAACAGACTGCTTCCAAATAGGAAAACGAGTATGTCAAGGCTGTATATTGTCACCCTGCCTATTTAACTTATATATCATGACAAATGCTGGGCTGATGAAGCACAAGCTGGAATCAAGATTGCCGGGAGAAATATCAATAAGTTCAGATATGTAGATGACACCACCCTTATGGCAGAAAGTGAAGAAAAACTAAAGAGCAGTCTGATGCAAGTAAAAGAGGAGAGTGAAAAAGTTGGCTTAAAGCTCAACATTCAGAAAACTAAGATTATAACATCTGATCCCACCACTTCATAGCAAATAGTTGGGGAAACAATGGAAACAGTGGCAGACTTTATTTTTCTGATCTCCAAAATCACTGCAGATGATGATTGCAGCCATGAAATTAAAAGATGCTAACTCCTTGTAATGAAGGTAAGTTATGGCCAACCTAGACAGCATATTGAAAAGGAGAGACATTACTTTGCCAGCAAAGGTCCATGTAGTCAAGGCTGTGGTTTTTCCAGTCATCATATATGGATGTGAGAGTTGGACTATAAAGAAAGCTGAGCACTGAAGAATTGATGCTTTTGAACTATGATGTTGGAGAAAACTGTTGAAAGACCCTTGGTCTGCAAGAAGTTCCAACCAGTCCATCCTAAAGGAGATCAGTCCTTGATGTTGAAGCTGAAACTCCAATACTTTTGCCACTGATGTGAACAGGTGACTCATTTGAAAAGTCCCCGATACTAGGAAAGATTGAAGGCTTGAAAAGAAGGGGACAACAGATGATGAGATGGTTGGATGGCATCACCAACTCGATGGCCATGGGTTTGGGTGGACTCTGCGAGTTGGTGATGGACAGGGAGGCCTGGCGTCCTGTGGTTCATGGGGTCACAAAGAGTCAGACAAGACTGAGCGACTGAACTGAACTGAACTGCGCACGCACACACACACACACACACACACACACACAGGAAGCCTATATATGGCTTCCCGAGTGGGGCTAGTGGTAAAGAGCCCACCTGCCAATGCAGGAGACATAAGTGATGCGGATTTGATCCCTGGGTCAGGAAGATCACCTGGAGGAAGGCATGGCAACCCACCTCAGTATTCTTGCCTGGAGAATACCATGGACAGAGGAACATAGCAGGCTGCAGCCCATAAGGTCACAGAGAATTGGGCACAACTGAAGTGACTTAGCATGCATGCACACCTACATATATATGGGCTTCCTTGGTGGCGCAAACTGTAACGAATTGACCTGCAATGCAGGAGACCTGAGTTTAATCCCTCGATTGGAAAGATTCCCCTGGGGAAGGAAATGGCTACCTACTCTAGTATTCTTCTCTATACAATTCCATGGTCAGAGAAGCCTGGTTGACTACAGTCCATGAGGTCTCAACGAGTCAGACATGGCTGAGCAACTAACACTTTCATATATATATGTACATATATAAACATATATATATATATGTAAATATATATATAATATGACATTATTTTATAGATGGAGAAGCTGGAAAGTTAACTAAATTGTTTAGAGACACAGTTTTCCAGTTTAGTTCAGTTCAGTCATTCATTCATGTCCTACTCTTTGCAACCCTATGAACCACAGCATGCCAGGCCTCCCTGTCCATTACCAACTCCCAGAGTTTACTAGAACTCACATCCATTGAGTCAGTGATGCCATCCAAGCATCTCATCTTCTGTCATCCCCTTCTCCTCCTGCCTTCAGTCTTTCTCAGCATCACAGTCTTTTCAAATGAGTAAACTCTTTGCATCAGGTGGCCAAAGTATTGGAGTTTCAGCTTCAACATCAGTCCTTCCAATGAATATTCAGGACTCATCTCCTTTAGGATGGACTGGTTGGATCTCCTTGAAGTCCAAGGGACTCTCAAGAGTCTTCTCAAACACCACAGTTCAAAAGCATCAATTCTTCAGTGCTCAGCTTTCTTTATAGTCCACCTCTCATATCCGTACATGACTACTGGAAAAATCATAGGTTTAGCTAGATGAACCTTTGTTTTCAAAGTAATGTCTCTGCTTTTTAATATGCTATGTTGGTCATGACTTTTCTTCCAAGGAGCAAGCGTCTTTTTAATTTCATGGCTGAAGTCACCATCTGCAGTGATTCTGAAGCCCAAGAAAATAAAGTCTGTCACTGTTTCCATTGTTTCCCCATCTATTTGCCATAAAGTACTGGGACCAAATGCTAATTTTCAGGCCATTATCACTTGCATCCATTTTTGTATCATTCTTCAAAATGAAGAAAATTCCATAATTTGAGGTGATTCATGGCAGCCTGGAATTCTGTCTTGTAATTCTTTAGGATCTTAGATGTGGGGACCATAGTGTACAAATATTTTTGATTGAAAGTTTTTACTCCCAGAATTAGATAAATATGCAGGCAGCAGCACTGATGAGTCTGAGCCCCAGTTGTATCTTCTAGTCACCTACACAATGACATATCTGACTGCTATGTCATAGATTGCCCTGATCTCTCAATTGCATGACCTCCTTCTCAAGTCCTACCCTGGAACCAGTCTCCTCTCCACCTGTCTCTGTACTCCCATGACTGTCCTCTGGACTCTGAGGTGAGTGAGTTCTGAGATGGAACAGTCCCCAGTGATTAATGTGGCCTCTGGACTCCAGGCCCTTTGCCTATTCATTTGCCTGTTAATCATGTTATATACAGATCAGACCTCTCACCACTCCCTGAGTCAGTGGAGTAGCAACCTTAAAGCCATAGCCACACAGTCTATTTAGACATAAAAGGACCACTTCCAGAGAAAACAGAGTCTCTTGATCCATCAGATCCCCCAAATTCCTCAAAAGTGAAATCTACCCAGGCTATAACTGTCTTGTCTCTTTTCATCAAGCAAAAAGGAAAAAAAACAGCCCTGGCTATTTTAACCTCAGTGTCCTGGCTAATCCATGAATCCTTACCTTTATCCCATTTGTTTCTTTTTTGTGGAAAACTCACTCACCACTTCTTTCAATTTTTTTTTCTTCCAAATTTATGTCCCCCAGATTTCATGTTTTATATCATTTTAAAAAATCTTTAATCCTCATTGTGGCTGATGTTTACAAACTACTTGGTATCACATCATTATTCTTGACTTTTATTATCATCCTGGGTAATTTTCATATTTGTGTGAAACACTTTTTAAAACCCTATCCTCTCAGTTTCTCAGCCTTCTTTTCCCTTGGATCATTACCTTCACTTCATTTGTGTTAGTGCTCCCACAGCTCCTCTTTGCATCTCTTTATCAAATATGGAAATGTTTAGCTTTCAGAGCTGAGATGAAACAGTTGTCAGTGATGAAAGCTCCTATTCTTCCAATTATTTAACTCAGTTATGCTCACTTTATATGTTTAACATGTCAGAAAGAGGTGAGAAAAAGGTTGGACGCCAGGGATTAGAGGTTTTAATGAAGTCAGCTTTCATGATTTAGCATCTCAAAGACTATATCATAAACATAACTAAATACATGTTCAAATATATTTTACCTGTTTCACGATGCTTTTGGAAAACCATTTTTGAATGCTCACTCTCTTCTTTATCTCTCTCTGTATGTAAATATACAAAATACAATAATACAGAAGCACATAATATCAGTTTTAACTTATTAAATATATTAAATAATTATCTAAATTACTTTAAAATATTTGAAAAATAGGCAAGATAAAGTTTATAAAGTACAACCTTTAAAATTTTCTTGTGGCACCACAATAAATCAACTCCTACTTTGGAAACAGTGCTCTATTTTTTGGTACTATTTTCCTTATATAAAACTTATCTAGAAAGTTCTGATTCTGAATGCCATCACTAGACCATTGAGCTCTTGCACAGTAAGAACCACAAATGCAGATCTTGCTCTTTGTTATAGACATACTCTCCATTTTAACTGAGTGCTCAATACTACCAAGTGGAGAAGGCAATGGCAACACACTCCAGTATTTTTGCTGCGAAATTCCATGGACAGAGGAGCCCTGCAGGCTACAGTCCATGCAGTCGCAAGAGCTGGACATGATTCAGCAGCTAAACAATCAATGACACCACCAGTTAATTGGTTTTTGTTCTAGTTAGCTTTCTCTCATTTCATACAGATGGCAGTTCAATGCTTTCTACTCTCTGAATTCTAACCTAGCAACTCACCTTTATTTTCACCAAGGGAATTGCTCGCAGTCTCGCTAGATGACTATATACTTTACAGAGTTTATAAAAACCATCAAGTAAATTCTCTCAAACTTCTGCCACCTTATTCACAACATGTCTCTGCACCCGTGTTTGTTGTTGTTGTTGTTGTTGTTTATTTGTTTTCTTTCTCTTTATTAGAAACATCACAGTTTTCCCAGAACAATCTTTTATGCAGGTCATCCCAGGATAATTATTAACAGTGCCTCCTTACATTATTGAAATGTTATCCTAATCATACTGGAAGCTCCCCCTGCCCTCTACTTCTGTCCTAATAACAGGATATTATTATTTTTTGCCTATTTGTTGATTATGCCATTCTTTTCTTGCATCTTATTCATTTGATTATCCTCTGGCTTCCATCAATATTAATTTTTCCTATAATAAAAATTAATTTGTTCCATGATTTCTTTAGCTACTTCTCTTTCTCAGCTCACACCTCTTGAAAAAGTCCTCAGACTAAATAAAAACTACTTATAGTTTACAGTATATAAACTACTTGAGAAAGCTTCCTTGATACTACAGTTAGAGAAGTTTGGGCATCCTCTCTATCTACTATTTTTATAATGCTTTCTCCAGGGAAACAGAGATATATATGTAAAAAATAAGGCATTAGCTTATGCAGTTGTGGAGGCTGAGCAGTTCCAAAATCTGTAGAAAACAACTTGGAGGCTCAGGAAAGATGATGATACAGCCCTAGTCTGAGTTTGAAAGCCTGAGAATCAGGAGAACCAACAGTGTAAGTTCCAATCCAAGTTCAAGTCTGAAGGCAGAAGAAGACTGATATCCCAGCTTGAAGGCAGTCATGCAGAGAGAATGAATTCTCCTTTAGCATATTTGCACCATTCAGCCTTCCATGAATTGGATGAAGCACACTCACACTGGGGAGGGCAACCTGCTTTCCTTAATCTACTAATTCAAATGCTAATCTCATCTAGAAACACTTTCACAGAAATACTCAGAATAATGTTTAAGCAAATATTTGGGCAACCCATGGCCTAGTAAGTTTGACATTTAAAATTAACCGTCAGAAGTCTGTCATGTCAACTTGGCACTTGATGCATCTCCTTTAACTATACTTAATTTCCAAGTAAAGAAAATAAAACCAAAAGTTTACCTAACATGATACAGCTATGCTATGTCCTGTCAAACTACACTAATCTCTTCCTATAATAGTGATGCTTACTTTTCTCCTTGATATCTTATAACTTAAATACTATGATGTAAAGCTAACAATACTTAACTACTGGGCTTCCCAGGTGCTAGTGGTAAAGAACCTGCTTACAAAGTAGGGGACAAAAGAGACTCCAGTTTGATCCCTTGGTTGAGAAGATCCCCTGAAGGAGGGCATGCTCTGTGTAATGACATGATGGTGGATAAGGCATTCTCTAAGTCCACAGATGATATTTTGGCAGAAGCATTATATACAGGGAAGTTAAATACATAGCCAGAGTAAGTGTCTTCTCCAATAAAAATACCATGCTGCCTCTTCCATGATGAAAGTTGTTCAGTATATTCAACCTGCAATTAAGTAGTTGGTCAATCAACCCATTGGATATTACCACATTGGTGACTTGGTATTGATGTCTGATTGGGAGTTTGGAAGCAATCATAGCAAGATAGGTTGTGGTGAGTAAAAATCTGTATTGCTGAGCTCATATGTAGCCTTCATCTCTGCCCTTATGGTCATTTTGTTAAGGAGCTCATTAGGTAATGACAGGGATGGCTTGGGATGAAGGCTGATAGGTATTCACAGAAAAAATTGATAATTAAATCACTTGATAATTAAAATCATCTTCTGTTAAGATTACCTTTTAATGAGTATTCACATTGAAGACAAATATCTTCATTTTTTTAAACCCAATTATGATATTTCTTCCCCAGATTTTCTTGTCATCAATTTTCTAATCATGTTCTATTTAGTTCCCCAGTCATCTAGCCAAAGCATGAATTCAGTATATAATTGCACATCTGGTCATTTATCCTTCCAAGCAAATTGAAAAACCAGGTGCACTGCTTGAAATTCTGCCTACTGGGTGCTAAAGTGATCCACATGCTGGTGCTGCATGCTTATTGTGTAGAACCATCTGAGCCTCTTGATGAAAGTGAAAGAGAAGAGTGAAAAAGTTGGCTTAAAACTCAACATTCAGAAAACTAAGATCATGGCATCTGGTCCCATCACTTCATGGCAAATAGATGGGGAAACAGTGAAAACAGTGACAGACTTTTTTGGGGGCTCCAAAATCACTGCAGACGGTGATTGCAGCTATGAAATTAAAAGACACTTGCTCCTTGGAAGAAAAGCTATAACCAACCTAGACAACTTATTAAAAAGCAGAGACATTATTTTGCTGACAATCGGAAGGACTGATGCTGAAGCTGAAACTCTGATATTTTAGCCATCTGATGTGAAGAACTGACTCATTTGAAAAGACCCTGATGCTGGGAAAGATTGAAAAAGGGAGGAAAAGGGGATGACAGAGGATGAGATGGTTGGATTGTATCACCGACTCAAAGGACATGAGTTTGAGTAAACCCTGGGAACTGGTGATGGACAGGGAAGCCTGATGTACTGTAGTCCATAGGATCACAAAGAGTCGGATATGAATGAGCTACTGAACTGAACTGAACTGACCTGTAGCCAGGCAGGAATCTTCTCTTCCTTGGTCCAGTGATCATAGGCAGCTACCTATGAGGCAATACTTGCAGACTGGGAGAGAGACCCCAGTGTGGCAGTGTAGCAGGAAAGGGTATAATGGACATTTAGGCCACTTTTCCATATAACTTGCATGAGCCTTCATGACACGTTCAGGCCCAATCACTTATATCCCACTTCTGTGTAATGATTACTTGCTGCTATGTAGTCCAGCTTAATAGCTTGATGGGTCAGTCATGTAATATCTAGTTCATGATGGGTAGCTCAAGTCACATAGTGACTAAGGGGCCTATAGTTAATCATCCCATTTTTAACTAGGGCCCAAGAAGAGGATAGAAATTCTTTCTTAAAAGAAGATTAGCTCATTGTGATTTCAATTTGCATTTCCCTGGTGTTTAGTGATGCTGAGCACATTTTCATAAATCTATTGGCCACTTGTATATCTTCTTTGGAGGAATGGTGAAGTCCTTTGTCTATTATGGGTTATTTGGTTTTTGTTATTGAGTTGTAGTTGTTCCTTATATTTTTTTTATAATATTATTTTTTAAATTTATTTATTTATTTATTTATTTATTTTTATTATTGTTTTTGCCATACATTGTTATGATATCACCATGGGTTTACATATGCTTCCCCTCCGGGTCCCCCCTCCCTCCTCCCTCCCCCCCGGGAAATCTCGCTGCACCAGTCCCGAGCATCAATCCTGGGCTGGCGATTGATTAGACACATGACATTAACATGCTTCAATGCCCTTCTCCCATATCATCCCACCCTTACCCTCATCCACAAAGTCCACAAGTCTATTCTATACATCTGCGTTCCTTTTGTTGTCTCCCATGTTGGGTTCTCATTACTGTCCTTATATTTTTAAGATATTAGCCCTTTGTCAAGTTTATGGTTTACACATATTTTCACCTCTTCTCTAAGTCTCCTTTTCATTTCGATTGATTTTTTTCTTTACTATGTAGAATCATTTTAGCTGGATGTAGTCATACTTGTCTATTTTTGCCTATGCTTTTGGTGTCATAGCCAAGAAATCATTACCAAGGCCAATGTCAAGAGCTTTTTCTGATTTTCTTCTAGAAGTGTTGTTTTCAAATGTTAACATTTAAGTCTTTAATCTATTTTGAATTGTTTTCATGTTAAATATAAAATGAGTCTAATTTTATTATTTTGCACATGGATATTCAGTTTTTCCAACACCATTTATTGAAGGGAAAATCCTTCCTATTGTCTGTTCCTAGCATCCTTGTTAAAGATCAATTGATCATATCTCTTTGGTTTATTTCTAGGCTCTCTGTTCTGTTCCATGGTTTATATGTTTGTTTTTATGCCAGTTCCATACTGTTTTGACTCCTGTAGTTTTGTAATATATTTATGTCTTGTATTATTCTCCTATTTTTTTTAGTTGTTCATGTTCTTTTGTAGTTCACTGAACATCTTTAAGATGACTACTTGAATTCTTTGTCAGGCAGTTTGTAGGTCTATATTTCTTTAGGTTCCATTTAGGAACCTTATTTTGTTCCCATTTCCTTCTCCAGGGTACCTTCCCAACCCAGGGATTGAACCTGGGTCTCCTGCATTGCCAGTAGATTCTTTACCATATGAGCCACCAGGGAAACCCCTTGGCCATGTCATATTTCCCTAATTCTTTGCAATTCTTGTGGCCATGCATTGGTCTCTGCACATTTGAAGACACCAATCCACCTCTTCTTTGTAGACTGGCTTCAGCAAGGAAAGCCCCTCATCAGTCAGCCTGGCCAGAGCATTAGTGTATGAGTGGGCTAGCTGCCAGGATCTACATGTGGGCAGGCCCAATAACAGGTTCCCAGGAAGGATAAACCTGTTTCCTGTAGAAGTTGGGGAGCGATGGCCAGGTGTTGAGATCCTTACTCTAGCCGTTGAGAAATTGCCCATTTCTTTTGTTCTTAGCTAACCCCAAGTGATCCAGCCATGCTGAATCCCTCAGTGTCTTGCATGAGGCTTTGAGAGAAGTGGTCTCTGAAGGTCTGGGAAAGTCAGATGCTCATTTTACTCTCTCTTTCCCCTATGGGGCTGTGATGTGCTGCTTTAGGGAAGGGACAAAGCAATACTGCTTTTCTTACCCTTTTCAATAATTTTTTTCTTATTTCTATGCTGCTCCAGGAAGCTGTAGCTTCATCTGGATCCTGGAGCTTTAACGAAGTCATTTTTATCCATGGATGATTGTTAAACAGGTGTTTCAGTGAGAAAGGCTGGAACTTCCCAGTCTTTTATTATGCTGACATCACTCTTTGTTCAATTTAATATATATAAATCAGAAATGACTTTGTGATAAACTGAATTACTCATAATTATTAGTTTAATTATATTCAAGAGTTTGGTGTAATAAGTAAGACTATCATGAATATTTTGCTGAATTAGTAGTCATTTAAGCATAAGTAAATTTTTTTTTATGAAAGAACAGCTTTTTAATGTATAATATATGATTTAGTACAGAAGTCAGGTTTCTCCTATGAGAAAAATGTTAAAACACAAACTAAACAGCATCCCCGAGGCAATCTGTGCTAAAGCATATACAAATTAAGTCTTTACCCTGGTACACAACAATTTTGAAATGTGGGAACATTCCAAACAAATCATTTACACAGAATTCAAGCAATCTGTTTAAGAACTGTGGGGTTCAGTTCAAATATTTGGCATCTTACATTCAACTTACATACCTAGCTGCTATGAGTGTCACTGTTAACTTCACTTCCTGAAAGTGAAATACCACCCATGTTATGAATTCAAGCCAGTCCAGGGGCAGGGTGCTAGAGAATTTGGTTCATACTGAAAAAGCGTAGTAACTGAAATAACTAGAATGAGATCTAAACATGGAAAATACTGTTTTTCTTTGTGTGGTTTTAAGTGCTCTTTTGGCTTACTGAGTAAGCTAAATACAATTACTACCTTTCGACAAATGATCTAAATGTTGAGATGTTAGTAAATCAAGGTTTTAAGTTGGCACAATGTTCCTAAGTTATGTTTTAATTATATCTTTCTAATATCAAGGGGTTAAATGAAAGACAAGCATTAATACAGACCTAAAAGAAGGCAAAATATTCCTAAAGCTGTATATTGACTTATGAAAATTCTCCTCCCACTTTATGTATGTATAAGTTCTTGTTTTAGCCTTTAAGCGTAAGTAAAATTTTAATTGTCTGATACATGGGAATTTTGAAGAGTAGACAATTATTAAAATGATCTTAGACCTGAATTTTGAGTAGTTGTACCATTTCCAAGGGCTCCCCAGTGGTAAAGAACCTGCTTGCCAATGAAGGAGACATAAGAGAAGCAGGTTTGATCCCTGGGTTGGGGGGATCCCCTGGAGAAGGGCACAGCAACCCACTCCAGTATTCTTGCTTGGAGAATCTCCATGAACAAAGGAGTCTGGAGGATTACAGTCCATAAGGTCACAAAGAATTGAATACAACGGAAGCACACACACACCATTTCCAAGTATTTCTTGTTTCATGAATCAAGCTGCATTGTTTTGCTATCTACTCATATTCTTCTTCATACTCTTCTTTGAAAATAAACAACTAAAATTAACCCATGGGATAAAGGGTTAATTTACAATATAGATTTATATTTCTCTTTGATTGCATAAAATTCTTATTCTACTTGGCTTTCATCACTAATAAAGTGTTTATGTTCATTTATGTTAATTGTTGACCTTTTCTTTTGATTAACTGTAACCAATTAAAATTAGAGACATATTTCATGCTCACCTAACATGGTATATATCTAGACTAAATGTGGAAATGAGTGTCTTATGCAAGTAGCATAAAATTAGGCACACAAACAAGAGATTTTTAACAAATGGTTCTTCATTGTGAGAGCAATTATTTTAGCATTTTAATTCACTACAAAATGAAACTGCGAGAATTCTGAGAAACAAACAAAAATGAACATTGATCAAGTGTTCCAAGCATACCTAATCAAAGGCCTAAGTTATCTAATTGTTGAATATGCTTGGATCCAAATTGTGAAAATCTAGAATTGCAAGAATTTAGAGAGATGATCTTCCTAATATATTTAATACCATAAAGGCCAAAATGTAAGCATTGTCTTTACTTCTGAACATCACCCTTCAGAGGAGATATTCATATGCTGGAGCTTGTCTAATACATGGATTGTTGGGACCTCAGACCACATAATTAACTATCGGAATAACTGGGGTACTGGCCTAGAAGAAAGGTCAATCAGAAAACAAAAATAAATAAATAAATAAACTTAATCGCCGTCTTCAAATATTTGAGGGACTTTTATACTATGCACAATTAGCACTGTGTTTTTAGGCTTTCAGGGGTGGGAAGTAGATGAAAAATTAAGACTATAAACTTCACCCTAACTTAAAAAAAATCTTCTAATATTCAGTTCAGTTCAGTCACTCAGTTGTGTATGACTCTTTGCAACCCCATGGACTAAAAAAGTAAAGTCTCTCACTGTTTGCACTGTTTCCCCATCTATTTTCCATGAAGTGATGGGACCAGATGCCAACTTTTCATTCCCCTCTTTCACTTTCATCAAGAGGCTCTTTAGTTCTTCTTCACTTTCTGCCATAAGGGTGGTGTCCTCTGCATATCTGAGGTTATTGATAGAGTCAATTAAAAATGCTATAATGGTTTGCTTTAATAAGAAGAGCGTTATCATTGGAAATAGTCAAGGATTGAGCTGTGAGTATATAGAGTAGATTCAACGATCTAATAGATACTTGGCTTAGCTATGTAATTAGATTAACTCTATCCATGCCCTTTCTAAATATGATTATTTTTAAATATATAATATAAAAATGATTGTAGAAGCTAGTTTATAAATGAATGCCATACTAAAAAATATGAAATGGAGAGACGTTTATCAAAATAGGTACTGATCATACACACTGAAAACTACAAAACAATACTAAGAGAAACAAGAGTTCTAAATAAATGGCAAGATAGGCCAAATTGATATGAAAATCCAAACAACCTAAAATAGTTAAAGCAATTTGTAAAATAACAAAAAAAGTTAGAGAAATAGCACTATGATTCAAAACTTTACATGGACATATTTATTTAATCTATATAATCTATATTATGTAGAGAGATATATACAGATATATAGATAGTTGCCACAGAATGAAAAATAAATCAGTGCAGTGGGAAATGGGCAAAATCAAGACATTGAAACAAACATATCACAAAGTAAGATAAATGAATGTATAGTAAGTGTTGAAAGGATGTTTAGCATCTTTCAGTTCAGTTCAGTTCAGTTGCTCAGTCATGTCCAACTCTTTGCAAGCCCCTGAATGGCAGCATGCAAGGCCTCCCTGTCCATCACCAACTCCCGGAGTCCACCCAATCCCATTTCCATTGAGTCCGTGATGCCATCCAACCATCTCATCCTCTGTGGTCCCCTTCTCCTCCTGCCCCTAATCCTTTCCAGCATTGGGAAATGAGCCAGTTCTTTGCATGAGGTGGCCAAAGTATTGGAGTTTCAGCTTCAACATCAGTCCTTCCAATGAACTCACAGGACTGATCTCCTTTAGGATGGACTGGTGGGATCTCCTTGAAGTCCAAGGGACTCTCAAGAGTCTTCTCCAACACCACAGTTCAAAAGCATCAATTTTTTGGTGCTCAGCTTTCTTCACAGTCCAACTCTCACATCCATACATGACTACTGGAAAAACCATAGCCTTGACTAAACGGACCTTTGTTGACAAAGTAATGTCTCTGCTTTTCAATATGCTATCTAGGTTGGTCATAACGTTCCTTCCAAGGAGTAAGTGTGTTTTAATTTCATGGCTGCAGTCACCATCTGCAGTGATTTTGGAGCCTCCCAAAATAGTCTGACACTATTTCCACTGTTTCCACAACTATTTGCCATGAAATGATGGGAACAGAAGCTATGATCTTAGTTTTCTGAATGTTGAGCTTTAAGCCAACTTTTTCACTTTCATCAAGAGGCTTTTTAGTTCCTCTTCACTTTCTGCCATAAGAGTGGTGTCATCTGCATATCTAAGGTTATTGATATTTCTCCTGGCAACTTGATTCCAGCTTGTGCTTCTTCCAGCCCAGCGTTTCTCATGATGTACTCTGAAGATAAGTTAAATAAGCAGGGTGACAATATGCAGCTTTGACATACCTTCACATTCCTATTCGAAACGAGTGTTGTTCCATGTCCAGTTCTGAACTGTCCGTGTCAGAACTGTTGCTTCCTGACCTGCATACAGGTTTCTCAAGAGACAGGTCAGGTGGTCTTGTACTCCCATCTTTTTAAGAATTTTCCACACCTTATAGTCATCCATTCAGCATCTTTAGTAATTAGGAAAATCTAGTTAAGAACACAATTAAATACAATTCTTCACCTATTAGAATGGTTGACATTGAAAAAAAAAGCATTAACAAGGATGCAGAGCCACTTTAACACTTATACATTGTAGCTAAGAATGCAAAATGATAGAGGCACTTTGGAAAGCTATTTGACAGTACCTTTAAATGTATACCTATTATAACACCCTACATTCTCACTGTTATCAAAGAGATGTGAAAAACTTCATTCATTAAAAAAACTTGTACAGTAATATTCATAAGAAGCTTTATTCATAAGTGTCAAGAACTGAGAGCAACCTAAATATTTATTAGCAAGTAATTTAACAAAAATATTTTCATAAATTCATATAATGGGATACTTCTAAACAACAGAAACAAGCTGCTGATATAAGAAATAATATGTATGAATATAAAAAATAGTAAGCTGTAGGAAATAAGCCAGATAAATGCAAGTTCATAGTGTTTGAATCTATTTATATGAAATGCTAGAAAGTCAAAACAATCTTTAATAGCAGAAAGTAAGTGTGAATTTCATGGATTCATTGCACTGGCTGCAAAGAGGCACTTTGGAAAATTTGGGGTTGGTAGAAATGCTTTATATTTTACTTTTGATAGTGGTTAAACAGTAGTATACATTATCTAAATTCATTAATTGGATAATTAATAATAATGTACTATATTTCTATATTCATATCTCAAAGTTTATTTTTTAAAAGATGATGAAAAATGTGAAAATATATACACGTTGAATGTAATCAGAATGTAAGGAACTAAACAGTATATAAACATCTTGAGTGACTATTTTATGAACAAACACACTAAAAAACATTGCCCAAAAACTACTGAACGTTCAGGCCCCTAAAGAAAAAGATACTTACAGAATGGATAAAAAAGGAGGTGAAAAAGGAAGGATAGACTGTTTGTATTAATTGCTACTTTTCTGTGTAAACAATGACTAAATATGTCAATGTAGACATAACATCTGATTATAAAAGAAAATGGTTATATTCTCCTAGTATTTTCAGGAAATGATGTTTTTGTAAGTAATATAATTTAAAGCAGGCTTGAAAGAATGTTCTGCTGCTACATCATCCCAAACTGTCTTTTCAATAAAAAAGACATATGGCATTAATTATGGGATGGCAATGTGAAAGGCACATGTTAATTTTCATGTGAAAGAAACTGCATAAAATATTTTTATGACTGTCATCATCATTATTATAACACTTCCTAGATACTTGCCTAGCCCTGAAAAAACATTTTCAAATTGTATGTCAGTTGCACCAGGCTGAAAAACAAAGATGTTGCTCTTATCACATTAAAAATAATAATCCTTTTTCTTTAATATCTGAGTAAAAAATATCAGGGAGGTGAAATGCACTTGCTGATACTTTTGAGTTTTTTAGGTTACACACATACACCTTAGTGTAAAACCTCAGATATATATAGGAATATAAGTATGTATATATACACAGTGTGTGTGTGTGTGCATACTCACTCATGTCTGACTTTCTGCCACGCCATGGACTATAGCTCACCAGACACCTCTGTCCATGGAATTTTCCAGGCAAGAGAAACTGGAGTGAGCTGCCTGCCTTTCTCCAGGGGATCTTCCTGACCCAGGGATCCAACCTGAGTCTCTTATGTTGCCTGCATTGGCAGGTGGGTTCTTTACTACTTGCACCACCTGGGAAGCCCAAAGTGAAAGTGTTAGGTGATCAGTTGTAGCTTGAGACCCCATGGACTGTAGCCTGCCAGGCTCCTCTGTCCATAGAATTCTCCAGGCAAGAATACTGGAGTGGTAAGCCATTCCCTTCTTCAGAGGATCTTCCTGACCCAGGGATCAAACCCAGGTCTCCTGCATTGCAAGCAAATTCTTTACCATCTGAGCCACCAAAAAAGTCATAGTAGTCATTATTATTTATAGATTTCATATAGAAGAATTCATCTACTTGCTAAATTTATTTGTAAACTGCAAAATCGATATTGATGGCACTTTTGCAGTCATTTGCAGGCATGCTCAGAGACCAAAGGTCTTAGTCAAGTTTTGTGTACTTTTCCATCTAAGGTCAAAGCACATTCTCAGATGACTTGGAACAAAGTGATTCTCTGCTTTCTTGTTTCAGCTATCGTACAGTGAACAAATGTCTCTTCCATGATCTGTTTAGTGCCATATTTGTCAATTTTCATGTTTCTTGGTTACTGATTTCATTGTTTAAAAGCATAGTGCAAATGTATTCTAGTATCTGTAAATACAAAAAAGCTGTGACATTCCTCACTGAGAAAGTATCAAAAAGCATGGTAGATAAGCTTTAGTCAGGTGTGATTTACAGTGCTGCTGGCCATGAGTTCAATGTTAATGAGTCAGCAATATCTATTTAATGAAGTATCTGTAAATAGAACACATATAAAACAAGACTATATATCAATCTGTGGATGAAAATGCTGTGACCAAAGAAACATAGGAACCTAACCCTGTATTTCTCCTGGCAGCAGTGCTTCAGTGTTTGCTAATGCAGTGTTCATAGTGACTCTATAGAGTATGCCTGCTCAGTCACTTCAGTTGTGTCTAACTCTTTGCAACCATATGAACTGTAGCCCAGCAGGTTCTTCTATCTGTGGGTTTCTCTAAGCAAGAATACTGGAGTGGGTTGTCATGCCCTTCTTCATGGAATCTTCCTGACCCAAGATCAAACCCATGTGTCTTGAGTCTCTTGCATTGAAAGGTGGTTTCTTTACCAGTGAGGCCCTCTATAGAGCATAATAACTATGAATAATGAGAATGGATTATACTGGTTAAGAAAGTAGACACTGACTTCAGTAATTTCTTGTTCATATTACTTAAAGCAGTGACTATACAATTGTCAGGAAAGAATCATTTTGGGAACTTCCTGGTGATTTCATTATTTTTGTCCCAGTATCTAACTGGTTATAATACTTCCTATCTCAGTTAGCACTTGAGGATCCAATGAATAGACAGAAGCTTCAGACAAATTCAGACTGGCTTACCAATATTCTTTTCACTCATAGCAATATTTTGTGAGTATCTACTTTTTGGGTTCTAGGCTCTGTTTGTCTTCACGAATTTTTAGTACCTATTAGTTCTCTGCATTTCCCTAGTGGCTCAGATGGTGAAGAATCCACCTGCAGTTTGATCCATGGGTCTGGAATGGCTAACCACTCCAGTATTCTTGCCTGGAGAATTTCATGGACAGAAGAGCCTGACAGGCTATAGTCCATGGGGTTGCAAAGAATCGGACATGACTGTATGACTAAGTACATACACACTAGTTCTCTACTACTTAAGCTATTTTCTCTAAACTTCAACTCTGGCTTTATAGTTAAAGTATCACCATAGCTGAGTAGCTCCTAAGCCTTCTCCTGCTCTGTTTTTTTTTTTCCTGGGTGACTTATACCATGGCTAGAGAAGATATCAAGGCAAGATATTTTTCTATAACTATCTGAGAAAAAGACTGACCTATTTGTTGTAACACAGTTATATGTGTGTGAATGCTCAGTCATGTATGACTTCTTGTGACCCCATGGCCTATAGCCTGCTAGGCCCCTCTGTCCATGAATTATATATGCACATGGCAATACAGAAGTAAAAGCAACACAAAGTCTATTAATACAGTAAAAAGCTAGCCACCTCCAGCTCCATCTTAAGCCTTTAAGCCCCCAGTTCCTTCCCCTAGAAGAAATCATTTTTAATATCTACTTTTAATTCCTATTGATGATTATTCCTTGAAAAATAAATCATAGGCATAAAACATTATTTATTATCTAGGCATTATTTATTTGTTCTGTGAAAAGAAAGATTTTTCATTCACATACATAATTACCATTCTCACTCCTCCATTCCTTATAGTTAATGTAGCTATTTTTAATTTACTTTTTTATATCCTTGGTTGACTTCCAATAACTAATAGTTATTTTAATGTTTGACTTTGTACCATATATTCTTTCCTTCTTAAACTTTACAACTCTGTCTGCTGTGTTTTACTTTATTAGTCACAACTTTTCCTCCACACCTGTCTTTCTTCTTTAAACCTCACCTTTTGTCAACTGTTTTACTAAATTACTATAATGTAATAGTATAATTTATTCTTAAACCTTATTTATTATTTTATCATTTTTCCCATCTCATTTTTACTGAAATGTAATTGATACACAGTGCTCTGCACCTTGACGATGTAAAGCATAATGATTTGCCTTATATACATCAAGAAATGATTATCACAATAAGTTTAGTGAATATCCATCATCTCATCAGTTCAGTTGCTCAGTCGGGTCCAGTTTTTTGTGACCTCATGGCCTGCAGCAAGCCAGGCCTCCTTGCCCATCACCATCTCCCGGAGTTTATTCAAACTCATGTCCATTGAGTTGGTGATGTCATCCAACCATCTCATCCTCTGTCATCCCCTTCTCCTCCTGCCTTCAATCTTTCTCAGCACCAGAGGCTTTTCCAATGAGTCAGCTCTTCCCATCAGGTGGCCAAAGTATTAGTTTCATCTTCAACATCCGTCCTTCTAAAGAATATTCAGGACTAATCTCCTTTAGGATGGACTGGTTGGATTTTCTTGCTGATTCTCAAGAGTCCTCTCTAACACCACAGTTTAAAAGTATTATTTTTTGGTGCTCAGCTTTCTTTGCAGTCCAACTGTCACATCCATACATGACCACTGGAAAACCATAGCCTTGACTAGACAGACCTTTGTTGGCAATGTCTCTGCTTTTTAATATGCTGTCTAGGTTGATCATAGCTTTTCTTCCAAGGAGCAAGTGCCTTTTAATTTCATGGCTATAGTCACCATCTGCAGTAATTTTGGATCCCAAGAAAATAAAGTCTGTCACTCTTTCCACTGTTTCACCATCTGTTTGCCATGAAGTGATGGCACCAGATGCCATGACCTTCATTTCTTGAATGTTGAGTTTTGAACAAGCTTCCTCACTCTCCTCTTTTATCTTCATCAATTGTCTCTTTAGCTCCTCTTCACTTTCTGCAATAAGGGTGGTGTCATTTGCATATCTGAGGTTATTGATATTTCTCCCAGCAAAAAATTATAGAGTTAAGAAATAGGAAAAATTTATTTTTCTTTGTGGTGAGAACTCTTGGTTTTGATTCTGTTACCAACTGTCATATATTACTGACAAAAGTGTTAATTATATTCATGTTCTGCATTTTATCCTTATAACTTGTTTTGTAACTGGAAGTTTGTACCTTGTGAATGCCTTCATCCATTTCCTCCTCTCCTCACTCCCCTGCCCCTGGCAACCACAAATATGATTTTTTTTCCTATGAGTTTGCTGTTAAACTCTATTTAAACACTTTTGTTTGGTCTCAAGGTCCAATTTGAAGGTTAAAAAACAAATAAGAGAATTTACTTTACAATGAAACATTCTCTCTTTCTCTTTAGTCGCTAAGTCGTGTCCAACTCTTGCGACCCCATGGACTGTAGCCTGCCAGGCTCCTCTGTCCATGGGATTCTCCAGGCAAGAATACTGGAATGGGTTGCCATTTCCTTCTCCAGGGAATCTTCTCGACCCAGGAAACAATCCCAAGTCTCTTGCATGGCAGGCAAATTCTTTACCAACTGAGCTGTGAGGGAAGCCCTTACTACTCAGTATAGAAGCAAGCAGAGTGATAAGATATTGCTTCTTTCTCATAGATTCATTATAACCTTGTGGCATCAAAAACACGTAAAAGTAATAAAGTTGAAAATGTTGGTCACTCAATCATGTCTGACCCTTTGCAATCTCATGGACCATAGACCACCAGGCTCCTCTGATCATGATATTCTCTAGGCAAGAATACTGGAGTGGGTAGCTATTCCCTTCTTCGGGGGATCTCCCCAACAGAAAGAATCAACCTGGGTCACCTGCATTGCAGGAATATTCTTTATTGTCTGAGCCACTAGGGAAGCCCTAAAAACACATGGTCATATTTTATCAGTGATTTAAGATTAGGCAAGTCATTTTATTTCATATTTGGGTCACAACTTTGTTGTAGCTTTTCTCTTCACTTATTATACTATACAAAATAATATATACTATATATACTTATTATATATATATTTCTAAGTAAGAAACCAAAAACAATTTAAAATCTCAGTAATATATTATATATAATATTTATGGTATTATATATTATATAAATTCTCAATATATATGATATGTATATATATTATATAATGCTAAGAATATTACTAGCATATATATTATTACAATAATATTATATAATATTATTAATATATAATGTATATATTATTGAGATTTTAAATTATATAATATATAATACTATAGATATTTTATTATTGAGATTTTAAATTGTTTTTTGTTTCTTAGAATTATACACAAATGTCTTCTTAAACTTGTGGCTGATATATTTTAGGTTTTTATTCTGTTACTTAAATTTGGAGGCTCTTGATTTCCAGTTTTTTTTTTTTTTTTTTGTATGGCTAATATTCAGGTTTATCATAAACAGTTATGTCATTTTGAACTTCATTTGCATTAAAGTTTTGCAATAATCCCATTTTTCTCCTTCTTTTAGTCTTCACACTTATTTGACTAAAGTACATTCTCCAAGTAACTTCCTTAGATAAGGTATATTGAATGCAAACTTTCTGAATCTTTTTCTCTCTAAAATTACTAATTCAGTCGAATATAGAGTTTCATAGGGTGAAATTGTTTTCTCAAAATTTATAAGTCATTGATCCCTATACCACTGCTGCTGCTGAAAAATAACATGGATCTTAGTTTCTCAGATGATTCTAGTCTTTCTCTCCTTGTTTCCTTCCTTTCTCTCTCACTCCCCTCTCCTTTCCTTCCTTTGCTGAAATGTATCTATATCTATCTATGCCTATATACATATATATCTATATCAGGACCTAGAGATCAGGAGCTCTGATATCTGAGGACAGGAGTAGAATGATGTTCTAGCTCAAGAAAAGAAAGAGAATTAGCTCTACTTTTTGTTCTATTGGGTACCTCTTCTTTACTCAGTTTACTGATTCAAATAATTATCTCTTCTAGAAATATCCTGTTAGACACACCCCAAAATAGTGTTTTATCAACTATCTGGGCATCCATTAGCCTAGTCAAGTTGACATATTAAATTTACCATCATATCGGTGTTTTCTTGGCTTGTACTTTCAGACCATCCAAGATTTTACTCTGTTGACAATATCTTCAACTCACATTTTCTGGTGATTTTCCCTGGTAACTCCAGGTGGGAAAAGTCCACCCTGGATGATTTAAACTGGCCATTTTTCAGTTTTCTATTCCCTGATTTTTAAATTGAGCAGGACAAAAATCAACAAATCACCCAGACTAATGCTAACACAAAAGTATGATGCACAAACTGAAACAAGATTTAAATTGTTATGTTATTTATACATTTCCCTGATCTATTATTTTTCTATTCTTCACAGCTAGCATTTAAATTTAATTAGATTATATTTCACATCTTTACATCTCCCCTTGACTTTCTTCAGGCAAATGACCTCCTAACTTATTTACAGAGACATTAAAAGTCACAAACAAGGGCTTGTCTCAACTCCTATGTTATTGACAATACACTTAGCTGCATTTTAATCCATCCATGGTTTCTTTTTTCTATACACCAAAAAAGAGTTCTCTGTAAATACCTCTTACAAGGCTTGCTTGGTTTTCTGTGTTGAGACTACACAGCAGCAAAAAAGAGATTCTAGCATAGAAACACACTAGGAGATAGTGTATAGTTTAGGTGAAAAAGTATGATAGCTTGGTCTGGAGTATAGCAGTGGAAATTATGAAAAATGGTCAAATCCTGATGTAGCTTTCAAGCTACCAATATTTGCTTAAGGACTAGATGGAATGTGTGAGAGAAAGAGAAGTCAAGGACATCTCCAAGGTTTTTAACAATGAAGATTAGACTACCAGTTGCTGAGCTAGGTAAAACCTAAAAAAGTAGAAGGATTTGGGGAACAAAATCGATTTTGGCATCTTAGGTTTAAGATAACATATCCAAATGGATATGTTAAGTAGTCGATTGTATTTATATTTCTGAAATTCAGGGAAAACTCCAAGTCAGATATTTATATTTGCATTCTATTAACATGCGATATACTGAAAGGATAAGACCAAATAAAGCCACCAAGGAAATATACTTAAGAAGAAAAGAAAGTCCACCTAAGAACTAAATTCTGGGGCATTTTAGTGAGCAAGATTTGTTTTGTTTACAAGAATTGAAGAACAGCTACAAAGTGAGACAGGATATGATGGGATGAGTTACCGACCTGGGAGTCAATGTAGGAGTTGTTTCAAGCAGAAAAGAATGATAAGGGCAGTGTCAAATTACAGAGATGAATAAGATGAGAATTTAGAATTATCTGTTGGACTTAATATTGTAGATGGAGATAATTTTTGACCTTGTCAAGAGCAGTTTCAGTGGAACAAAGGTGAAAAATGGAGTTAGAGGAAGCACTTATATCACTAGATGTTTTGAAAGAATATAAAATATTATATAGAAGCATTAGCATGTGTATATTGTGGTAACAGTAATATTGTACAGAGAGAAAAATTGTTACCCTACTTTGTAGTGATATTTGACTGCTGGGTCAAATATCCTTGAGTAACTGATTGGCCTCTGTTAGAAGCAAAGAAAATTCTGTCTGTCTGTTTATCTATGTATCCATCTATCTGTTGGTAACAAAGGAAAAGCCAGACTATATGGACAGGTAGGTGGTAGACATTTTGGAAACTTGTAAAATGATGTTTTAATTACATCTATTTTCTCTGAGAAATGTGAAGCAAGGTTATCATTCAAGAGTGAAGATGGTGGAGGAGGTTTTTGATATTTGAGAAGGCATTGGAGTAATCATTTAGGAAAGTGAGAGAAAAGCTGACTCTAGAAGAAAATAATCAGTTACACAATGTTAAGTTTATATATTTTGTCATTTTTCATAGATCTATTTTTAAAATTGTATTTTATGACCACAACTATATATGCAAATAAATTAAGTATTCAAAGCGCTTTTCTAGTCTTCTAGAAGGAAGCTGGTGCCATTTCTACTAAAATGTCAGATATTTTAAGACCTTTCAGGGGACAGTGTTAGGAGATCACATACTTATACACACACACACAAATACACACAAAAATCCTTCTTGCAGTGATATATTATGGTATATCATTGCAGGTTTATGATGCAATGATATAGTACAATCTACTATAATATAGTAAAATATTATATTACTCCGTATGATAAATCATATGGTATACAATATATTATGGTATATCTTTGCAGGAAGGATTTTTGTGTGTGTTTGTGTGTATGTGTGTAAGTGTAAGTAGGAATGAACATACCAGCCACTCTTGGTTTTTAAAGGCCATGTTCAAATAAAGTTCCTTGGAAAAATAGTTGATTCCAGAGCAGGAGCATGGAAAATACAAGATGAGCCTATAGAGTGTCTTGTAATGTCAGAAAGTAAATACTCAAAAAAAGGAAAGGGATACGTTAAAAGGGCAAAGGAGCCAACCTTAAAGATGTCTTAATTGCAAAGTTAGAGCAGAGTGAGTAACAAAATAATAGTAATAGTATTCAATTATAATCTCTAGAATAAAGTAATATTAATGATATAAATAAATAATGGATAAATACATGGAGAAGAGATAGTGTTTTCTTACCAAATTATAGTGAATGTGGAAGAAGCAAGGGATAAAAGAAAATTGTCATGAGTAAAATACAGTAATAGTTGTTGCATGATGAATGTTAGAAGTTGTGGGTGAAAGTTTGAGGAAATACGGCACATTTACAGTCCCAAAGGGTGCCTTCCAAGATACTTTTTAATGACAAAGGAAAGATAGTGATCTTACAATAGGAAATCTGCGTGATACCACCTTGACCAAATAGTTAAGAATAGCATCACCAATAAAAAGATATATTGGAACCATGTACTCCTAATACACGACTTTTATGATACTCATCAGAAACATCAGAGAAATACAAACTGAGAGGCGTTAGAAAATAGTATCTCATGTGTTTGTTAGCCATTTTTATGTCTTCTTTGAATAAATGTCTGTTAAGTTCTTTGGCCCACTTTTTGATTGGGTCATTTATTTTTCTAGAATGGAGCTGCAGGAGTTGCCTGTATATTTTTGAGATTAATTGTTTGTCCGTTGTTTCATTGGCTATTATTTTCTCCCATTCTGAAGGCTGTCTTTTCACCTTGCTTATAGTTTCCTTTGTTGTGCAGAAGCTTTTAATTTTAATTAGGTCCCATTTGTTTATTCATGCTTTTATTTCCAATATTCTGGGAGGTGGGTCATAGAGGATCCTGCTTTGGTTTATGTCGGAGAGTGTTTTGCCTATGTTATCCTCTAGGAGTTTTATAGTTTCTGGTCTTATGATTAGATCTTTGATCCATTTTGAGTTTATTTTTGTTTATGGTGTTAGAAAGTGTTCTAGTTTCATTCTTTTACAAGTGGCTGTCCAGTTTTCCCAGCACCACTTGTTAAAGAGGTTGTCTTTTCTCCATTGTATATTCATGCCTCCTTTGTTAAAGATAAGGTGACATAAAAATGGCTAACAAACACATGAAAAGATACTCAACATCACTCATTATCAGATAAATGCAAATCAAAACCACAATAAGGTACCACTTTATACCAGTCAGAATGGCTGCCATCCAAAAGTCTACAAGCAATAAATGCTGGAGAGGATGTGGAGAAAAGGGAACCCTCTTACACTGTTGGTGGGAATGCAAACTAGTACAGCCACTATGGAGAACAGTGTGGAGATTCCTTAAAAAAACTGCAAATAGAACTGCCATATGACCCAGCAATCCCACTGCTGGGCATACACACCGAGGAAACCAGAATTGAAAGAGACACGTGTACCCCAATGTTCATCGCTGCATTATTTACAATAGCCAGGACATGGAAGCAACCTAAATGCCCATCAACTGACGAATGGATAAGAAAGCTGTGGTACATATACACAATGGAATACTACTCAGCATTAAAAAAAATAATTCATTTGAATCAGTTCTACTCAGGTGGACAGAACTGGAGCCTATTATCCAGAGTGAAGTAAGCCTGAAGGAAAAACAATACAGTATACTAATGCATATATATGGAATTTAGAAAGATGGTAACGAGAACCCTGCAGGCGAGACAGCAAAAGGAACGCAGATGTATAGATCAGACACGTGGACTCTTTGGAAGAGGGCAAGGGTGGGAGGATATGGGAGAATGGCATAGAAACATATTAATTACCATATGTGAAATCAATCGCCAGCCCAGGATTGATGTTCGGGGCTGGTGCACAGAGATGTCCCAAGAGGAGGGAATCGGGAGGAAGGAGGGAGGGGGGTTCTGGAGGGGGAGCATATGTAAACCTATGGCGGTCTCATGTCATTGTATGGCAAAACCAACACAATAAAGTAAAGAAAATTAAAGAAAGAAAGAAAGAAAGAAAATAGTTTCTCTCCCATTCTGAAGGCTGCCTTTTTACCTTGCTTTTAGTTTCCTTTGTCGTGCTTCAGAATGGGAGAGAATAATAGCCAAGAAGCAACAGACAAACAATTAATCTCAAAAACATACAAGCAAATCCTGCAGCTCCATTCCAGAAAAATAAACTACCCAATCAAAAAGTGGGCCAAAGAACTAAACAGACATTTCTCCAAAGAAGACACAAAAATGGCTAACAAACACATGAAAAGATGCTCAACAACACTCATTATCAGAGAAATGAACATCAAAACCACAATGAGGTACCACTTTACACCAGTCAGAATGGCTGCCATCCAAAAGTCTACAAGCAATAAATTCTGGAGAGGATGTGGAGAAAAGGGAACCCTCTCACATTGTTGGTAGGAATGCAAACTAGTACAGCCACTATGGAGAACAGTGTGGAGATTCCTTAAAAAACTGCAAATAGAACTGCCATATGACCCAGAAATCCCACTGCTGGGATACACACTGAGGAAACCAGAATTAAAAGAGACACGTGTACCCCAGTGTTCATAGCCGCATTGTTTACAATAGCCAGGACATGGAAGCAGCCTAGATGTCCATCAACAGACAAATGGATAAGAAAGCTGTGGTACATATATACACAATGGAATATTACTCAGCCATTCAAAAGAATACATTTGAATCAGTTCTACTCAGGTGGATGAAACTGGAGGCTATTATACAGAGTGAAGTAAGCCAGAAGGAAAAACAAAAATACCGTATACTAATGCATATATATGGAATTTAGAAAGATGGTAACGAGAACCCTGTATGCGAGATAGCAAGAGATGCAGATGCATAGAACAGCCTTTTGGACTCTATGGGAGAGGGCAAGGGTGGGATGATATGGGAGAACAGCATTGAAACATGTAAATTATCATATGTGAAATGAATCGCCAGCCCAAGTTTGATGCTTGATACAGGGTATTCAGGGCTGGTGCACCGGGATGACCCAGAGAGAGGGAATCGGGAGGGAGGTGAGAGGAGGGTTCTGGAAGGGGAACATATGTATACCCATGGCGGATTAATGTCAATGTACGGCAAAACAAACACAATAATGTAAAGGAAAAAAATAAAGAAATAAATTAAAAATTAAAAAACAAAAAAAAGCAAAAAAAGAGAAAGAAAGAAAGAAAAGAAGAAGAAAATAGTTTCTCAGTGCTCTATGAAAGTGTGAAGGCTAAGAAAGACAAAGTGAGATAGAACTCTTGAAAACTGGAGGAGGTTAAATAAGGAGGAGTCACAAGAACTATAAGTATTATTGGATCCTGGATTGGATCAGGCAACAAAAGGACTTCAACCAAAAATTAAGAAAATTCAAATAATGTCTGTGGTTTAGTTTAAAAAATAATAAATATATAAATTAAACCTCTATTTTTAGGCAGAACATGCAATGCTTGAGCTGTTTCCTCTGCTCCCCTCAAAATCCCAGAGGGTCAGAGTCTATGCACACTGTAGTGGGTCATGAAGTATTTGCTGAATGACTATATCACAATTAAATTTTATCTATGACACTTTTATAATGACCTGTTAGGAAATTTAAGTTCCCTCTTTACTGTGAGGTTCTTAAAGCCAATGATCTTTGATATAAAAACTAGTTCTGGGACACAAAGATAAATATTTGTCGAAAGTTTAAGTGAAAATTGCTGAAAATCTAATTTTAAATAGGACCTCTTATCCCTATACAGTTATAAGGAGAATTGTAGGCTGTTAAAAATTCCTTAAATTGTGATATGTTGTTTTGAGTGCAAATATATTGTGTTCATATGATTTAAATATGTGTGTGTGTGTGTGTTGTTTTTCATCATTCTGGCACAGAAGATGGAGACTAGAGGGATGCCCTTTGTAAGTATAAATGATATATAATTCTTATTAAATAACACAAATTGAGTTTTGATTTTTTAAAGTATTATGTTCTCTCGCAATATAATCAGCATCAACAATAATTCTTATTTTTTTTTTTTTTACTTTGCAATATTGTGTTGGTTTTGCCATACATTGACATGAATCCACCATGGGTATACATGTGTTCCCCTTCCAGAACCCCCCTCCCACCTCCCTTCTGATTCCATCCTTCTGGGTCATCCTGGTGCACCAGCCCTGAGCACCCTGTATCATGCATAGCAATAATTCTTAAAATAGTAAAGATTCTTTGAGATAGGAAAAACTTTATTCTCTTGCTATTTTGACATTCTATAGTTATGGGCTGTAAATTAACACAAAAGGTAGTGGCAATTAATAGTGAAACCAATTAAGAATTGGCTTTCATTCTTACATGCTTACTGAAGGTTGTTACAACAAGCAAAGTAAAAGAATAAAATAAAATTTTAATAATATTTTCATAAAATAAGTTGAAATACATCAATTAAGATAAAGCTATTTATCAAAATTTACATTCTATAAAATAAATCTTTTTGATTATTAATTAACATTTAGATAAGAGATGAAAATAATCATAAAAACAAATCAAGATTTAATTTACTTTGAAAAAATTAAATTCATAAAAGGAAAATAATTAGCATTTATATGTAAAAATACTAAAGATGGCATTTTCCACCTAGCATCATTTTAGTGGAAAATTCCCATATTACTTCAATTTTAAAGAAAGGCATCATCGCCAGCCCAGGACTGATGCTCGGGGCTGGTGCAGCGAGATTTCCCGGGGGGGGGGGGGGGGAGGGGGGAGGGGGGGGGGTGCCGGAGGGAAAGCATATGTAAACCCATGGTGATATCATGACAATGTATGGCAAAAACAATTAAAGAAAAATAATAAATAAAAATTTAAAAAAAAAGGCATCATCTTAACAATTTACTATAAACCTATTTTAAAAAAGGAGTAAGAGCATTAAACAATGGAAAATATCATTGCTTATCCTGCAAATTAGATAAATCAATTCTTTCTAGTTTATGTAAACAATTTAATTTGTTTTTTTACTTGTCTAAAGAATCATGGGTAACAAATTGCACTATGTACTCAAAAATCTAATCAAAACCTCTAAAGATGAGTTATTTACCAACATCAGCAATAATAGAAGATGAGATATATTTAAATAGATTTTTTTGGCTTTTTTTTTTGTCAAATTTCTTATTTCCTCAAAGCACAAACTTAATTTTCTTTCTGTATGTAGGCTTCAAAACCATTGCACGTGTAAAGTTTTGTTAAATTATAGACAGTGAAATAGATTTCTAGATTACTCATTGGTTTTCTTTTCAAAATTAACAGTATTTCCTGAGCAAGTTCTGAGTTAGATTTTGCCTCTAAATGAAACCAACATACATTGGAAAAGAAGAAGCCATTTTATCAACAAAGAGTAAGAAGAATAGACTAAAATAACTTGTGATTTCTAGAAGTAAAAAATACTTTCAGTGTTTTTGGCATGTTTCTGTTGGGTTGGTGACCAACAGAAGCAATTAGAAATGTAAAATGTGGTAGGTTGGTTGATAGGAAAATATAAATGGCGGTGGATGAATATCCATACATTTAAGAAGTAAACTGAAATTAGAAATTTCTTGTGATTTCTTGAAATAAGTCATTAAAGTTTAATGGATCCACCTCAGTAGAGTTATATATTAAAGGGGATTCCCTGGTGGCACAGATGGTAAAGGATCTGCAAGAGACCCGAGTTGGATTCCTGGGTTGGGAAGATCCCCTGGAGAAGGGAATGCTACCTGCTCCAGTATTCTTGCCTAGAAAATCCCATGGACAGAGGAGCTTGGCAGGCTACAGTTCATAGAGTCACAAAGAGTTGGACAGGACTGAGAGACTAGTACAATGTGTTAGTGAGAATCCAACTTCAATAGAACGAAAGCTTTTTAAAACAAGAGGAAAGTGAAAATGTTGATCCCATAAATTTTTTTTCATTGATTTATACATTCATATGTTCAGCAAATAAATATTTTTCCTGGCAATGTAATATAAGACAATAAACCCCCCAATACTATTGCAAATCTAAAATTACAGTTGAGGGGAATATTTTGGAGAAGGAAATTTTATACATTCTAATTACATGAAAATATAAATTATGAAATATAGCTAAAAACCCATGCAGAGGAAAACTATAATTGACTGAAGGGCTTATTTTAAGATGAAAGATATAAGTTAAATTTTTCTTTAATCTCTCCTCTTTATTCTTATCTATGCTTCTCTTTCCTTCCTTCCAGCACTAATGCCACTCTCTCCTTTAGCCTCAATTACTCTAAAAGTAACTACCTGTTCAACCCTTGGTTCTCAACCCTCACAGTACCTAAACATCACCTGAGGTATGTACCCACCCAAGGCAAATTAAATGAGAATTTCAGGAAGAGTGAAGTCTTGCTATTTACTTTTCTAGAGTTCCCATGTTGATTTTAATGCATAGCCAAGTTGGAAACACTATCTTCTTAAATAGAAGTAACAAAGCAAGTCAGAAAGTTTTTGCCTATTAAATGCATGAAGGGCATATAATGGCATAAATGCTAAGATGTATATCCATGTTGCTTACAAATTTACTGCTGTGAGTAGTCATTTCTACAACATTTCTTAGCTTAGAGGTTTACTAGTTCTGATTTCTTGGGCCATTCATTTAATTTATGTGTATTTTTATATTGTCATCTATAAAATGATGATATACTGTACTTACATTATCAAGTTGTTGTAAGGAATAAGCAACTTAGAGTTCCTGACATATGGCAAGTACTGTGGAAGTGTTAGCTATTGTGTTACATGCTTCATGTTTTACCTTTCTGTTATTGTGCTGTGTTAGTCACTCAGTCATGTCAGATTCTTTGCAACTCCATGGACTGTAGCCTGTCAGGCTCCTCTGTCCATGGCATTCTCTAGGCAAAAATACTGGAGTGCGTTGCCAAGCCCTCCTCCAGGGGATCTTCCTAACCCAGGGATCGAACCCCATCTCCTGTGTCTCTTGCATTGTCAGCAGACTCTTTACTGCTGAGTCACCAGGGAAGTCATTCCTATGTATACTATGTCACAGATGTTTGTAACCTTTTGCTTTATATTGCTGAAAAATATTTTGGGGATATCAAAATATGAGTATATCTAGAGAGAGTAGGTTGTGAATGCAGATATCTGTTATTTCTTGGATAAAAATAGACTGAGAATCATTGACTGAGACCCAAAGGAATTTGAGAAGGGAGAGATCAGTATGGGCTGGCATATTCCACTGAATACTGATAAAAGAAGCCAAGAGTTGAGCTAGATGTTGAAAGTATGTGGAATTTGAATAGTCAAGGAGGAAGTGGGAAGGTTGCTGATGAGTCTCAGAAGTAGGCTTGAGTATGAAACATGATGTTAATTGGACCAAGTGTCATAGTTGTCCCTATTACCTTAGTCTAAGGTTCTGTTTTCGTTTCTACCTTAGATAATATAGAAAATATTCACATTGCCTAGTCATCTGCAAAGATAAAGAATTCTTCAGAATATGCCGAAATTTCTCCTCACACTCCAGGATGTACTGGACAAAACAACAACATATTTGAAATCAGTCAGCTATATTGTGAATTACTAACAATAAATTCCTATAAAATAGTCAAAAGAGTGTTATTTATACCTAAGAGAATCATGATCATCATCATCACTTTTTTACCATAATGGGGAAAGATACTATACATCAGAGATTTAGAGAGAAAAGATATAGACTACTTCAGATACTATTCATAATAAAATATTTACAATAAAGAATGCATTCATTGTATACAAAGTGTTACAAAAACTAAGAATAATAAAATATAATTATTTCTAAATTCAACAAAAATACACACACGCACATACACACACACACACACATATATATATATATATATATGTATGTATATGTATATATACATCTAAAAGGGCTTCCCTTGTGGCTCAGCTGGTAAAGAATCTGCTGCAATGCAGGAGACCAGGGTTTGATGCCAGAGTTGTGAAATCCCCTGGAGAAGGAAAAGGCTACTGACTCCGGTATTCTGGCTTGGAGAATTCCAAGGACTATATAGTCTGTGGGGTTGCAAAAAGTCAGACACAAATGGGCAACTTTCACTTCACTTCACTATATATATAAACATTTATTAATTTCCATAGAGAACCTTGGGCTTCCCTGGTGGTTCAGATGGTAAAGAATCTGCCTGCAATGTGGGAGACCCAGGTTCAGTCCCTGGGTCTGGAAGATCCTCTTGAGGAGGGCATGGCAACTCACGAAAGTATTCTTACCTGGAGAATTCCATGGACAGAGAAGCCTGGTGGGCTACAGTCTGTGGGATTACAGAGTAGGACATGACTGAGCAACTAACACTTCTCCTTTGTTTGGCAAGGAGATTGAATTATCTGTTATTCTAAAGCATTATTATTATTGTTTAATGCAGTGGAATTTATTGAGAAGAGCCCCCTCTTGGACACTCAGTACCAGGAGTCTAGTCCTCTGTACAACTTCTCTGTCTCCTAAGTAGATATATAATTTTGGATAAACTAACGCTAGTTTTCTTATTTGTAAAATGGAAAAATAAAATTATACAACAACTCACAGGGTTGTTAGAAAGGGCAATATATGTAATGTTCTGAGGTATTCTGTTGTTGTTTAATTGCTAAGTCATGTACAAATCTTTGAGTCCCCCATGGACTGTAACCTGCTAGGCTCCTCTGTCCATGGGATTTCTCAGACAACAATACTGGAGTGGATTGCCATTCTCTTCTCCAGGGGATCTTTCTGACCTAGGAATGGAACCCATATCTCCTACATTGGCAGGCAGATTCTTTACTGCTGAGCCACAAGGGAAGTTCAAGGGTCTCTGTAAAAACTAGTAAGTGTTTATATGTGTGCATGTGTGGTATTTCTGTTGAATTTAGAAATAAACATATTTTATTATTTCTACAATTTGTTTTTACAATTTTATTGTACAATATTATTCTATTCTATACAATATAATCCTACAATTTCTACAGTTCTACATTGGCAATATTTTCCACACAAAACATGTATTCTTTATTGTAAATATTTTATGAGTAGTGTCTGAAGTAGTCTGTGTCTTTTTTCTCTATATCCCTGGAACCTAGGATGGTGTGGAGTATATACCACTTTTTTTAAATTGTTTTTTGAATAAATGTTATAATATGTAATGGAGTATATTAGTTTTCCTCTGGATTTGGAAGCAGAAATACTAGGTTTTAATCCTAGTTTTTTCTGCATTCTGGCTCAGTAACTTTGAGAAGAATCCTAAACTCTGAGTCTTCCTTGTCCTCAATTTATATTTTTAAAACCCTGGTGCACATTTAACAAAAGCTATTTTTTTTTAATTGGAAGAAAAAAGTAATGTGTTTGTTCTTTTAAAAATTTATTTGTTTTTTAATTGAAGGATAATTCTTTACTGAATTTTGTTGTTTTATGTCAAATCTCAACATGAAACAAAAACTATTGATTCTTTTCTCTTAAAAAACACTCACAGTTGCATGAAATTGAAATAGGCTAATTGATTTGGAGAGACCCATTCATTAACTTATTTTGCATAAGTATTTCTATTTACATGATAAATATATATTAAGCACCTATCCCGTGATCAGAAATCTGATAGGTAATGGATTCCAGCCAGGAAGAATAAAGACAAGTTTATGCTTTTGTGATGTTTATAATCTGTGGGGAGTGAATAACCAGTAATAACTAATTAATAAGAATGTCATGAAGGAAAGGAACCTAGGACTCTGAGAGTACTGAAAGATTAATGATCATGAAAGATTTCCTTGAGGACATAATAACTGAGCTGAAATTTTAGGAATGAGTTACAGTTAATAGGCAACTGTGAGCATGGGAAAACGTAATGTAGGAGGAAGGCATAAGATGTGCAAAGGACTAATAGCAAGAGAGAGCATGACCTACAGGAGGAAATGTGAAAAGGCTGATTTCCTGGACAGCAGGAAGGAAAGAGAAGACTCTGAGAAGATGGGGAGGCAAGAATGTCCTTGTGTAATGCACTAAGGTTAGTCTCTTTCCTAAGAGAATTTGAAAAAAACATCTCTTAAAGTTTGTCCTTATGCCAAATTTGGATATTAAATGAGATGAAAAAATTAGTGAAGCTCTCCTTGACCCTGAAAAAATTTGTGTTGTTTCCTTACAAAATATTTCTTATATTGCTTTCAACATATTTCATGATAGTTGTACTTAAAACCAAGTTTATCTGGATGAATGTTGTTTTTCTGAGCTATCTGCAAGCTCTAAAAATAAAAAGAAAACATTTTTATTTTTTAAAATAGTCATTTTCCAATCATTAACTACAAGAAAATAGAAAATTAAAAAAATAAAAATAAAGCTTTGGTTCAGAAACCACCTATTTTATGTAACTGATTTTCTTTTCCAGAAATCCACTAGAGGAGTCTGTACAAATGTAGTCATAAAAATATTCACTAATTAAGCCACCACTTACTTAATTAGCCCTCACTCAGACATCCCTCTTAGTTTAACATAACATTTGTCTTAACCCATTACACCAGTTAATTTGTCAGCATCTGAATAAATTTCTTGATAATGTGCATATGTTGCAAGAAGGGGGGCCCCTTCCAAGGCCCCAAACTGGGCTCTTGTCTAATACTTGGAAATGAATTATCCGAGGAGACACATGTGCTAACAAAGCAAGAGATTTTATTGGGAAAGTGTGCCCCGGGTGGAGAGCAGTAGGGTCAGGGAACCCAGGAGAACTGCTCTGCCATGTGGCTTTATGGCGTTTTATGGTGATGGGATCAGTTTCTGGATTGTCTTTAGCCAATCATTCTGACTCAGAGTCCTTCATTGTTCAGCCGAGTTGGATGCCAGCAAGGATTCTGGGAGGTGATCTGACAGGTGGTGTCTCCTTTTGACTTTCTCGAACTCTTCTGGTTGGTGGTGGCTTATTAGTATCCTGTTTCTTACCAGGACCTTCTGTCCTAAAACATCTCATTTAAATGGTTAGTATGGCGCCTGGCCAGGGTGGATGGTTTCAGTCAGTGTGCTTCCCCTAACACATAAATACATATCTATAATTATCATCTATCTACCCTGGAAAATCAAAATTTATTAAAAATGCAACTCAGTTGCAAATTTAAGCTGTAAAACTGGCAACTGATGCATGGTTTCAAGACATTGAAAGAAATGTTATTAGGGATATTCTGACGTCTGAGATAAAACATTATCAAATAAAGATTATGATAGCAGTTTACACCTATTGAACACTTGCTACGGGTTAGGCACTCTTCCAAGAAGTCTACTTATTTAGCCTTGTCAACAAACTTATGAGGGAGCTTATTTAATTATCTTCATTTTTGGGTGAAGAAAAGAATTCATACAGAGTAGCTTGTGCCTGCAACTTAGTTCTAAAGCAATGAGCTGGTTTGGGTGCAAATGCAAGCAGTCTGCATCAGAGCACAGAACACTCTACTGTTTCTTGGAATGGCAAAATTGAACCAGTTAAAAGTAAAGTAAAAGAGTAATAATGATTGGCATTTCAAAGAGACTGACTGGATTATCAAAGGATTATAGGAAGCTTTTGGGAAAATTGGTAAGGTCCTTGAATAATTTGCAGATGTGACTATTTTTATTATTATGTTTTAAAAGTTAAAATTTAAAAACCACAGCATTGGGCTAATATGAAATTTGGCTGGAATTATCACAGATAAACAATTCATGATTTCTAAAGATTAATGTACAAGCTACTTTCTGTCAAATATGCGACATATATATTAAGCTCTTTTTAAACAGAATGTACTAAAAAATTTAAAGTCCTGATTAAAACATGTTTCCTGTAATTACCAAGGAATTTTGGTCTGCCTTTACTGTGAATGCTTTTGTTTGATTTGCTTTCAAATGCTTTTAGTATTTAATATATTTATTTTGCTTTTTACTGCATAAAATATTTGCGAAATGCAGTACACCATCATCTTCTAGAATAATCTAAGGAACAACATTTCCTTTTTCTTTCATTGGCAGCCAAGACACATATTCAGGCTCAGCCAATCATTCACTACTTCCTAGGACTTTGAACCTTTGAGGGGGTCATGTGAAGTACAAGCACAAGTGAGAAAATATTTATTATGATGGGGCTGGTTGCAAGAGAGACGGTAGCAGGAGTATGGCAGCAGCACGGGTGACGTTTTGATGATGATAAAGGGCAAAGCAGCGACAGTGTTGGACCTGGCTCTCCCTCTGGACTGAACTTGGTGGTGGTTTTGTAGTTCAGTTCCTCTCCCTTGGTTTGTGCCCATTAAAACAAACAAACAAACAAACCTTGGTAGCCTACAAGAAGTACACACCAGATGGATTAAGACGTGATAAAGATTTCATATGTAGAAATATATGAAGAGGATGAAGAAGGGGGAGAAAGCAGCAATAAATCAGAGTAGGCTTCAGACTGCAGTGTGGGTCTGACACCCATAAACAGAGAGGGATAAGGAGGGCAGGATTGGGTATTTCTGAGAGTTTTGGTCAGGTCACTGAGATGTCCCTAAGAAAAAGTTGCACATTAGTGAAATCCTGCGTTGGGCAGAAATAGCCCAGGTTATCTATAGTACTTTGCTCGGGTCAGTCATTGGCTGGGAGTGGCTTGGAGGAAGTATCATCTGATGGGAATATTGGGGTGTCCTAAAATGTACGTGTTCATGGCTATAGCAGTGAACCTCCAGAATTTACATCAATTCTGTAAACTTTTGATATTATTTCAAATATATTCTTTTTTGTAAGTTATTCAAGGTGTTTTTTCCTTGCTGCTAGGAGGATCAACTTGTACCATATTATGAAGTCTTTATTTTTCTATGTATTTTGAAAAATTTTAATGGAAGAATAGTTGCTTTACAGAATTTTGTAATTTTCTGCCAAATATCAACATTAATCAGCCATAGGTATACATACATCCCCTCTCTTTTGTTTAATTGGGTTTTTATTGAAATACATTATTATTAAAGTTTGGTACTTGTTATCATTTACAGACTTAGTAGCTTAGGTTTGGGCTTCCCAGGCTGCTCAGTGGTAAAGAATCTGCCTGCCAATGTAGGAGACTCAGGTTAGATCCCTGGGTTGGGAAGATATGCTGAAGAAGGAAATGGCAACCCACTCCAATATTCTTGCCTGGAGAATCCCATGGACAGAGGAGCCTGATGGGCTACAGTCCAAGGGATTGCAAAGACTCAGACATGATGCAGCAACTGAGCAAAAGCACCAGCTTAGGTATGTTTGTTGTATTTACCTATAGTTCATTGTAGAAACTATAGCTGAAGAAAAATATACAAATATGTGCTTCTTGCCAGTGTTTACATGCAAACAATCTTCAAGTGTTCATATCACGAAAAAACATTTTCTTATTGGGTTTCCTTGGAATTGCCTTTTTAAAGAGATTTCTCATTTTTCTTAGGGTAAAGATAATACAAAATACAAACTGTCAGTCCTGAGAGGGTCCAATGATTTGGGTCTGCTTGCATCTATGGTCTAATCTGGCACCATGCTTTACCTCACTCTGTTTTCCTACTACAGTGCTGTTTCAGTTTCTCCCGAGTGTTATGGTGGCTCATGTCCTCCAGGAGGCAATTGCCAGGAGAGGAGTAAATATGTAAGTTATGCTTCCAAGGATAAAGGGCTAGGGGGCAAACAAGAAAAAGAGCCTTCATACTGTAGTGCAGGTCTGATATTTGTGAAGGAAAGGCACAGAAAAGAAGAGTCAACAATTGCAGAGCAATTCCAGGGTTTCAGCCAGGTTGATTATGAATTCTTGAACCAATTTCCTATTAGGAGAGTTCTATGTCTTACAAGAATGGTCCTGTGTTAGTACTTCCAACTGTGTTTAAAATTTGGCCAGGATCAAGAAGGGAAAATAATAGAATTAAAATGCAGTGGAGTCACTCTTCCTATTCATAGTTTCCTATGGATGTGATGACAAAGTACCACAAACTGAGTACCTTAATAGGATACAAGTATTATCTCACAGTTCTGGATGCTAGAAATCTGAAATCAAGGTGTCAACAGGATCCATTCCTTCTGGAGGCTGAGGAAGAAACCGTTTCATGCTTTTTTTCTCATTTCTGGTGGTGGCCAGTAGTTCTTACTATTTTTTTGGTCTGTGGAGATATTGATCCAGTCTCTGCCTCTGTCTTTCAATGACGTTTTGCTTCTACATCTTCATATCGTCTTCCTTCTGTGTGTATCTTTGTGTTGAATTTCTCTCTTCTTATAAGGACACCAATCATCAGATCCAGGCTCATCCTAATACAGTACAATCTTATCATAAATTGATTACATTTAGAGAGACCCTATTTCATCTAAGGTCACATTCTTAGGTTCTAGGTGGACATGAATTTTGGTGGGACGTTATTCAACTCAGTATATACCCCATTCTCCATTCTATCCTAGCTAACTTCCAGTCTTTCTTCAGATTGAGGCTGATTGTCACTTCCATGACTGAGTCCATCTTTCCTATTTATACAGATTCATAACATGGTATACTCTTTGTAGTACTTATATCAGGGCAATATTATATTAATGGATGTGATTTTTTTTTCTTGATGTCCATCTTCCCAAATTCAACTAGCTGTAGGCTTAAAGGGTACAAATCATTTCTCTTGTGTTTTACTCACTGCAGTATTCCTAGAATCTAGCACAGTTCCTAACACATATAGTATGTACAAAGAATAAAATGTGAATAAGTAAACAAATAACTCAGATTCTGAGATAAAGAACAAAAGAGGGATGGTGGAAGACAATGATAATAACACTGTGAAAACACATCTGTCCTCAGCTGGAATAAAGAGAAGTCCCATTCACAGTTCTACCACTAAAGAGTCTGCTGTACACTGACCTTGAACTTTGGTGAAGGAAGTTAGAAAACTGATGATTGGCGATATGGTGACTCCTAAGGCAGAAAGGGAAAAAAGAGAGAAGGAAGCAAATTTGTAGGGAGAAGCAGTGCACTGGCTGAGGTGAATTGAACCGCCCTTTAAGTGAGAGCAAAAATAAGTTAGTGATAAGTAACACAGACCCTTAATGCATGAGAGTAAGGATGGGTTAATGCCTATCTACAATCAAAAATAGATTACAAGTTTCTTTTTCCAAGGAACAGAAAGCTGCACATGATTAGCCCCACAGAGATTTCCAACTGTAGCAAAGAATACTTCATGTGGAAGTCTCTATTTTGTTAGTGTGAAATAAAAAAAGGAGAAAAAAGTGAGGTTGGTGAAATGAAACCAGAATAGAAGAGGACCAAAGGGAATTTTCAGTGTCAGCGTTAGCAGACAGAAGGCACTATCCACAGGTGGCTTCTCTAATTAGAGACATAAAAATATGATCCAACCAAGAAACAAGTGCAAAGAAACAACATCTGAAGAAAACGGAGGAAATAGATAACCAAATGGAACTGAGATGAAGGAAACTGATGATGCACCAAAAAAAAAAAAAAAAAGGTTTTCTAAATCCACCCACTAGCCAAGCTGTGTCTGTTTCAAATCTGTGGATTTTTTGCAAAAGTTCAAACTTCTATGCTTTTATAGCTTTAAGTGTGATGTCATTCTTGGTAGTACAAATAGAAGAGCATCGGAGGTCACCTAGTTCCTTTCTTGGTGTAAATTAATGGGGAGGGGCAGCAGTGGATGCTGGTTCAAATCTGAGTTCTGAGTCCTTCAGAATTCAGAAGGCTTTGCAAACCAGGGAGGACTTGAAAATGCTAAATAAATTCACTTCAAGTTTCTGTTCTCTTGTGAATGGTAAACTTCTGAAAAAAATTCAGTTGGAATCCTCCCAGTCTATGTTTGTTTGCCTGTTTTCAATGAAGAAACACTGATAAAGAGGGAAAACCTTTCAACAGTTGTCTTTATGACCACCGATAATTACTGTCTTCTTATTGGCAACTTCTTTGGGGGGAAATTCAATACTGCAGAAGGAGTACGTCAAGGCTGTATATTGTCACCCTGCTTAGCTAACTTATAGGCAGAGTACCTCATGAGAAATGTTGGGCTGGAGGAAGCACAAGCTGCAATCAAGATTTCTGGGAGAAATATCAATAACCTCAGATATGCAGATGACACCACCCTTATGGCAGAAAGTGAAGAGGAAATAAAGAGTCTCTTGATGAAAGTGAAAGAGCAGAGTGAAAAAGTTGGCTTAGAGCTCAACATTTAGAAAACTAAGATCATGGCATCCAGTCCCATCACTTCATGGGAAATAGATGGGGAAACAGTGGAAACAGTGAGAGACTTTAGTTTTATGGGGTCCAAAATCACTGCAGAAGGTGATTGCAGCCATGAAATTAAAACATGCTTGCTCCTTGGAAGGAAAGTTATGACCAACCTAGATAGCATATTACAAAGCAGGGGCATTACTTTGCCGGTCTGTCTAGTCAAGGCTAGGATTTTTCCAGTAGTCATGTATGGATGTGAGAGTTGGACTATAAAGAAAGCTGAGCACCAAAGAATTGATGCTTTTGAACTGTGGTGTTGGAGAAGACTCTTGAGAGTCCCTTGGACTACAAGGAGATCCAACCAGTCCATCCTAAAGGGGATCAGTCCTGGGTGTTCATTGGAAGGTCTGATGTTGAGGCTGAAACTCCATTACTTTGGCCACCTGATTCAAAGAGCTGACTCATCTGAAAAGACCTTGATGGTGAGAAAGATTGAGGGCAGGAGGAGAAGGAGACAACAAAGGATGAGATGGCTGGATGGCATCACTGACTCAATGGACATGAGTTTGAGTGAGCTCCGGGAGTTAGTGTTGGACAGGGAGGCCTGGTGTGCTGCAACTCATGGGATCGCAAAGAATCGGACACGACTGAGTGACTGAACCGAACTGAATTGATACTGCAGAAAGTTTTAAAATGGCATAGTTCTTGTCCTTAGGAGTTGTGAATGCAAATGAGTGTTACACACCTGTGCCCAAATCTCCACTGAAATGATTTGTTGCATTGGTTTTAGTTTTAGAAGGCTTGGAAAACAGTTGAATAAAATATTCATAACACTACCAAAGGGGTACAGGAGTTTTTTTTTGCCATTCAAATTTTGGAAATGCTTCCATTTACGTTATGTATTGGCATGCAATTTTTAATTTATTTTATACCAGCTCAGCGGTTCTCAGATATTGTCATATTTAGCACCACTTATTAGAAAACTTTTTTTCTGAATCAGAACACCTAGAACCATGTTTAGAAATGTTTAGTACTATAGGAAGCTTGCTGTTCAAATTTCCATGTTGCATTTATGTGGACTAATGGTTCATTAATTTGTTATTTTGCTAAGCTCACATGATTCAGAATTATTAGTTAGGGGTCAGTGTTGTGTATTGGAAAAGCATGGTTTTGGGCATCAGAGAGAAGTGACTATAGACACAAAGTCTGCATTTTTACCAATTGTGTAAGCCTCAGTTGTCTTTTTTTGAAAGATGCCCTGGCATTTTTCAAAAATTATTGAGAATACACTATTATGAAAGAGATGAATCTAAAATAATCAATAAATTTGTTGCCTTTTGTCCTGTTTCTAAGTGGTCGACCTACAGTCTTCAAACACTATCCATAATTATTTGTTGATGATATCACAGGATTAGAGATAAGCATCATACTGGCAGTTGGATTCCTGCTGCAGTCTGTTTCAACTTGTCATTTATCAGTTTCCCTGATATTAACCATCATTGTTTTTCCCATTGGCATGTATTTACTGACTTTTGCATGAGGGAAATATTCTAAACAACTATTATCTGATTTTTATTGACAGTATCTTATCTTGATTTTGAAGCATTGTGCCTTTCTGGCCCTGAGTGTCAGGAGTTGGAGTCTAAGAAAAAAGATAAAATCTAGAAGAAATACTCTAGCCACCAAAAATTATTGAATGAAAAATTAGTCTGCTTTAATTGCTATTTGCTTGGAACTTTCTTTACTCCAAGCTTCAAGAGGTAAATAGAAGGAGTGAAATTGAAATAGAAAGAGAGAATATCCAAACACAGCTTCAGGCAGAAAAATTGATCAGTTTAACAGGGATAATGATATTTTAGTTTCTTAGATAAGGAAAAAGAGGAACCTTACAATGCTAGTCATGAAGAACAGAAGTCATTGAAGAGCTAAAGAGCTATACTAATGTACATATGAGAAAGGGCTAACCTACCAGATCACTACCCCATGCCCAAGGTCACGGGCAGTGGTCGAGAGGAGCGACCCCACGTTCAAGGAGCAGTGGCTGCATGGGAGCAGGAGGGCCAAGAGGAGCTACTCCACATTCAATGTCAGGAGGGGAGGTTGTGAGGAGATACCCCTCATCTAAGGTAAGGAGCAGCAGCTGTGCTTTGCTGGAGCAGCTATGAAGAAATACCTGACGTCCAAGGTAAGTGAAACCCAAGTAAGATGGTAGGTTTTGCAAGACGGCATCGGAGGGCAGACAGACTGAAACCATAAAAATTAGAAACTGGTGTAATCTGAATGAAGCCAATTTAGATAATTAACTCAGTGTCCTCTGATACAAATGCTAGTTATAAACAAATCTTACAATGCAAGTCATATGTTATGATCTCTACAGAAAGAAGAACCATTTATGAAATTGACTGACTACATGAAGAGTATCACTATAGCTTCATAGAGATATGAAGTTGTGGATGTGACTGGTGATAGAAGCAAGGTTCAATGCTGTAAAGAGCAATAGTACATAGAAACCTGGAATGTTAGGTCCATGAATCAAGGCAAACTGGAAGTGGTCAAACAGGAGATGGCAAGAGTGAACGTCAACATTCTAGGAATCAGCGAACTTAGATGGACAGGAATGAGTGAATAAATAACTCAGATGACCATTATATCTACTACTGTGGACAGGAATCCCTTAGGAGAAATGGAGTAGCCATCATGGTCAACAAAAGAGTCTGAAATGCAGTACTTGGATGCAGTCTCAAAAATGACAGAATGAACTCTGTTCGTTTCCAAGGCAAACCATTCAATATCACAGTAATGCAAGCCTATGCCCCAACCAGTAATGCTGACAAAGCTGAAGTTGAACGGTTCTATGAAAACTTACAAGACCTTTCAGAACTAACACCCAAAAAAGATGTCCTTTTCATTATATGGGGCTGGAAAAGTATGCAGTCAGGAAACAATTAGAGTAACAGGCAAATTTGGCCTTGGAGTACAGAATGAAGCAGGGCAAAGGCGAATAGAGTTTTGCCGAGAGAATGCACTAGTCATAGCAAACACCCTCTTTCAACAACACAAGAGAAGACTCTACATATGGACATCACCAGATGGTCAACATTGAAATCAGATTGATTATATTCTTTGCAGTCAAAGATGGAGAAGCTCTATATAGTCAGCAAAAAAAAAAAAAAAAAAACGACCAGGAACTGACTGGCTCAGATCATGAACTCCTTATTGCCAAATTCAGACTTAAATTGAAGAATAGGGAAAACCACTAGACCATTTAGGTATGGCCTAAATCAAATCTCTTATGATTATCAAATCTCTCTCTTCTCAGTGGAAGTGAGAAATAGATTTAAGGGACTAGATCTGATAGAGTGCCTGATGATCTATGGATGGAGGTTCATGACATTGTACAGGAGACAGGGATTAAGACCATCTCCATGGAAAAGAAATGCAAAAAAGCAAAATGGCTGTCTGAGAAGGCAGCTCAAATAGCTGTGAAAAGAAGAGAAGTGAGAAGCAGAGGAGAAAAGGAAAGATATTCCCATCTGAATGTAGAGTTCCAAATAATAGCAAGGAGAGATAAGAAAGCCTTCCTCAGTGATCAACACAAAGAAATAGAGGAACACAACAGAATGGGAAAGACTAGAGATCTCTTCAAGAAAATTAGAGATACCAAGGGAATATTTCATGCAAAGATGGGCTTGATAAAGGACAGAAATGGTATGGACTTAACAGAAGCAGAAGATATTAAGAAGAGGTGGCAAGAACACACAGAACTGTACAAAAATGATCTTCACAACCCAGATAATCATGATGGTATGATCACTTACCTAGAGCCAGACATCCTGGAATGTAAAGTCAAGTGGGCCTTAGGAAGCATCATCATGAACGAAGCTAGTGGAGGTGATGGAATTCCAGTTGAGCTATTTCAAATCCTGAAAGATGATGCTGTGAAAGTGCTGCACTCAATATGCCAGCAAATTTGGAAATGTCACTAATGGTCAGTTAGTTAGAAATGGTCAGTTTTCCTTCCAATTCCAAAGAAAGGCAATACCAAAGAATGCTCAAACTACTGCACAATTGCACTCATCTCACACAGTAGTAAAGTAATGCTCAAAATTCTCCAAGCCAGGCTTCAGCAATACGTGAACCGTGAACTTCCAGATGTTCAAGCTGGTTTTAGAAAAGGCAGAGGAACCAGAGGTCAAATTGCCAACATCTGCTGGATCATTGAAAAAGCAAGAGATTTCAAAAAAAACATTTATTTCTGCTTCACTGACTATGTCAAAGCCTTTGACTGTGTGGATCACAATAAACTGTGGAAAATTCTTCAAGAGATGGGAATACCAGACCATCTAACCTGTCTCTTGAAAAACCTGTAACCAGCTCAGGAAGCCTCAGTTAGCACTGAACATGGAACAACAGAGTGGTTCCAAATAGGAAAAGAAGTATATCAAGGCTGTATATCGTCAACCTGCTTATTTAACTTATATGCAGAGTACATCATGAAAAACACTGGTCTGGAAGAATCACAAGCTGGAATCAAGTTGCCAGGAGAACTATCAATAACCTCAGATATGCAGATGACACCACCCTTTTGACAGAAAGTGAAGATGAACTAAAAAGCCTCTTGATGCAAGTGAAAGAGGAGAGTGAAAAAAATTGGCTTAAAGCTCAACATTCAGAAAACTAAGATCGTGGCATCTGGTCCCATCCCTTCATGGCAAATAGATGGGGGCCCCCCAGATTTTGGGAGCTCCAAAATCACTGCAGATGGTGATTGTAGCCATGAAATTAAAACATGCTTACTCCTTGGAAGGAAAGTTATGATCAACCTAGATAGCATATTGAAAAGCAGAGACATTACTTTGTCAATAAAGGCCCATCTAGTCAAGGCTATTGTTCATCCAGTAGTCATGTATGGATGTGAGAGTTGGACTGTAAAGAAAGCTGAGCAGTGAAGAATTGATGCTTTTGAACTGTGGTGTTGTAGAAGACTTTTGAGAGTCTTTTGGACTCAAGGAGATTCAATTAGTCCATCCTAAAGGTGATCAGTCCTGGGTGTTCATTAGAAGGACTGATGTTGAAGCTAATACTCCAATACTTTGGCCACCTCATGCGAATAGTTGACACATTGGACCAGACCCTAATGCTGAGAAGGACTGGGGGCAGGAGGAGAAAGGGATGACAGAGAATGAGATGGCTGGATGTTATCACCGACTTGATGGACATGGGTTTGGGTAGATTCCGGGATTTGGTGATGGCTGGGGAGGCCTGGCTTGATGCAATTCATGGGGTTGCAGAGTCAGACACCACTGAGCGACTGAACTGAACTGAACTAAACCACTAATCAGCCTTAATAAAAAAGAATCTGATAGAAGGGTTAAGAAAACAGGATAACATTTAAATATTAGGAATAGTTCTAATAAAGAACTATTAACAAAGGAAAATATATTATATCACCAAAGTATACACACATCAAATGAAATGAGGGAAAATGGAAAGATAAAGAAGAAAGAAAATGCCTAAAGTAAACCACAGATTTCTTAGCTAATTGATCTTATAGTCAATTTCAGTAGTTCATCAGCAAATGAAAAAGTAAAATTGTTAGTTTCTCAGTTGAGTCCCACTCTTTGCAACCCCATGGACTATAGCCTACCAAACTCTTCTGCCCATGGTATTCTCCAGGCAAAAATACTGGGGTGAATAATCTTTTCATTCTCCAGGGGATCTTCCCAACCCAGGTCTCCTGCATTGCAGGTGGATTCTTTACCAGCTGAGCCGAAAGGGAAGCCCTAAAAAATATGGAACACCTCTCAGATGTTCGTGTCATGTTCCTGACCTTCATGGAAAAAAATGTATTTTGTGAATTTCAAGAATGGAAATTGACTAAAATATTGTAACCAGTCTACCCTCTAAGGAAACTATCAATTTTAAAAGCCAAGAACCTTTAGGCCTAGAATAAGTAGGGCTTTAGGATTATAATGGATTCCCTGGTGGCTCAGTGGTAAAAAATATGACTGGAATGCAAGAAACTAAGGTTCAATCCCTGGGTCGAGAAGACCCCTGGAGAAGGAAATGGCAACCCATTCCAGTTTTCTTGCTGGAAAATCCCATGGACAGAGGAACCTGGTGGGCTACAGTCCACAGGACTACAAAAAAGTCAGACACAACTCAGCCACTCAACATCAACAAGATCAGAGTGGAAAGTACATAAAATTCTTTTTCTGGAGGCGCTACACTGACCCGACTATCTTTGATATATTCTGAAGAAATAGAGTTGTTCAATATACCAATCTCATAGCAGTTTAACACCTTTCCTGAAGCCCTAGAAAAGTTAAAGTAATAGTAAGAGGGAAGAAGCACACCCGATAAAAGTCAACATGAATGGACTTGAGAAGCAATCTTACCAGACTTCTCAAATAATATTTTCTAATAACTAGGCTCTTCATTCTTTGAAACTTAGCAATATAGTGGACTAATTATTAATATCACACTTACAGAATTTTACCACCTTTGATCATTTCTAGGTGGAAGTTCTAGGGGGGCACCTCTTCCCTCTTGACCTAAACCATTCTAAACAAATCCGTGAATGTTTCTCTCCAAGATTATGGATCTCAGTAGAGAAATATTATTCAGTCATTTCCTATTTAAGATGATGTCTCAAAAGTCACTTCTTTGTGTGTGTAATTATGATTATTTATCTTTTGCCTTTGAGCATATTTATCTGGCTGGTCTTTCTAATATTGTTGTTTTTGAATTTCTACTTCCTTGAATATCTGTGTTACAAATTATAGGAAACATCATCTGTCCAGCCTGTGGCTTATTTGTGATTTATTCACAAGGTGCCCATGAGTTCTTAGGGATTAATGGCTTATTATTTCTCTTGTCTCCTGAAGTATCCTCAATTCTTCTTCACTGATCCCTTAATGTTTGCCAAGACTTGCTTATTGCCACTTCTGCAACACACAGATGTTCATTACTTAACCTGTGAAAATGTTTACATTACTTCACTAGTTATACTTCTCTATATTATTTTATCTTAAGAAATGGTGAAGAAAAAAATAGAGAGATAATTTGATACATCAGAACAATCACTCATCATCTAAAATGATGTCCAGGACATTTTAGTTTTAAATGTCTTTTCTTTTTTAAATCCATTGGAAATTAGAAACTGGTGTAATCTGAATGAAGCCAATTTAGATAATTAACTCAGTGTCCTCTGATACAAATGCTAGTTATAAACAAATCTTACAATGCAAGTCATATGTTATGATCTCTACAGAAAGAAGAACCATTTATGAAATTGACTGACTACATGAAGAGTATCACTATAGCTTCATAGAGATATTTGAAATGCCATTTTTTTATTTATAGATTTCAATATTTTAAAAAGTGAAATTCATCACCTGATTATAATCATGGATTCATAGATACTTTCTAGAATTTTGAACAATAGCTAAGGGCTTCCTATGTGCTCTGAACTCTTGTAAGATCCAAGGATTCAGCAATAGAGAAGATGCACATAGTTATTACCCTCAAGAGCTTACATTCTAGAAAGGAAACAAATAATATATAAGTAAATTATTGGAAAGGAAATTTCAGAGACTGGTAAATATCAATTAATTAATTCAATGAAGATTTACTAACCTTCAAATATTCACTAGGTGCTAGATGCTAGGACCATAGCTGTGTGGAAAAAAAAATGTCCAGCTCTATTCTCAAATTTTTATTTAGTGAGACAAGCAGATAATAAATGTCATAATTTTATGTCTATATTATGTATTATGTGCATATTAGGTAGTAATGAGTATTTTTTAAATGAATGTGATTTAGGAGGGTCTGATTTAGAGACTTGAGAAAAGTAGGAGAGAGTTCTTTATATACATGGTAGCAGAGAAAAAGTGAAATTTGATGTGAGACCTGCTGAAAGTGAGACAGTGCCCTGAGAGTATCTGGGAGTGAAGAGTTCCTATCAAGTACAGAGGAATCTATATTTTCTATTATTTTATGTTCAACATCAGGAAATCAAATAGTCAATAGGTTATTTTTTACCACCAATTTATTGGGAAATTAATTTTTTTTGTAATCTATGTAACAGAATATAAAAATAAGCATCTTCCTTAACTTCCATTCTGAATATTTCAAGGGTGTCTGGTACTTTGATAGCAACTTGAGTGTTAGCCCAAACTCGATATCATAATTTATTTGAAACAAAAGAGTTAGCTCTATGGCCCTTTAGTCACTTTGAGAATGCACAAGTTTCTTGAGAGAGAAAAGCATGTGAGACATCTTCCTGAGATAGGAAGAGCCTTTGTTATTCCAAGGAATTTCTTCAGTTACATGGGAAACTTCTGTTTGTTTAAAACTTTAATTTGTAATTTTTAACATATACAAACATTACTGATTTTATTATATTAACCTTATAACCTAGGCCCTTTGTAGACTTCTTTGGATTTTTAATGTGGATGATTGTATTGTCTACAAATAAAGAGACTTTAGCCCACTACTTCGCAGTTTTTAATGTTTTTCGTGCTTTTTTCTTGCCTTATTACCTGGATTAGGACCATCAGTATCATGTGGAATAGTTGTTTGCTTTAAGAACATTTTGTCTCTAAGTTCATAAGAGATATTAGCTTGTAGTTATCCTTCCTATTCTTTTGATAAATGTTTGTTTGCTTTTTGTTTCAGGGTAATGTTGAATTTGAAAAATAAGTTGAAAAATATTTTCCCTTTTCTGGTAATATTAGTGTAGAAATTGTATTGTTTCTTCCTTGAATATTTTGTAGAATTCACAAGCTATGCAGTCTAGGTCTGGGTTTTTTAATTTGTGTAATGGTTTTAAACTTTTTGTAACGTCATTAACTAAAAGAGATCTCACCCTGAAATGGCTAAGATGGGGCTCTTTCGACTTTCCAATTTTTTTTTTCATATACCACTAAGGAAAACTGGCTGTAAAATCAGAAAGATTGAGTGAAAACTTATTTTGACTGGTATTTAGGTGCTTATAAAAAAGGAAATAGTAACTTCATCACAGGAAATCAATTTTAAAAATTGCTTGAAAGCAAATCAAAGTTTAATATGCAACTGATGTTGGTCTAGGCTTTCCCTTTGCTCCTCCTCCCTGTTTTTCTCAAAGGGCTTCCCAGTTATCACTAGTTGTAAAGAATCCATCTGCCAATGCAGGAAACATAAGAGACTTGGGTTCAATCCCTGGGCCAGGAAGATCCCCTGGGGGAGGGCATGGCAATCCACTCCAGTATTCTTACCTAGAGAATTCCATGGACAGAGGACCCTGGTGGTCTACAGTCCATAGGGTTGCAAAGAGTCTGTTCATAACTGAAGTGACTTGGCACACACACATGCACATTTTTCTAAATGCCCACCACAGTGATCTTCTTCCTGTCTCTCTCTCTCTCTGAACTTCCTCTTATAACATCAAAATTGATTTTCCAAAGAAGGCAACAATAATTCTAAAAACTGATAAAAATGTGCTTGATTATTATTGCCATTTTGAAAAAAACAATTAAAAAAAATTATGCTCTTAAAGGAACCAAAGCTTTTCAGGAGGAACTTTCATCACCTTTTTGTGCATTAGATATAAATGTTCTGCCTGATCTTGTCTTATGTCTTGAAAGTTTGATATACTGACCAGTTATAAAAATTCTCTGTGGTCCTTGCTGTCTGAAAGGTACATATATTATTATATTTGATGGCCAGTCTATTACCTCTTTGTCCATCCAAGCTAGCCTCAGGGAAGTTTGTTATAAGGGATCCAAGTCCATTAGGGGCCTTTATCATCTCAACTGCCTTTGTGTCTGTCTATACAATATATACTTTATTTTCTGGAATTTTTTTTTGGAGGTGGGGATACATTTTCTAGATCTTATGAGTCTACATCCTTTGTACTCACATGGAGATACCTCTTGCATCTTTGAGTTTGAGTAGCAATTAAGATCCTACTTATCAATGGTCAGATGATGGATTCTTAAAGAGGAAAATCTTCTAAATTTTTAATTTTTAGAAAGCTCTCATCATAAACAGCTATGGTCTTTCCAGTAATCAGATACGGATGTGAGAGTTGGGCCATAAAGAAGGCTGAGCACCAAAGAATTGATGATTTTGAACTGCAGTGCTGGAGAAAATTCTTGAGAGTCCCTTGGACAGCAAGGCATTCAAACAAGTCAATATTAAAGGAAATCAACCCTGAATATTCTTTGGAAGGACTGATGGTGAAACTGAATCTCCAGCACTTTGGCCACCTGATACAAAGAGTTGACTCACTGGAAAAGACCCTGATGCCAGGAAATATTGAAGGCAGAAGGACAAGAGGATGAGATGGTTGGATGGCATCACCGATTCAATGGACATGAACTTGGGCAAATTCTGGGAAGTGGTGAGGGACAGGAAAGGCTGATGTGCTACAGTCCACGGGATCGCAAAGAATGGGACATGACATTACAGCTGAACAACAATAGCAATGGAAAGACTGAGTTGGGAACGAGAACTGGGAACAGGGACCATGGTGATTTGGTTTCTACTGCTGCTTGAATAAGTACTGAGAATGATCACGCTACCCCATGTGGACCACCTAGGCCTTGGGTCTATCTCTGCTTAGCTATGACAGTATCTTTTTTCATCTCTGGCTGGTTCAGATCCTGTGCCAAGCTGTGGTGTTGAGTGAGCAGGGCCTGGGTGTTTGCCCCACTCAGATTAGGGAATGCAACAAGATGGTGGCTGCCGGTGCAGAGCTTTCTCCACCCTGATTGTTGTCAACCTAGCACACGTGCACTTTTCTTGAGTAGAGTCTAGGCTTCTCCAGCCTTTATATCTGTCCCAGCAGTTCTCCCATCAGGCAATGTGGCTTGTCTCCTCAACATCGGACCCCAGAAGTGGGACACTCAGTCTATGCCTGAATCTCCTCACTCTCCAGGGTGAGGATCCACCCATGTATACCTTCTCTTCCTTTCAGATCTCCCCCAGGGGCTCAGGTCCTGATCTGATGCCATTTTTTTCTTTTCTTTTTCTATTCTGCTCAGTTCTGTGGACATCTTCCTTGAAGTTTTGGTTGTGTAGGAGCTATTCTGCTGGTTTCCAGTTAGTTTTCTGTGATTATTGCTCCACATATAAGTGTATTTTTGATGTGTTTTTTGGGGGAGGTGAGTTCCAAGTCCTCTTTCCTGGCCATCTTGATCTGATCTTCTATAGCTTTTAATCTTTGTTTTCCAGATACAAGGAAACCTTTCCACTTATGCTAATTGTGACTTAAAAAGCATTGGTAAAGTATGTCTTTATAAATGAAGATGAAACCTTTATCTTTTTCTCTCTCCCTGGTCCCTGCAGAATTTGCCTCCTTCATCTGGTTCACTTCCAAACCTGGTGTCTTACGGCAGTCCATATTGAAACTAATTGAAATAATAATTTTCCTAATTAGTCCTCTCTTTGTTATTTTTAAACTATTTATTATTTATATCTGTTGCTGCTGTAATATGACCTTATTAATGTTATTACTGGTATTACTGTTATTCCCTGTATTACCCGATGTATAACCAGATCTCTGACAAAATTAATGATGGCTAAATGTCTTGAGGCAGTTGATCACATATGTAGTTCTATATAAAAATATTTTAATAAAATAACTCTAGATATTGGATGAAGCAATCAGGGAAAAATATTTCCTGGTTTGTAACAGACCAGTAAGACAGATAATCCAGAGAATTTCTAACACATGAATATCCCTTCAAGAAAATCCTTATCTGACTTAGGAATGAACTGTTTTTGGTGCTGTGGGACAAATTCATCATAAAATACCTCCCAAATCTTGGAGAGATTGTGAACAAAAAAGAACAAAGAGTGTTGTTCTTTTTTGTACAAAGATTGAAGTTGCAACCCACTGTAATTGTCTACCAACAGGACAATTGCCTACCCTTTGAGGATGCAAGATGAAAAACACTCTGTGCATTGGATAAATATACCTCTAGATAGTTAAGTACATATCTCAGGAAGAGTTTCACTGAGCCCGGATTCTGGCATCTTCCTATACATAGAAAAACACTGAAATCATTACCTTGAGAAGTCTGTGATTAGCAGTAATATTTACCAAGATACTTGCTTGATAGCATGTATTTCCTAGCCCCTCAAAATTCACACACATACACACACACACACGCATACACAGGCTTCTCCCCTACCTCTGTGGAGCAGTCTACACAGAGCTACTGATTGACTATGCAGAGCTATCTCCCAGGCTATAGTCCTCAGTAAGACTCTGAGTAAAACCTAAATGCACAACTTGAAAGTTGTGCATTTTCCTCTAAGTTGACAAAGTATAACAGTAAAAATGCTGAAGTCCAAAACAAGGAGAAAGGTTTTCTTGTTGTTGTTTGTTTTTAGTTTTGTTTTAATGTGCAAAGTCCAAGGAAAGCAATATAGAAAATAGATTAGTGGTTGTTTAGGGTTGGGAAAAGATAAACAGAGATAGGGAGGGGATAGCTAATGGGAACAGGGCTTCATTCTTGAGGTGATGAAAATGTTCTGGATTAGAGTAATGATTGCACATATATGTGATTATACTAAATAATATGGTACACCTTAATGGCTACATTGTACATTTTACGGAGTATGCCTTTGTAAATGGTTTAAAAGTAATTACATTTATGGAAGACCTAGGTCTTCCATAAATGTAATTACTTTTAAATACTATATATATATATACACACACAAATATTTATGTGCACTTTGTTATTTATAATCTTAAACTACTCTGAAGGAGCAAGTCCATATGTTATTGAATAAGATTAGTTTATACTGTACCTGCAGGACTGCCTCGTATCAGAAGTAGAATGCCAAATATTTCAGGACTGGGCCAGGAGTTCCAGATGCATCATAGGACTAAGAAAACTGGGCATATAGGAAACTTTGCTGATTTATGCTATATTGAGGAAGGCTGTTTCTGCTTGTGAGAGGTCATACTTCAGTGAAGTCTATTGTTAACTGAGAGGCCACCTGTACCAATCAGTGCATTATCACTGAGATTATATATACTTGTGGATGGAAGCATCTTAATCTTATAAGTACTCACTGAAATTTTCTAAGACATTTTTAGCCTCCTATGAACAGGCACAGTTTCCCTTTACATTGAAGAGCAAAGCATACATGGTTAATAACAGAAGAAAAGCAAAGAACACTTAAAAACCAGTGATCTGCACTCAAGATGCCATATTTCTGTTCCCCTTTCAACTGAATTCTCTTGGAATTATACAGCTCTTGAAAATATCAAAAGGGCCACTCAGTGTCTTTGAGGAGAAATGTGCTCTGTTGGAGCATTCTTCAAAAAATCAAAGGATTCTTGTGCTTCAGCTTTTCCATCAAGAAAATAAAAACTGTGACGAAAATTGTTGTCTTCTGGGGTCTTATTAGTAAAGTGTAAAATTTTTTGACTCTTCTCAAAAAAAAATATGCACATCATTATATGAGTGAAAGGGGGACAGCTTAGTCATTTATGCAGCTCACCCAGAGTGTATCCAACTTCAGTAGCTAGAGATAAATAAAATACTCCTGGGACATTATCACCGGAGCTACAGAGCAGATGTGCTGTGGCTTAGAAAGCATCTGTGCCTGTTGGCATTGAAAGGATACAATTTGATTCTGAAGGACCGAAGAGGTCAGGAAATGGAGTTAATAGATATCACCTTAATGAGTTATTTTTCACTTCTACTCTTCAAATCTTCTTGAACAACAAAAAAGTCCCACCACACATTTAGTTGTATCTTCCTGATGCTCAGACCAAGGGTATAAATGTTACTGCAAATTATTCTTTAATCCACTGTCCGAGAGATAGAAACACAAAAAAGACAAGGTTGTAAAAAGTTGGCACAGATCTAAAAGTCAGAAGCGCTGTCTTGTGTTTCATGCCAAAAGTTGGCATTGTGGCTGCTACTATAAGAAAGGGGAAAACAAGTGATAAAGAGCTTTGTTTGGAAATGAATACAACACTGGCCCCAGGGTGAATGCGAAATCACCACCATCAATAGACAGTATTATACAAAGAGAGCATATTCAATGAGCCCACTTTTGTAATAGGAAGTAAGAACTCATGTGGAAAAAGGCTTTTTAACTATGGATTACAGCTACATCTGAAATCAAGAATTCAAAGTGTGTGAGAATGGTATTTGAGAGAAAGAGTTCCTGTTGCTTACTGGAACGCACGGCCAGGAGGTTGTGGAGAAAGTCACCTTTCCAGCAGAAAAAAAAAAAAAAACCTAAGTGTAATAGTGGGACTAATTTATTTTGTATTTTAGTTAATATATATATTTTTTACTATAAATGATATTCATCTTCTTTTAGAATTTTTAAGCCAGAATGAAAATGTTTACTGGTTATGGTCACTAGAAAGTAGAGATCTAAAGGAGCAAGCAGTAAAGCAGGATGAAGTTCTATATCTTTTCTTCCTAAAGCTTTCTTTCTGTGTGTCTAGTGTGGCTGTGTTACAAACAAGATGCTCCTGTCTATTTGGCTGATATGAGCCTAACAGTGACAGGCACATTTATAACAGACTATTAAGTAACATTCAGATCTCAATTTAGGGAATCTAAAGTGTAGACCGAATGCAATGTCATTCTTATTGGTCTTCATCAACTTTTACTCTATTACCCTGTATATATTTTATATCTCTCATTTCTCTGTTTGTTTTTTTTCACATCTCATTTTGTTTCACTCCTTTTATCTGACCCAAACTGAAACTCTATATTATTTGCTGTGTTAGTTTGCCTTCAATGTCTAAAATGACAACAACTTTACCAAATAAGAGTTTACTTGTGAGGTCTGAGGATAAACTGTAGTGGGCAAAATGGTGGTACAAAATAGTCCCCATTATGTCAAAAATGCCCCAACCAGATGCAATTTTTGTTCCATCCCAACTAGCACAAAGTTTTCAATCCCATGGTTCTGATATATTTCTTTACCTATAGGTAATCTCTATACATGCCAGAGGAGAAAAAGAATTAAGAAGACCCCCTGGAGGAGGAAATGGCAACCCTCTCCACTATTCTTACCTGGAAACCCCCATGGACAGAGGGGAGCCTGGCTGGCTACAATCCAAGGGGTTGCAAAGTGTCAAACACGACTGAACGACTAAACAACAACAAGGAGAAATCAGTGAAAAACAGAAAAAAACAACCAAATTTAAACATGTCAGCTGAATCTTTATACTTTAAAAATGGTTACATCTGTTTGTATCACATTGACCAGAGCTAGTTAATATGACCACCCTCTATAACAGACTGAAAAAAAAAAATTGGGATTCTCTTCAGTAAAGAATGAATTTGGAGTAGTATTTGGACAGGACTGAGCGACTGAACTGAACTGAACTTGCTTCAGTAGCCCTACTGAGGTTAATACTGATTTCTGACTCCTATTTTAACAATTGTGCAGGTAGACTGTGATTACTTTTAATTAATTAAATTAATTGATTCATTTTAAATCTCCTTTCTGATACTAACTCATTAAAATGGTGATTTTCAACACTTATCGTATATTGACAGCACCTAGAAGATTTGTTCGGAGATGGCAATGGCATCCCACTCTAGTACTCTTGCCTAGAAAACCTCATGGATGGAGGAGCCTGGTAGGCTGCAGTCCATGGGGTCGCTAAGAGTCGGACACCACTGAGTGACTTCACTTTCACTTTTCACTTTCATGCATTGGAGAAGGAAGTGGCAACCCACTCCAGTGTAGTTGCCTGGAGAATCCCAGGGATGGGGGAGCCTGGTGGGCTGCCGTCTATGGGGTCGCACAGAGTCAGGCATGACTGAAATGACTTGGCAGCAGTAGCAGCAGCAGATTTGTTAAAACACAGATTGCGGAACCTCTTCTTCAGAGTTTCCGATCCAGGAATTCTGGATGGGGTCTAGGAATTGGGTTAACTAAAAGTTTCCTGGTGATACTTATGCACCTCATCCAAGGGCCACACTTTAGAGGAAGAAGTTTGGCAACTGCAGAGAGAATTTTTCAAAGTTCATATCGATTCTCAAAGTCAGTCTTTTGTGGGTCATGTTTTCTGCATCTTCACAAGTTTAGTTAGTCAGTTCAGTCACTCGGCCGTGTCCAACTATTTGCGACCCCATGGACTGAAGCTCGCCAGGCCACCCTGTCCATCACCAACTCTCGGGGTTTACTCAAACTCATGTCCATTGAGTCGGTGATGCCATCCACCATCTCATCCTCTGTTATCCCCTTCTCCTCCCACCTTCAATCTTCCCCGGCACCGGGGTCTTTTCCAATGAGTCAGTTCTTCCTATCAGGTGGCCAAAGTATTGGAGTTTTAGCTTCAGCATCAGTTCTTCCAGTGAATATTCCATCTCCTCCACCAGCTTAGTTCATAGTGATGCTTCCTAAGTCCCACTTGACCTCGCATTCCAGGATATCTGGCTCTAGGTGAGTGATCCCACCATGATTATCTGGGTCATGAAGATCTTTTTTGTATAGTTCTTCTGTGTATTCTTGCCACAGAATATCTTAATATCTCCTGCTTCTTAATATCTCCTGCTTCTGTTAGGTCCATACAGTTTCTGTTACAGGTTACATCTTCTTTATCTTCTGAATGAAACTAGAGTGAGGGCACCAAAATATTACTTTATTCTGTGTATTATGTTTAATAACAAAAAGATGAATGAAGTGAAGTGAAGTGAAAGTAGCTCGGTTGTTCCTGACTCTTTGCGACCCCATGGATCGTAGCCTACCAGGTTCCTCTGTCCATGGAATTCTCCAAGCAAGTGGGTAGCCATGGATAGCCATTCCCTTCTCCTGCAGACCTTCCCAACCCAGGGATTGAACTCAGGCCTCCCATATTGCAGGTGAATTCTTTGCCTCTGAGCCAGCAGAGTATAAATACTTATACTTTTAATGAAAAAATTTCCAACAGCACAGAGGTCTGCTGACCACTGACCCTGGCCCAGTCCCTCAGTCTCTTCCATAGAGATGACTCCTTTTATAGTAATTTGATGTGTTTTTCCCCACCTTTTAAATTGTAGTTGAATGCCTATGCATTTACTTAAGATTTATTTATATAGAGTTTTTAAATATACATGTTACTTAATTATAGCAATATACTTTAAATATAAATGTTATTGCATTTTTCAACAACTGCTATTGTCTCTTCATGATATCTGAAATGTTTTTCTAAATTGTGAGTTTTAAAAATTAAAAATGCAAGTCTTGCAAAATGCAGTATTCAGCTACCTTTTGAACATGAGCCACATTACTCTAGAAGTACAGATAACATAAAATGTAATATAAAAAATAAAAACACCATTCTCTGTTCATATAGAAAATGTCAGAGTTATCCTCTATAAAGTTATTCTGTTTTTTTCTCCTTTCCCGTAGAAGAATATCCTGCAAATATTTGACCAATACTCCTCAAAATTGTTAAGGTCATTAAAACAAATAAAGTCTCAAAAACTGTCATAATTGAACAGAATTGAAGCAGACATGACAACTAAATGTAACATGGATGAAAGTTAATATGCACAGTCCATGCTTAAGGGTGTTATGATCCACTTTCTTGAGGGTAAATTATTTATATATTATCTATGTAAATTATCTAAGTGCATGTTATCAATAAAACAGTGAATGTTTCTTATAGTAACAATATTTTTCAAACTATGTAAAGGGACAGTTCCTTGCTTTTTGAAAATGAATTTGATCTCTTGTCAGTAAGAAGATTTATGAGCCATTGTGACCTTTACAGAATGAAAAGTACACAATATGAGGCTGAGATAAAGGAAAAAAAAAAAGATAAATGAAGACATATACATCACTTAGATTTATAGGCTTGTATGGGGGCATGTCTTTATGTTTACTTAGCAATATTTGAAGATAAATTATGCTATACACTGGAATGATAAGACTAAATGATAGCAAAATAAAAGTTACTAAAATTCCAGATAGTGTGCTAAAAATCATTTAAGAATGTATATTTTTCCTAAATTTTGTTTTATTTAGTAAAGAAAATAATCTACTGTTTTTATTTGTGATGCTCATACCATCATAATAATGACATTAAGGGCAAATTTTTGAATATTTACTGAAAGTTACATGTAGAATAATACTTCATAAATATACACATTAATTTTGTATAAAATGAATATGCCCATGTTACTGGCATGTAGATCAAGAAATATTACATTCCCAATACCACTCAGGCCTCCAATGCCCCAGTCACTACTGTTAAAAACAAACAATAACCTGACTTCTAACACCATAGATTATTTTCTTTTTTACACTTCATAAAAATTAAAAAAATAGAAATACTATATACTTTTAAAAACATCTAACCTTTTATTCAATGTTACATCCATGGATTTTCAAACATTTTCTTTTGCACATTTATAGTTCCTGTATTACAGTGATGCATGATATTATCTTTGAAATATGTTATAATTAATTTACTCATTCTGTGTTGGATATTTGGGTAGATTTCAGTATTGGGAAAGTATGAATAGTGTTGGTATGAGCACCACTGTAGTATCTTCTGATATTATATATACATATTTTGTAGCACATATATGAAAGAGTTGAATTGTTGGATCATAAAAAAAAAACCTAGGCTCATCTTTAGAAGATATTGCCAAACAATTTTCTGAAATAGTTCTATTAATTTTCTCTATCATGAGCAGTGTATGAGAGTGAGTTCAGACTGCTTCACATTCCTACCAGCAATTTTTGTGTTTTTTTTTTTTTTTTGCAATTCTTATTTATATAGAGGGGTAAATTATTGCTTTAAACTGTAATTCCTCACTAAATAACAGAATTAACTAATATTTTTTCATAAATTCATTGAAGAATCAGATATCCTCTTTCATGAAAAATGTTTGTCTTTTGCTCAGTTTTCTTAAAAGTTGCCTTTTCCCTACTGATTTGTAGAAGTTTTAAAAATATATTTGGGATGAATGTTCATTGTTGGACACAAATGTTTTGCAAACTTCTTCCAATGAGTATCTACATTCACAATTTTTAATGGTGCTTTTTAATGAAGAGAAGTTTTAAATCTTAATGTACATGTGTATGCATGTGCACACACATACTCACATGCACATTTGCTTTATTGTTGGTGTCTCTTTATGCCTTCTTAAGCAATCGTTGACTCCATATATGTCAAGGAAATGTTTTTCTATGTTTTCTTCTAAATCCTTAAGGTTTAAATTCTGTATTTATATCTACAATTTACCTAGAATTATTCTTGTGGTAGATGTGAAGAGAGGCCAGAATCCTTTTTTTCCCTTATGACACCTAGTCAACCCAGCTTTGATTTTTAAAAATTACCACCCTTTCACAGCTCAACTGATACTGCATATTTTAATTTGATTTGTCTAGAGTATTGCCAATTCAACATTATAATAAGTAATATAGCTTTATTCTAACTAAGGCAATATGGTACTGATATTTAGTACTTTGGGTCTTTCAGCATCACGTGTCCTTAAGATTGCTGTACCTATTCTTGGGCTTTTGTCTTTCTATGAAAACTCAGCTTATCAATTTATACACATGTGCATGCATTCACATACACCTACACACAGAAAAGTTCTGAGTATTGATTAGGATTGCAATGAATTATAAATGAACATGGATTTGGAAAGAATAACAATATGTGCAATATTAAATTTTGCAACCCACTACCATGATGTATTCCTCTATGTATTTAGGAAGATGACATATTGCTCATTTATTCAAAGATTTAAAATATTTCACTTATTCTTTCTCTTTTTTAATGCAAACATATGTATATAAAATTACCTTTTATTATATCAGTTCAGTTCGGTCTGTCAGTCATGTCCAACTCTTTGCGACCCCATGAACTGCAGCACGCCAGGCATCCCTGTCCATCACCAGCTCCCAGAGTTTACTCAAACTCATGTCCACTGAGTCATTAATGCCATCCAACAATCTCATCCTCTGTCATCCCTTTTTTCTGCCTTCAATCTTACCCAGAATCAGGGTCTTTTCCAATGAGTCAGTTCTTTGTATCAGGTGTAAAAGTATTGGAGTTCAGCTTCAGCATCAGTCCTTCCAGTGAGTATCCAGGACTGATCTCCTTTAGGATGGCCTGGTTGTATCTCCTTGCATGTCCAAGGAACTCTCAAGAGTCTTCTCCAATGCCAGAGTTCAAAAGCATCAATTCTTCGGCGCTCAGCTTTCTTTACTATCCAAATCTCACATCCATACATGACTACTGGAAAAACCATAGTTTTCACATATGATAATTAACATGTTTAAATGTCATTCTCCCATATCATCCCACCCTTGCCCTCATCCACAGAGTCCACGAGTCTGTCCTATACATCTGTGTTCCTTTTGCTGTCTTGCATGCTGGGTTCTCGTTACCGTCTTTCTAAATTCCATATATATGCGTTAGTATACTGTATTGTTGTTTTTCTTTCTGGCTTACTTCACTCTGGATAATGGGCTCCAGTTCTGTCCACCTGAGTAGAACTGATTCGAATGAATTTTTTTTTTAATGCTGAGTAATATTCCATTGTGTATATGTACCACAGCTTTGATGCTCGGGGCTGGTGCATCGAGATTTCCCGGGGGAAGGGAGGAGGGAGGGAGGAGGGAGGGGGGTTCTGGAGGGGGAGCATATGTAAACCCATGGCGATATCATGTCATTGTATGGCAAAACTAATAAAAAAAAAAAAACAGAAGCAGTATTGTAAGAAAGTCAATAAAGACTTAAGAAAATGGGGTCCACATTAAAAACATCTTTTAAAAAATGCTTGACTTTAATGCAACAAAAAAATGACTCACAGTAAGTTTGAAAATACCCATTTCAGAACTTATGTGGGCATAGATTATCCTGTCTCATACTTCTCCCTCAAAAATCTATCTTCCATGATTTGACATCCCCCCCCAAAAAAAACAAAACCATAGTTTTGACTAGACAGACTTTCGTTGGTAAAGTAATGCCTCTGGTTTTCAATATGCTGTCTAGGTGGGTTACAACTTTTCTTCCAAGGAGCAAGTGTCTTTTAATTTCATGGCTGTAGTCACCATCTGCAGTAGTTTTGGAGCCCCCCAAATAAAGTCTCTAACCATTTCCATTGACTCCCCATCTATTTGCCATCAATTAATGGGACTGGATGCCATGATCTTAGTTTTCTGAATGTTGAGTTTAGAGCCAACTTTTTCACTCTCCTCTTTCACTTTCATCAAGAGGCTCTTTAGTTCTTCTTTGCTTTCTGCCATAAGGGTGGTGTCATCTCCATATCTGAGGTTATTTATCCTGGCAATCTGTATTCCAGTTTGTGCTTCACCCAGCCCAGCATTTCTCATGATGTACTCTGCATATAAGTTAAATAAGCAGGGTGAGAAAATACAGCCTTGATTGTACTCCTTTCCCAGTTGGAACCAGTCTGTTGTTCCATGTCCAGTTCTAACTGTTGCTTCCTAACCTGCAGACAGATAAACATAAATAAAATATATGTATCTGTATGTTGGGCTTCCCTGGTAACTCAGATGGTAAAGAATCTGCCCTCAATGCAGTAGACCCAGGTTTGATCCATGGGTCAGGAAGATCCCCTGGAGTAGGAAATGAAATGACAACCCACTCCAGTATTCTTGGCTGGAGAATTCTAGGGACATAGAGTTTTACAAAAATTTTATTAAATGTATTTATTAGATTAATTCCAATAAGTCTATTAGATTTATTGCTCATTATTAGATTTACTCCTGGACATTTGATGTTTTTTGATACAATCATAAATAGTATCTTTCCATAAATTCTATTTTTATACATTAATAATGATATATAGAAATGAACTGATATATTAGATCATATAAAATAGTCAACATTAATTATATTTGACCTATGAAATTATTGATTTTGTATTATTGAGCATAATACACTTACCTTGAATCCAGTGACCTGGTTATATTGACATGCTATTAATAATTTTAATGGTGTGTTGGTTTTTATGTTTTTTATAATCATTTTCTCTACAACAACTCAATTTTCTAATTTTTATTCTCTTCTATTTCTCTTGCCTTATTGCATTGGCTAGGATATTAATGGTACTTTTAAGAGTTGCTGTATTTAGGCACTGCCAATGAGCTGTGAGTCTATTATATGATTCAGTGTTATAATTTTTACTATATGCACAAAATGATATAGTCAGCTGAGGATTTTTGTCTGGAGCCATTTAGAGCTTATGATTTCTTATATAGTAAATAAAACTGTGTACAATTCAAAATAACAACCTTGCAAAATGAGTATATCATTACCACAAGATCCTTGAATATCTTATATATCTTTTTATAATATACACGTGTATTTAATTGTATTCTCTTTTTTTATCTACACCTGAGCAAAAATTAGTTCTTGTTTTGGCAACTCAGTTAGACTTCCTATTTGTGAGTAGGAAATATATTTTATTTTTTCATTCCCTTCAGTTCTAATTGGACAAAAACAAATCAGACCCTTGTATATATATTAATTGAGTGTGCTATACTAAGTTAAATACTAGAGTGTTCTGTTGCCTTTAGTTGGAGGAAACAATGTAGAATGTAAGTACTGTTAGAACATCTAGCATCACATTCTGTATCTGGAGAGCACTTAAAATTATTTACAAAACAATTTCAATATGTTATCTTACTTTAACCTTACATTTTTGAGGCAAATTTTTCAAAACCTTTGGTAAATAAACATATGATATAATTTCATGCAATTATGTATAAATAATTTAACTTTGCTATCATCTACTAGGAGAGAGTACTTGACACAGTATATAGAAATATAAGAAATACAAGAAACTATATTGAGGACCTGTTGTGTACCAGGCATTATGTAAACTACTATACATTAAAGAGATTTGAAAAGATCACAACCTGATCATTCAAAGGATTTTTGTGAGTGACTTGAGAAGAGAAACCAAATTCCCACTTGGCAGCAGAGGGAGAATCACATGGGTTAAAATTTCCTTTACAGAGTCATCCATATGATTTCAACCTTCCTTCATGCCTGAATGCACTAGAAAGAAAAAAGCACAACATATGGCATAATCTGTATGAATTACTGTAAAGAGCTGACTCATTGGAAAAGACCCTGATTCTGGGAAAGAATGAGGGCAGGAGAAGAAGGGGGCAATAGAGGCTGAGAAGGATGGAAGGCATTATGGACTCAATGGACATAAGTTTGAGGAAACTCTAGGAGTTTTCTTTGGTACTTTATCCTTAAGTAGAAGGATAGGAAGGCCTGGTGTACTGCAGTCCATGGGGTCACAAAGAGTTGGACATGACTTAATGACTAAAAAACAACAACAACAACACAACAATACTGACCAAGCACTTTCATGATGGACACCCTCAACTCCTCCACATGCATCAGTAAATATAGACATACTCATGATAAACATGAAAATTTTGTTTAACTCTCCCCAATTTCACAATTGAAATAACCTTTTAAATCCTTTCCAGTCTATTATAGTGATTCCTTAGTTCTTCTTCATTATGGATCTTACTAAGATTTTGACTAATAGTATTCCCTCCATTGAAACTCATCTGTGCACGCTGGTCAATAATAAACTCTGATACAACCCAAATTACCATTCAAGACCCAAATGCCAAACTCAGATTTCACCTTCTTTTCCCATCATTAATGAACATTTTGACCTAAGACCACTTTATCTTTTTGTTACTCCAAATATTCAGAGCCTTCTGTTCATAGGCATATTTAATCTCATCATATTTATCATTATTCCTCTGAAATTATCACTAGAGAAATTATAGAGAAGGGTCATTCAGATTAGTTTTAAGCAATATTTGACAAATTGCTTTGTCATCTATCACTAACAGGTGTATACATGTGAGACTCAGTGAAAAGCAACAATTTATATGAAAACTAATAAAATCAGTTACATCCAGTATTTTTAGTCTCCGAAGGAAAGAAAAGAAAATTAAGTCTTACCAAGGCCAAATGCTTTAGATTCTTTGTCCTCTGTGAATAGATCATTGTTGTTCAGTCGCTCAGTTGTGTCTGAGTCTTTGCGGCACACTAGGCTTCCCTGTCCTTCACTATCTCCCATAGGCTGCTCAAACTTGTGTCCATTGAGTCATTGATGCCATTCAGTCATCTTGTCCTCTGTCGTCCCCTTCTTCTCCTACCTTCAATTCTTCCCAGCATCAGGGTCTTCTCTAATGGGTCCAATCTTTGCATCAGGTGGCCAAAGTATTGGAGTTTCAGCTTCATCATCAGTCCTTCCAATGAAAATTCGGAATTGATTTCCTTTAAGATTAACAGGTTTGACCTCCTTGCAGTTCCAAGGGACTCTCAAGAGTCTTCTTCAACACCACAGTTCAAAAGCATCAATTCTTCGGCACTCAGCCTTCTCTATGGTCAAACTGTCACATCTATACATGACTCCTGGAAAAACCATAGCTTTGACTAGATGGACCTTTGTTAGCAAAGTAATGTCTCTGCTTTATATACACTGTCTAGATTTGTCATTTCTTTCTTCTGAGGAGCAAGCATCTTTTAATTTCATGGCTACAGTCACCATCAGCAGTGATTTTGGAGCCCAAGCAAATAAAATCTGTCACTGTTTCCATTGTTTCCCCATCTATTTGCCATGAAGTGATGGGACTGGATGCCATGATCTTCATTTTTTGAATGTTGAGTTTTAAGCCAGCTTTTTCAGTCTCCTCTTTCACTTTCATCAAGAGACTCCTTAGTTCCTCTTCGCTTTTTGCCTTAGAGTGGTGTCATCTGCATATCAGAAGTTATTGGTATTTCTCCCAGCAATTTGGATTCCAGCTTTATCCAGCCCAACCTTTCACTTGATGTACTCTTATAAGTTAAATAAGCAGGGTAGCAATATACAGCCTTGACATGCTCCTTTCCTAATTTGGAACCAGTCCATTGTTCCATGTCCAGTTCTAACTATTGTTTCTTGACCTGCATACAGGTTTCTCAAGAGGCAGGTCAGATGTTCTGGTATTCCCATCTCTTTAAGAATTTTCCAGTTTCTTGTGATCCACACAGTCAAAGGCTTCAGGGTAGTCAATGAAGCAAACGTAGATGTTTTCCTGGAATTTTCTTACTTTTTCTTTGATTCAATGGATGTTGTCAATTTGACCTCTGGTTCCTCTGCCTTTTCTAAATCACAATAAATCATTATGATATCTGTTTAATATCTCTTAAAGTTTGTCTCCTTGTAGGTGAGGCTTGGCTTATTTTCATACAGGGGAACTTTCACCTTATTAGATTTCTTTGGCTTCATCAGCATCTGTTTTAGAACTGATATTCACACTAAACCCAAGTGTATTGTTGAAAAGTTTAGTTTTTTTTGCATTAATTTTCTACTCTTAAATTTTACTGGTTTACTTAAATTGAATTTAGGGCTCTTATATATGGTTAGAACATTTCCCCATTTAACAAGCAGGAAACTCAGTCTTCAAACTCTGGTTAATATCGGATAGCCTAAGGTGCAAACTTGATCTCAGAGCCTCCATTATTCCTTTACATGAATCCATGGCTCCATGAACACTTCTTAGTCTTTCTTTTTTTTTTTTTCAAATGTATTATTTTAATTGAAGGATAGTTGATTTACAGAATTTTGTCATTTTACATCAAACCTCAGTATGAATCAGCCATAGGTAAACATATATCCCCTCTCTCTTGAACCTCCCTCCTACCTTCCTCCCCATCCCATCCCTCTAGGTTGATACAGAACCCCTGTTTGAGTTTCCTGAGGCATATAACAAATTTCCCTTGGCTATCTATTTTATATATGGTAATGTAAATTTCCATAGTACTCCATCCATACATCTCACCCTCTTCTCCCCTCTCCCCATGTTCATAACACTTTTGAGTCTTTTTTGTTTGTTTGTTTGTTTTCTCACACCAGCACATTTATGTTTATTTTACCTAAAACTCCCTTTCTTCTACTTAGTATGTAAGACCTGACACAAATCTCAGGTAATCTAAAGAGATGCCTCTGATCATACTTATTCAGTGAATTTTTATTTCTATTAATTCACATAGTCTTTATAGCATAATTATAAACTGTATACAGATTTTCCTAAATTTATGATACATTCCAGTAAACCCATCATAAGTTGAAAATACAGCTATTTGAAAATGCACTTAATACACCTATCTTATTGAACATTATAGCTTAGCCTGGTCTACCTTACATGTGTTCAGAATACTTCTGTTCGCCTTGCATGCGTGCATGCTAAGTTGCTTCATTTGTGTCCGATTCTTTGTAACCCTATGGACCATAACCTGCCAGGCTCCTCTTAATTCCATGTAGTTATGGAATTAAAATCCATGGGATTCTCCAGGCAAGAGTATTGGAGTGGGTCACCATGCCCTCCTCCAGGGGATCTTCCTGAACCAGGGATCAAATCCGAATCTCTTGTGTCTCTTGCATTGGCACATGGATTTTTTTTACCACTAGTGCCACCTGGGGAGCCCTCTATTAATCTTAATTTTGACAGAATCATCTAACACAAAGACTTTTTTATAGTAGTAGTGTTGAATATTTCATGTAATTTACTGGATATTGTAGTGAAAGTAAAAAACCAAAAGGTTGTGTGTGGTTGTGAATGTATTGGTTGTTCATCCTCATGGTCAAGTGCTGACTCGGAACTGCCCAACATTGACAGAAAGCATTGTACCATATATTTCTAGGAAAAAAGTAAAAAATGAAAAACTGCAAGTATGGTTTCTTCTGAATGCATACAACTTTCATAGCACTGTAAAGTCAAAAAATTATATATCAAATGAGCATAAATTGGAGCTGTTTGTACTCTGATAATAAAGTTATTTTTACCTCTTTTGCTCACACTGCTTTGCTTTTTCCATTTTTGCCCTTTGAGCACAAGGTTTATAGGTAATATTTCTTTGAATTCTCCTTAATATCAGACACAGTGTCATTCCCATGAAGGTTAATTAACGTGTGTTGGATGATCCCCATTTGATGGTAAATGACATCAATCTCAGTTTGCAACTTCTGGATTAAAACTGGCAAATATTTACATGGTTTCATGCCCAAGAAACATTTACACAATTCTAAATGAAAGCAAATCCTCTTTTCCAATGTTTTCTTTTCAGAGAAAACCCTGAGTGGTTCATTACCCAACAGCTATGGTGCAATAATAATATATTTTATAGCAAAAGTAAGATGTATTTATGGAATTAAAATTGGCAAAAATTGTGGTTCTGCAAATACATGTTCATAAAACTCATTAAAATTTCAACAGTGATTTATTTAGAATTTTCTAACTGGCTAAAAGTCATTTACATTCCCTTTTCCAAAAATAGCCTTCAAATGGTTTAATGTTGGAATTATCTAATATCAATAAACTGATTTGTGTTAATGAATTAAGTTGTATCAAATTATTGTGATCCAAGCATCAATAGGTCATTTTCCAGATTTTGTGAATTTGGCACCATCAGAATTTGGCTGAACACACCCAAATTATAAACATAAAGCAATAAACTGCCAGAGTTGTAGTTTAAACTTGCTATCATGCCACTTATTTCCTTTAGAAAAAGTTAGCCTGTTAGGTCCATAGTGAAAGGTGGTTGTGGAACCACAAAAAGACACCAGTATTCTTGGTCTCCAGAGGAGAAGAATTCAATCCGGGGCCAAAGATGAGGCTTGATCGCTCAAAGCTTTTGTGTAATAAAGTTTTATTAAATATAAAGGAGATAGAGAAAGCTTCTGACATAGGAATCAGAAGCAAGCAAAAGAATACCCACTTGCTAGTGTTATCAATGGAGTTATATGCTCTCTAAGTAGTTATTACACTGAATCAAAAGAATGTCTAGAGGTTATAAAGACCTCACTAGACCTACTCCTATAATTCACATTTTAAGATAACAGAATTAGCCAGAAGGTTTTTTCCAGAGACTGTACTCAAGCAGGATACATTATTGTTATATAACCCTAAGGAATGTAGAGGGGGGAAAATAATTGTCCTTTCTTACTACTTGAGAATCCCAGACCCCTCTCTCTTTGGGGACCCCTAGACTTCTTATCAACCTGCTTAGGAAATGACCCTTTCAATAGTTGCTCCCACATAGATAAATAAACTTTGATATTTTAAGAGATCACAGTTGTGAGGTAAAGTTTCATTGTAGACAATATATCTTGTTTACCACTGAATAGGCTTGGAGACAAGATGGTAGAGGAAAACAGTCTTAGAGTCAAATTAAATCATAAATTAGTTCTCTGCTTTACTAATGTACTTAAACCCTGACAATGTTCATTGTTTTGAGTTTAAAAGCATTCTAACATCACTAGATTATATTACCTAAAGCTGGAAGAGAGTTTTCTTTTCAATGGTGATAAAAGTCATGTTGAAATGGTAGGAAATGGTAAGAATGATGGCTCTGAAAAATGGACTTGTTTTCATCAACTCCAAGTCATTACCTCTCTATATCTTTAGTGTATGTGTGCTCAGTCACTTTAGTCATGTCCAGCTCTTTGTGACCTAATTATAGCCTGTCTGGCTACTCTGCCTATGGGATTCTCCGAGCAAGAACACTTAAGTGGGTTGTCATGCCTTCCTCCAAGCAGTCTTCACAACCCTGGGATCAAATCCATGTCTCCTGTGTTTCCTGTATTGCAGATGTATTCTTTATGTATGGAGTCACCTTGGAAGATCCATATATCTTTGGTACTTTCTATTGAAGTACTTTCTGGACAACTATTTTCAGCATGAAACAATTTCTTTGGAATCATGTACAGACAGTGGTTTCTTAAGTATTTCATGCCAACAACACGGTGAAGCATTTTAGAACTAATCATAGTGGGAGTGGCAAAAGCCTCCAGTATTGAAATATGCACATAGAGCACATGTTAGAGACTGTGAATGAAACCCTTATGCAATTTACCTTATCAAATTTCCACATGTCAGATTGAATGGGTGCATTTTAAGATCTAGAATGAAAGGCTTTTTCAATATTATAATTATTGGTGAAAATTAAAGACATGATCATTACATTGAAAATTACATTTAACTGTTAAAATGCTTGCAAAGATGGAAAACATTCTACAAATTATAAGTCTAGAACTGACACTCTAAAACCAGTTTACATAATAGTTGGTACATTGTTATGTTTCTAGCATTCATTGTCCTTTATGGCTAACTGTCCATATTTTTATTAGGATAGTTAAAGAAATATAACAAAATTAAACTTGATCTTAGAGGTGCCAAATAACAAATATTTCAAGACTATACTTTCGTAAAACAGACCAATGTTACATGTTGTAATAATGTCACTTTAAGTTAAAATAATAATTTGGAAACATAAATAATGTACAATGAGTTCTTTTGATTTTTGGTCTGTATATTTTGGTGGTGATTTATAGAACGTTTAGGTGGTTTTCCCCAAGACTCACAAAATATTCAAGCTAATACTAATAGCAGTCAGCAGTCCATGGGGTCACAGAGTTGGACACAAATGAGTGACTGAACTGACTGAACTGAATACTATATCATTTGCAGCAAAGAATATTTTTATAAAGGGAATCTGTAGTACTTGTTTCAAGCTTCTGCATAATGAGGATTTGCCATGTCCAAAGACATATTTATTTGGAATGACAAGCTTAAATTGAACCATCATATACTTTTCAATAGCATTCCATTTGGAATGGACCCAGTAGCCACACAGGAAGATGTCATACATACCTAGATTGGTATATATCTCACTACAATGCATTGGACTCTAACAGGATAAGAGTATCACAGTACTGCTGCAGTAGGTCATCAGTGAAGCATAAAATGGAAAAGCAATGAGAAAATATACAACTACAAAAACAGAGTAATAAAATAATTTAGACCAACTTAGTCTCTAAAAAATGTTGAGAAACTGGGCTTCATGTCCTTTGAGTACACATATTTTCAGGCTTTTCAGTTTAGTAGCACAACCTCCTAGCTGTGAAAATGGTGCTTTCAAAAACAAAATCATAGGGTATGATAGTTAATATATAGCAGGGTTCTTTCCATCCAAAAGAAGGGCAATGCCAAAAACTGTTCAAACTACCACACATTTGCACTCATTTCACATGCTATCATGTAAATGTTATGATATGATCAAAATCCTGCAAGCTAGGCTTCAATAGTATGTGAACCAAGAACTTCCAGATGTACAAGCTAGGTTTAGAAAAGACAGAGGAATCAGATAATCAAATTGCCAGCATCCATTGGATTATAGAAAAAGGATGGGAATTCCAGAAATACATCTGCTTCATTGACCATGCTAAAACCTTTGACTGTGTGGATCACAACAAACTGTGGAAAATTCTTAAAGAGATGGGAATATCAGACCACCTTACCTGCCTCTTGAGAAACTTGTATGCAGGTCAAGAAGCAACAGTTACAACTGGACATGAAACAACAGACTGGTTCCAAATTGGGAAAGGAGTACATCAAGGCTGTATGTTGTCACCCTGCTTATTTAACTTACATGCAGAGTGCATCATGTGAACTGCTGGGCTGGACAAAGCACAAGCTGGAATTTGGATTGCTAGGAGAAATATCAATTACCTCAGATATGCAGATGACACCACCCTTATGGCAGAAAGTGAAGAGGAACTAAGGAGTCTCTTGATGAAAGTGAAAGAGAAGACTGAAAAAGCTGGCTTAAAGCTCAATATTCAAAAAATGAGGATCATAGCATCCAGTCCCATCACTTCATGGCAAATAGATGAGGAAACAATGCAAGCAGTGGCAGACTTTATTTGCTTGGGCTCCAAAATCACTGTGAATGGTGACTGCAGCCATGAAATTAAAACATGTCTGCTCCTTGGAAGAAAGCTATGATAAACCTAGACATTGTATTTAAGAAGAGACATCACTTTGCCAACAAAAGTCTGGGTAGTCAAAGCTAAGGTTTTTCCAGTAGTCATGTATGGATGTGAGAGCTGGATCTTAAGAAAGACTGAGCACTGAAGAATTGCTGTTTTCAAACTGTGTTGCTAGAGAAGACTCTTGAGAGTCTCTTGGACAGAAAGGAGATAAAACCAGTCAGTCCTACAGGAAATCAATCCTGAATATTCATTGGAAGAACTGATGCTAAAGCTGAATCTCCAGTACTTTGGCCACCTGATCTGAAGACCTGACTCATTGGTAAAGACCCTGATGCTGGGAAAGATTGAAGGCAGGAGGAGAAGCAGATAACAGAGGATGAGATGGTTGCATGGCATCACTGACTCAATGGGCATGAGTTTGAGCAAATTCTGAGAGATATTGAAGGATAGGGAAGCCTGGCATGCTACAGTCCATGGGGTCTCAAAGAGTCAGACATTTCTGAGCAACTGAACAACCACAATAATGGTTAAGAACTCAGGCTTTGCCATGAGACAAACTTCCCTTTGATTCTTAGTGGCGACTTAAAATCTCCTTGGGTTTGGGCAAGATACTTAAATTTGATAAATCTTCATTTCTTTTGATAAATTGATAAATTGAGTAATGATATAAATCTCATAGAGAAGTTCTGGGGCTTAAAAGAACTAAGTAATGTAAAGTGCTTTGCACAGTGTCTGTTCAGTAAGTGCTAAAATGAAATCGTCCCTGAAAAAAGTTCACATTTGGCATAGTGATAGAACCAACAAAATACTAACTCACTAAACTCAGTCTTATTGATGTTTATACATGTTATACATGGCTCTGCCTATTACAATAGAAACAAGTTAATTATAAACTACTTTTAATCATTATCCATGCATATAGATATTTTCTACAGCCCACCAAGTCAATGTGTGGTGGTTTAAGCATAAATACTTCCAAGAAGACCATATTAACCTCATTTTAAAAGCTGCCCCATAATATCAGTTTCTGTTATGGATCATTTGCAGCAATGTAATTTAACTATCTTGATTTGGTTTCTCACATGAGGAAAAAAAGATACATGTTTATTTCAGCATGCAAGGTAATACCTAAAATTATATCAAATACAGCTTTGGAGAAAAGATTTATGTTATTAATATTTTAAATGTTTTAAAGTATTCACTGTTCCACACCAGTTTTCTCTTTTCAAATCTCTATGGAACTACACATAGTAAAAAATGAACTCTAAGTAGTGTCATATGTTAATGGAGAAGATAAATTAGTGAAAACTGAGGAATCAAATTTGATTAAAGTTGTATCACAGGTTACAGTATATTTAGTGGCTGTGATAAAAGTTGTGGTATGAGACTTTAAATCTTAAGTAATTTTTCAGAAATGTTTATTTTATCAAGGCTTGTATAGTAAGATGATTTTTTATGTTTCATAATGAGAGTCTAGCTGCAACTTTTATTTCTAGGTAGGTATTTTTGGTAAAAAATGATAATACTGACTGTAATTTCTTCTGCAAATAGTTGCTTCAGTCATGTCCAACTCTTTGTGACTCTGAACTACAGCCCACCAGGCTACTCTGTTCATGGGATTATCCCAGGGAGAATACTGGAGTGAGATGCCACTTCTTTCTCCAGGAGTTCTTGCTGACCCAGGGATTGAACCCACATCTCTTGTCTCCTGCATTGGCAGGTTGGTTCTTTACCACTATCACCACCAAGGGTGAATGCTAGACATTATAGCCTTGTTCTCAGATGATGCATTTTAGTGAAAATTATTAAAGTGCATAAAATTTATAATCTGAATGAACTGGTTTAGAATGTTGGAGACCTAATACACTGAAAATGGAATTGACACTGGAGGAAAGTGTGCATAGGAACATACAAGGAGCTTTTATGTGAGGCATGTCAGAGACATATCCAAGCTCTCACTGGAGGTGAATGAGTGAATCTGGGTTTGGGAGCTGTGCTGGGAGAGTAGAGCCTATACCATAGGTTGCTGGGGTAGGAAATTTTTTAGAAAATGTATCCTGTTACAATTTACTTGTCTAACTGTCTCATAGTCAGGTTTTTCTCCAATGCCTTTTTGTTTTGTAAAGCAATAATCAATCGAGTATATGACCTAATTTTTATAGCCTGCCTAGATGTACATGCTCAAGGTGAGCATGTGCTCCATCTGCTGACTTGGGGACATAGGTGAATGTCATTTAATGCCATCTAAATAACCAAGATAAAATTTATACATATTTTTTCCCTCTTGTATCTAGAATGGAATTATAAATGATCAGTAATTTTTTTTTCATTTTTTTTTTTTATTATTGTTTTTGCCATACATTGTCATGATATCACCATGGGTTTACATATGCTTCCCCTCCGGGTCCCCCCTCCCTCCTCCCTCCCCCCCGGGAAATCTCGCTGCACCAGTCCCGAGCATCAATCCTGGGCTGGCGATTGATTAGACACATGACAATTAACATGCTTCAATGCCCTTCTCCCATCTCATCCCACCCTTACCCTCATCCACAAAGTCCACAAGTCTATTCTATACATCTGCGTTCCTTTTGTTGTCTCCCATGTTGGGTTCTCATTACTGTCTTTCTAAATTCCATATATATGTGTTAATATACTGTATTGTTGTTTTTGCTTCTGGCTTACTTCACTCTGGATAATGGGCTCCAGTTTCGTCCATCTGAGTAGAATTGCTTCAAATGAATTTTTTTTTAATGCTGAGTAATATTCCATTGTGTATATATACCACAGCTTTCTTATCCATTCGTCAGTTGATGGGCATCTAGGTTGCTTCCATGTCCTGGCTATTGTAAACAATGCAGCGATGAACATTGGGGTGCACGTGGCTCTTTCAATTCTGGTTTCCTCGGTGTATATGCCCAGCAGTGGGATTGCCGGGTCATATGGCAGGTCTGAAAAGATGCTCAACATCACTCATTATCAGAGAAATGCAAATCAAAACTACAATGAGGTACCACTTTACACCAGTCAGAATGGCTGCCATCCAAAAGTCTACAAGCAATAAATGCTGGAGAGGATGTGGAGAAAAGGGAACCCTCTTACACTGTTGGTGGGAATGCAAACTAGTACAGCCACTATGGAAAACAGTGTGGAGGTTCCTTAAAAAGCTGCAAATAGATCAGTAATTTTTGATTCAAAGCATATATTCATCACCAGTACACACATGGACTAGTTCTGTCTGTTTACTTGGTTATTTAGTAACTAATTTTATGTATGCCTCTCTACAAGCTCTTTATCCAAAGAAAGAACTACAGCTGTGAAAATACTTTACATGGAGCCTTTTATCTCCCTATCTCTTTCTCTCCCTCTCTCTTTCTCCCCAAGTAACTTTAGTTTGAATTTTGTGTTCATAATACCCTAATTATTTCTTAAAATGAACTATTTATTTTTACCCTGAACATTAGCAAATATGACCATCCTAAATGTCAGAACATTAGTATTTCTCTTTTTTTTTTTTTGAAGACTTAAGAAAAACAGTTTTAGGATCTTAGCAAAACGGAGAGGAAGACATGGAAATAGACCATGTAACCCCTACCCCACCATATGCACAACTTTCCTCACTATCAACAACCTCTACTATAATGATACTTTTGTTATAATTAATAAATCTCTATCATAACTGCCAAACTCTGTAGTTTACATTAGGGTTCACTCAACATTGTACAGTATTTTCACTGCCCTAAAAATCCACTGTGTTCAATCGGTTCATCCCATCCCATCCCATCAGCCCACCCCTTGGTAATCACAGATCTTTATATTATCTTCATAGTTTTGCCCTTTCTAAAATATCCTATAGTTGGAATCATACAGTATTTAGCCTTTTCAGATTGGCTTCTTTGACTTAGTAATATGCATGTATACTTCCTCTGTGTCTATTTGTGGCTTCATAGCTAACTTTTTATCTTTACTGAGGTATAATTGACAATTGAATTGTTATATGCTTAATGTGTACAATGTGATAAATTGGTGTACATGTAAATTGTGAACAGATTCCCTGTCTAGTTCATTAACATAGCCATCACCTCACAGATCTATTTTTCTGTTTTTGGTTTTTTTTTACAAAAAGAACACTAAAGTTCTATAATTTTGTGTTTTACCCTAAGTATGATTCATTTTAAGTTAATTTCATGAAGGCTACAAGGTCTGTGTCTGCATTCATTTTTTCCACTTGAATGTCCAGTTTTCCCAGCACCATTTGTTGAAGAGAATATCTTTGTTCCATTATAGTTTCTTTATTCTTTTGTAAAAGATCAATTGACTATTTTTATGTAGGTTTATTTCTGGGCTTTTTATTCTGCCCCACTATTCAGTTTGTCTATTATTTCCCACTACTATGTAGTCTTAATTACTTTAACTTTCTTCTAAGTCTTGAAGCTATGTAGTGCAGTGCAGTCCTTCAGCTGTAGTCCTTTCCACCAATACTGTCTGGCTACTGACTCTTGCTTCTTTGTATAAAATTTAGAATCAATTTATCAATATCCACAAAATAACTTGTTGGGATTTTGATTGGGAATACATTAACTCTTTAGATCAATTTAGGATGGAAACTAGCATCAGTAAGATATTTAGTTTCCTATCCATGAATGTGGTTGGAATACATTTGCATTTATTAGTTATTTTATTTTTTTCATCACAGTTCTATAGTTTTCTTCATATAGTTTCTGCATATGTTTTGTTATATTTATACATAAGTATTTCTTTTTTTGATGCTAATGTAATAAATGGTATTATTTTTAAATTCTACTTGTTTATTGATTGCATATAGGAATATGATTGACTTTTGTGTATTAACCTTATATTCTACAAACTTAATTAAATCACTTTTAGTTCCAAAAATTTTTTTCCTATTCTTTTGAATTTTCTACATACTCCATCATGTCACTTGGAAATAAGATCAGTTTAAGTTCTTCCTTTTCTCTATATGTACCTTTTATATATTTTTTCTTGACTTGTTGCATTAGCTTTCATATCCTGTACAGTGTTGAAAGATGAAAGGGATCTTTCTTGACTTTTTCTTAATCTTGGTAGGAAAGCTTCTAGTGTTTTCACTGTTAAGTATAATGTTAACTGTAGGATTTTTTGGATATTCATTATCAAATTGAGGAAATTCCCCTCTATTCCTAATTTACAGAGAATTCAAGTGATCTTTTAAACTCCACACCATTACATCTGTTTATGTCTGTGGATATTTTACTGGTATATATTGAGTAAAATGCCTAAGCTAATTGAATTATTCATAATATAATTTAAATCTCATGGATTGGCACATAATGGATAATGAGAGGAAAATGGAGGGAGGAAACTAAGATGGCGGAGGAATAGGACGGGGAGAACACTCTCTCCCCAATAAATATACCAAAAGAACTTTTAAAGGCCGAGCAAACTCCAAAAAACAGGAACTGAATGCTGGCAGAGGACATCGGGCATCTGGAGAGGCGACCCAGTGCCGACGTGAGGAGGTAGGACAAAAGAAAGAAAAGAAAAAAAAGTAGAGGGAGAGACAAAGAGCTGGGGACGGGTTCCGTCCCGGAAGGGGAGTCTGAAATAAAGAGGAAAAAAAAAGAGGAGAAAGGTTTCTGAATACCAGGGAGCATTCTCTCTGGCAGATCTGCGGTGGATCTTGGAGAGCAATATAGCTGAGAGCAGAAACAGATTAATAGCTAAGCCCTGCAAGGTTCGTCTCTGGCTACAAGCACAGCCGAGAGCAGCAGCACAGCCGAAGCAGACTGCTCCTGCTCAGGGAGGAGCGGGCCGCGGGCTCAGGGAACGGAGCAGCCTGAGGGACCTAACCTTCCAGGAAAAGCTCCCTCTCCCCCCCAGGTCCGTGCACAAAACAAAGGGCGGTGAGGAGTCAACAGAGAGGCTGGGCAGCTGAGGGCTGTGGACCGGCCCAACCCCCGCCTGAGAGCAGTGGGCATAACCCAGCCCCGGGGAGGCTAACCAAGACTTCTGGGGATTCTGGACAGATCGGTGCTGTATACACCTTAGAAGGAGTGCTCAGCTGCACGCCGAGAAAACAGAGCGGCTGGGCCGGGAGAGAGGAGAAGCCCCACTCCCCAACTGCTGGGCGGACTACAGAGAGC